>JAFIRS010000784.1:0-547686 GCA_018342105.1 Gonioctena quinquepunctata | reverse complement strand
AGATTGTATATGAAACACCTTGAATTCAAGGTACGAATTGGAACAGAGGAAAATACGTGCTTTCGAGGAAATTCGGCCAGAAGAGGTTCAAAGAGCAACAACCAACCATGTAATGACTTCGATCCAATGATTGAAATAAAATTGAGTTCTACTTGAGGTGAATCATGATTTCTCAACAGGCACAGGTAAATAAATGACTTATTCGATAATACTGAAATTAATCAATATTTTCTGGATGAAAGTTGAATTTAAGTCCTGTGTGGGCAACAGATAAGGAGGTATTTAATATTGCTTGAACGTCATTTTTTGTGGAGGAAAATCAATTTTTTTTGAGTTTTTTTAAAAGGGAAATTTTAGGTTGGAAGGTTACAAATCCAAAAAAACTAAAGTAAAAAAAAATATTTTAATTGAAGTTGGTCCCATCTTGGTAGCAAAACTATTACAAAATAATCAATATTCGATAAAAGGTAGAGATAGGTATACGACATGTTCAGTAAAAGTTATTTGTATTTATCAGTAGAATTCAAATACGGAATAAAATACTGGGTGTTCCCCATTTGAAATAAGAAAGTCGATACTAGTTACAAGCAGATGTGGCAACACTGCAACCGTGAAAATATTTCAAGAGGTAGATCGCAATCACTTATCGTGGAATACAAGATTTCAAGTATTTATGTCCCAGATCTCCAAAAACGTCTAATAGGCCATCGAGTTTATAATACCCTGTATATTAATATTCTTTGTACAATCAGTTCGTCATCTTAACAGTCACACACTTCAATATACTACAGAACATTTTGCATGTTCTTGCTATAATTTGATCACATTGACCATGAAGAATAAACAATTTCCATTTGGATTCTTTTCTAATCAAATTTACGTTAATGAACGCGCAAACGTTTTATTATTGATGACATTTCATAGCTACCTAATACAAAATATGGCAAAATAATCCAATTTTTATAGAAACTTGCTTTTATTTCGGAAACTTGACTATTTAGGTATAGGAGCATGAAACATCATTTGAAAGGAACTTCAATTGTCTTTCAGGATTTTTGATAATATACAGGATGTTCCATTTGAAAAAATGCACTTTTCACCACTTTTGTATGTATCGGTAAAATCACAAATTCGAACGACCCTGTATAATGGAGGAAGAATTTCCTTGAACACAACTAATACACAGGACATTGTCAAACTACATCCAAAATTTCAGCTGTCTTCGAATCCAAATACCGCAGTAATAAACATTTGATTAAAGCTATGTTTCGCACAAAAAATAAGGAAATCAATGAATTTCTCGAAAACCACTGGAGATAGGTATAGGGAAATATCATACAAAAATAATTGAAAAGCAATAGCAAAGCGAGAAATGCAATGATATATAGGGTGTCCTATTTAAAATATCAAAGTTGTTGCTACTTTTCGAAATAAGCGGCAACGTCGCGGCGCTGAAAATATTTTAGATCGATAGAACAGAACTAATTACCTGAAAAATCAAATTTTTAAAATAATCCTATGTCCCGTTTTCCAGAAATGTCTAATAGGCCATCGAGTTTGGGACACCCTGTATAGTGAAAAAAATAAGTAGTTAAACCTTCTATTCGTACATATTTCCAAAGACTGCTCTGAAAATACCGTTCAAATAATTTAGGCAGATCGACCACACTATCAAGACCAGCAGCCGTTTATTCGGCCCATTCTGGGTCGGCGATTCAAGGGTGTTTTAAGAATCAGGGCGTAGTCGTTTCGGTGCGCGTTTGATTGTTATATTGATCTTCTGTTGCTAGGAAACCTCCATACAGCATCCACTAGTAGCTATGCAGGTACACCGTATGTGTATTCGAGTATTTGCGTGTACATACTATGAAACGGATTTGATTGGAAGCGGAGGACGCGTACAAAATCACAATATTCGTGTCTTCTAGTAACAAGAACGAAAATTATGAAAATTGCCTTCCGACATTTGGTTTCAGGTCGTATACCTGGTGTCGACGAATCTATTATACAAGTCATAACTTCTAGAATAGGGTGATTGCGCCAGTTTGCCGGCCATCTCTAATTCATGAGAAATAATCTCACAATTTTAAAAACCATCAGTGAATCCTCAAATTCCATTGATGACAAGAATATTTTTAAAAATTATAATAAATCATACAAAAATGCCCTGATCGAAGCTAAAAGGAATGCTTACGACAATTAAATAATAAACTCCGAAAACAAATGTAGAGATACTTGGAAACTGATAAACAGAGAACGGGGATTAACACAAATGCACCAAAAATCCAGCAATATTTCAGCTGATGATTTCGTTTCATATTTTTCTACTGTTGCGAAGGTTATTATTGATAGTCTGCCCATTACTACTGTTTCCGCTAATGACTTTTTGAAAAGTCTTCCTAGAACAGACTCTTCGTTTTTCTTTCTACCCACTACCCCAAATGAAATTATCGAAGTTATAAATGACTTAAAAAACACAAATACTTTTGACATGTTTGATCTGAACAGTACAATAATTAAGGAAATCAAAACCAAAATTGCCGAACCACTCACTGAGCTTTGCAATATGTGTTTCCTTCAAGGAGTTTTCCCGGATATTTTAAAATTTTCCAAAGTTATACCTATTTACAAGAGTGGTGACACTGAGTCACCTGAAAACTTCAGGCCAATTTCTATCATACCAATACTAGGTAAAATAATTGAATATATTGTCAAAAAATAGAATAATTAGGTATTTTGAGGTAACTCAACTCCTGAACACGAGACAATTTGATTCCTTAAAATCGTTCCACTATTGAGGCGATCTATACGATGATAAAGGATATAGTGGATGGTTTTGAAAACGGAAATCACACATGTGCAACACTAATAGATCTAAGCAAAGCTTTTGACTGCATCTCACATCAGGTATTATTTGATAAGCTGGAGCACTATGGTATTCGAGGAGTAGCCTTAGACTTTTTCAAATCCTACTTATCAAATAGATACATGTCAGTATACTATAATAATAAAAATTCATACACTACTCAAATCGCGCATGGGGTACCGCAGGGTTCTGTATTAGGTCCACTCCTGTTTATCATCTATATAAATGATATATTCGATCATATGAACTTTATCAACTGCATACTGTTTGCTGACGATGCAACTTTTTATCACTCAAACAGTAATCTGAACGATTTGAATCAAGTATCAGCTCAGATCTTTCCCGCAATCAAGCAGTGGCTAACTCCTAATACCCTGAAGTGTAACGAAAACAAAACGGAATCTATTACTTTCTCAACAAAAAATATTGTTAATCATGAGAAATCAGTTAAACTCCTTGGCATCCATATTGATCAATCCTTGAAATGGTCAAATCATACCGAAGTGCTGTGTGAAAAATTGTCGACACAAACTTTTCTATTAAGGAAAATCAGCTCTTGCATAAGTCCTGGGGTACTACGCACAGCCTATTTCGCGCTTTTTCATACTCACCTATCATATGGTACATATCTATGGGGCAACTCCCCTTCCTCAAATCGGGTTTTTCTGATGCAGAAACGGGCAATTAGGATAATTGCAAATTATAGGGACTCTTGTAGACCCCTATTTTCAAGCCTACATATTATGACTCTTCCTGCCGTGTACATCTATCAGTCTCTTGTAGAAATACACAAAAAGAATCAACAATTTCAGACTCACAGAGATATTCATTGCTATCAAACAAGAAACGCCAACAACCTTGTTGATAAATTATATAGATTGGAAATTTCAGCTAAAAATAGCTTGGACATAAAACTTTATAATAAACTGCCAGAGGAAACCAGAAACCTATCAATTTATAAATTCAAGAAAATAATCAACAAAGTACTTTCCACAAATACTATATATAATCTACATGATTACTTCAGTTTACCAAACTCCCTTTTCCACACATAGATTTTAACTATTTGTGTTATTATACTTTCATATATTTATTCAAACCTCATTGTGTTATATATTATTGTGTACATCTTTTTTTTTGTGTTTTCTAGTATGTGTATGTGAGTGTATGTGTTCACATTGACCTATATGGACATATGATTGTGAGTCTTAGACATGTATATTTTTTTTCAATGACTTGTGTAAAGATTTTTATAATCAGCTGCACCAAATAAACTCTCTCTCTCTCTCTCTCTCTCACTTCCAGTTGTCGGCCGTTTTTGCCATTTTCATGAAATAATAAGAAAGATACTAACTCTACATATTTGAAAATTCCGCCAAAAGTTCTCCCATACTTTTCCCGCCATATTCCTTCATAGATTTACCTGTTCTGAGACTCATAATTTTTTCCCTGCCAGTTCAAGAGATGGTGGTCGAAGTGAACGTCGTTTGTGCGTTGGTCAATTGAAAAAAAGTAGTGGGACATAACTTCTTCAACGGTAAGTTCAAGTGAATTTTTTCTAGATCTACAAGAAAACATTCATGTAGGGGTATCTTTATTTGTTAAACTACCATTTT
Source organism: Gonioctena quinquepunctata (assembly GCA_018342105.1). NCBI lineage: Eukaryota > Metazoa > Arthropoda > Insecta > Coleoptera > Chrysomelidae > Gonioctena > Gonioctena quinquepunctata. The sequence continues at coordinate 543,204 of JAFIRS010000784.1, read as the reverse complement.
AATGCGAGAAAACTGTAAATGAATGATTTTCTCTATAAATTGAGGGGTGGCCGGTATATTGGAATCTCAAAACAACTATTTTCCATTTGTCGGCCATGGTGGCCGAGAACTGGATCATAGAGCTGAGTATTCGTGGTCCTTTAATGACTCGGTCCAATGCTATGGACATTTATCGTTCTGTCCTTTTTGAAGTTCTTATGGAAGTTGATTCTGTGGCCAGTTTCCGGCCACCAAAATGTCATATATAAAATAAATATAATAACTTGCTTTTATATGGCCGAGAATTGGTATAATGTGTGCCAATTGTCGGCCAGCACATTTTTCTATAGAATATTTGCGGTCGACAACTAGCATCAAGAACGCCTGTTCTCGGCCACTCTATCAGACCAGAAATCGCAATCGATTTTCCACTTTGTTTTAGGTATTGAATTTCAACAAATTTTGCTATGGAAAGAAGAGTGCTTCCAACAATATGTCCGATAATACCTAGGTATATATTATTTTACGTCTGATACACTAAAATTCCCAATGGCCATCTCCTCGGAGAAATGGTGTAGCAGCATTTTACTTAAAGAGGAAGAGAAATTAAAAAAAAACAAAGACATTGAAAATAGACGCAAGATGAGAGCAACTTTGAAGGCAGAAAGAGAAGTGAAGTTGCAGGAAAAGAGAATGATTAGGAGGAAGGAAATTGCTGAAAGGAAATCAAAATTGATTTGATTTTATTTGATATATTTTATATTTTTCTTTTTGTATACTGTTTTGTTTCATTAAACTCAATAAATATGTTGTGTAAGCTGTTCATTCGAAAAATCGCTAATATCAACCTTAGTGATGGGGAACATAAGATCCATGGCCGAGAAAAGGCATCAATGGACGACAACTGGGTAGGTGGCCGAGAGTCGGTGCACTAGCAGGTCGAGAACTGGAATTTGGTGGCCGAGAACTAGCAAAAGTGTACTTTTCGTGGATATTATTTTTTTCTTGAAGGTGTGGAAGCCCTATGGTTTTTGTTATATTTTTTTCGCATTACTTATACCTTTTTCTATTTGTCATATTTTTTTTTATTTTCTATCTGCAAATATGTAAATATGGAACCGTATCAAACCTACAATATCCCCTTAAGTGGCCGACTACTGGCGCAATCAGCCTATTAGGTGTATCAAAATGAGATTTGGTATAGGTAAATGGTATGTGAAGAAGAGAGTTTTTCCATAATTTTCACTTTCCGGTCACTTTCGGTTTCACCGGAAATGGTTCCGGTTTTTAATTTTTAAATGGAACACCCTGTATATTGTAACATTTTTGGATTTCTGAGATATTTCTGTATCAGAATGTGACATTTTAGAAAGTTTTTACGCCTACTTCATTTTTTTAGAGTCACTTTTATTATTTCACCAAGGTGGCCATGATCGGACGTAAACTAATCTCAGGTGATGTCAGAAAATTACAATCGCAAAGTTTTAGAGACATGTATGATAAATAGGAATAAGACAAGTTGTCAAAATTACATTTTCGTGTTCTAACTATTATTTTTCAAATGGCGACCATTTTTTGATAAGCATTTTCGGAAAAAAGAACAACAATTAAATATTACTGAGGAAAATACTGGATAATAATTTACTTTTGTCAAGTGTGCCATGGATATAGCCATGATGCATAATATTTTGAAGTTATTTTTATCAAGTCTTCTTTGGAAAACAAAACACTCACTTAGGTAATGACAGTGACATAAGCTGTATGAGCAGACAGTAAAAGTTAAATTTTCGTTAAATTTCAGTTTAATTTTTCTTCAAAATAATGTAGGTATAGGTACTCAAAGTGGAAAAGTGGATATGTTATATAATATTTGGAAAATGTCATAGAAATTCAAGGAATGCTGCTGAGTTGTATGCTCAGAGATATCCCAATCGGCAACATCCAGCTCATCAGTATTTTCCGTATGTTACGAGAATCGTTTTAGGCAAGAAGGAAATCGGGAGGCGGCACAGAGGTTTATCATAAATGAAGAAACTGAGATTAACGTTCTTTCTATGGTTGAGGTTGATAAAACGGTTTCTTCAAGAGACATTAGTCAAGAAAGATAAGTCACGAATCAGCAAGAAAAATACTGAAAAAGCACGGATATCGAGCTTTAAATATCAGTTACATCAACATTTGTATGCTGACGATGGCGATAGACGGGTAGCCTGATAGTGTTCGATAAGCAAAATACTCAGGTACTGGGCCCAACAAAATCAACATGCAATGAGAGATGTAAAATTTCGAAGAAAGGTTTGAGTTAATGTCTGGGCTGGTATCGTTGGAAACAGAATAATGGGGCCAATATTGTTTCAATGTCAGTTAACAGGGGTTAGATACTTGGGTTTTCTTCAAAATTAAATCGAGGATCATCTTAATAATCTGCCTTTAGCAGTTTTACGGCAAATTTACTTCCAACAAGATGGAGTACCCCCTCATGATACCAGATAAGTTCTTAATTACTCAATAGAGCATTTTAATTAACCAACTTATTGCAACCAATGGTCCAATACGGTGGCCTGCCCGCTCACCGGATCTCACTGTGCTCGATTTCTTTATTTGGGATTATGTTAAAGAAAAGGTTCACTATGAAACAACCCCAGCCACTCTTGAAATCTCAGAAGAAATAATTCTAGGAGCATTTAGAAAGATAACTCTTCCAATGTTACGAAACGTATTGAGAGAAACAATTGATCGAGCTGAAATGTGTCTTGAACAAGGAGGAATGCACGTTGAAAATGTACAACAGTGAAAACAAATGAATCATTATCCATGGCACACTTGACAAAAGTATATAAATCATTATCCAGTATTTATTTTCCTTATTAATATTTAATTTATGTTCTTATTTTCAATCCAATCGCAAATAAATTAGTATCAATAGATTCGTTAAAAAATCCTTTTTTCCGAAAATGCTTGTCAAAAAATGGTCGCCATATGAAAAATAATAGTTAGACACGAAAATGTAATTTTGCCAACTTGTCTTATTCCTATCTGTGATACTAGTCACTAAAACTTTGCGTTTGTAATTTTCTGACATCACCTGAGTTCCTCAGATTACTTTATGTCCGTTCATGGCCACCTAGATGCAATATTAAAAGTGACTGAAAAATGAAGTACCTAGGCGTAAACATTTTCCAAAATGTCACAATCTGATCCAGAATTGTCTCAGAAATCAAAAAGTGTTCCATTCAAAAATTCAAAACCGGAGCCATATCCGGTGAAACCTGAAGTGACCGGAAAATAAAAAATATACGAAAACTCTTCACATATTTTAGCTATACCTAATCTCATTTAGATACACCTAATATTCTAGAAGTTATGACTTGTCGTGTGTTCAATTCCAACTGTTTAAAAACTATAGGCTTCGAATATACCCGAAATACGACTATTTCGTTCATTTTTCGTATATAAATGGTTTCATTTCATCTGTAATTTATAGAGGATAATCCATTTTCCGATAGATTATTCAAACCTATTTCAATCATTGAGGAAGGAAGGTTTTGGTTCCGAAGTATAACAAAAAACAAACAGAACATCTCAACAAAAACTATTTTATTTTATATTATTCGATCTCTCAAAAACATTCGATACCCTGAATCCAGTATTCTGAAAAAAAAAATGGGGTATCAGAGGATCTATAAATGAATGGTTCATCTCATTCACGGAAAATAGAACACTTGTGAAAATATAAAATAGCTCCTCCGAAGAAGCACTCATTGAATTTTGAACAATACGGGGAAGTGTGTTTGGCCCGCTGACTACGGCACAGCCGAAAAGGAATGGTAATGATTTTAGCAGCCTATGTATGTTTAAGTAGAAGAGGAGATTTTGTATTAAGTGTATATTTATAATTAATTAGCAAAGCGCTTTCGACTCACGTCATCATCAGTGCTTCCTGAAAATTAAATACTCTGATTGATATGAGATGAAACATAACAAAGGTTGGAAAATGTAGAAAAGTGATAGGCGAGTACTTACATAGTCAGGTAACAGGAAATGTTACAATAAAAGAAGACATGTTTATAATTTGTAGATGTTTAGGTTCAACGAATAAAACGTGTTGAAGATACCTAAGACCATATGAGAATGTGATAGTTCAATGACAACTTCAAATGTCGAGTGTCAATGACAACTTCAAATGTCAAGTGTCAATGACAACTTCAAATGTCAAGTGTCAATGACAACTTCAAATGTCAAGTGTCACACATCAACTTGGGAGATGAAGTTACCAACATGAGGAAGTAAAAAATGAATTCAAATTACTGAAAGAGTTTAAAAGGTTAGAAAAGAGAAGAAGAATTGAGTAAGGTAATAATTAAGTGATGATCCTTTTATGAAGGGGAAAGAAATCTCTATTCCAATTAACTTGGGAGTTGAGGCAAATGTCATTTTTGGCTAATTCTTTAGAGATCTCCAAATCTTCGAACAAGTCCAGTCTCAGGTAGTTTTTATTGTTTATGTTGTGAAGAATTTTGGAATCTTTGTTAGGGCTAAAACTATGGTTGTTGAATTTCAGGTGATGTCCAAAAGCCGATTTGTCAGGCTTTTTCAAGTGTTCATTTATTCTAGTGATAAGAGGTCTGCAAGTTCGACCGATGTAGGAGGCAGAACAATCAGAACAGTGGAGCTTATAAAGACCGCTCTTCTTCAACTTATCAATTCTCTCTTTCGAGTTAACTAGAAAGCTGCTCAACTTGTTAGAGGAACTAAATGAAATTTTTATATCAGGAATTGTTTTATTTATAAATTTGGAAACGTCATTACATATGTTGGAGTCAAAAAAGGGTAAAGAAAAATATTTGACTGGGGCTAAGTTGTCCGAAGGAATGGAGTTGAAAGCTAACTTCTTTTCATTGCGAGATTTGAATTTTAGAATTAGTTGTCAATAATGGTCGGATTGTAGTCATTGTTGACCGCAATTTGTTTGATTATGTTGACTTCAGTGTCAAAATTATGTATGTTTGTATTTACGAATATTCCACCGTAGCCGGTGGACAATGAATTGACAATGAAAAAAATGACTAATACAGATATTATGTTATAGTTCTTTTGGGATTTACAATAATAGATAAAAATACTCACCAAGTATTATTGCTGCATGTGTTATGTTGTGTTTCAAGGCCCATTCCGTTAACTTTGAATTTATGTTATCATTTGAATTTCAATATTTTCATGGAAGTTCTCAACAGGATTATTTTGAACTAGGTCTTCTCTTGATGTAGGGCTTATTTCTCCAAGGGAAAAACCATCAGACAAATTTTCAGAACTTGATTCACATTGATCAACTTCAGGAATATTTTATATGAACTTGTAGGAGGTTTATAATATATGAATATCATCATTTACAGCTATTAATCGACTAGTAGAAAGCCGACTACAAGCCTCTCAAGAGTCTTCATTTTGTCTTCCAAGTTTTCTTGTCCTTCTATAATATTTACTCAGTGTATTTTTTCTCTCTAGCCTTGAGGATACCATTCTCCTACGATCCATTATATTAATATGTACCTATAATAGATTAATGAGTAATACTACTATAAACATAATATTCAGAATCGAATTATTATTGGAACAATCAAGTCTTCCATCCAAAAGATTACATTCAATATTTTGATATTTGTGTTACCAACCTTAAACTCAACTTATTATTTCAATTTTTCGACTATGATATACACAACACTATAACTGATAAAATACTTCAAATGCTCACAAAAATCGTCAAACACAATAAAGATGTAAAAATTGGCCCTTGCAATATTAAAATAATCACCACAGTCACTTATTCCCATCATTCCAATATTAAATTTCAAGTTTGCCTTTTTCAAATTATTTCCCTCTAAAATATATACTTATATTACATAATCTTGACATACTAAATAACTATCCGGTATGGTCTAGTGGCTAGGATACCTGGCTTTCACCCAGGAGGCTCGGGTTCGATTCCCGGTACCGGAATAATTATTTTTTATTTCATAATTGATATTCCATATAATTTTCGATTTTGATATTTTGTTATTTCTCTCTCCAAACTTCATCAATGCACCTCATTTATGGCAAATATTTTAATGATGACGTTTTCTACAGTTTAAGTTACCATGGTTACTACTACTATTACTATTGCTCCACCAGTCAATGATGAACTTGAAATATTTTCCTTGGTTCCACTTGACATTTTAATGTTTATATTTGGAGATGAAATGTCTCGTGCTATTGAGATGAAATGTCTCGTCAATCTTCATGCTCGCCATACACATACCTAGTCACTTTTACGCATAATAACACAAGACCATTCATGTTGAAAAGGGAAACATTCTATATGAGTCCTTAATTAAGACTGGAATAGAAAATCAATAACTATCTGAATGGAAATGAAAATATTCACTTTAAGATTTTTCCTTTTGAGTTTGGGTCCTTTAGCCGGGAAAGTAGTTGTTTTCTGTTAGATATTACAAAAATAACTTCATTATTGTCATAGATTTTTTAATTTTCAGAAAAATATTTCTATTCAATATTCAATTGAGAATGTTTCCATTTTCAGTATGAATATATCCCAAGAGGTTATCATGAACTATGGGAGATAGTGACTAAAGTTATCTTTCATTTGCAGATGATTCCACATCTGATTTTATGAACATCCTGTTCATAGTATCAAACAAATCAATCTATCATACCCCATGCCAGGTTTTGTAAAAAAACTGGTTTCAAAGTGTCACTCCAGAAGAAATGTTTCTAACATTTTTCCATCATTGCATAGTGAAATTGTTTCTAGAATAGTAAATTCTGTAACAAGGTTAATAACAAAAAAATCGATGCGATTCTAGAAAATTCTATTAAAATTACAATTTTTTTTAACAGATTGTTGTATATGGTTGTTTGTTTGTTTTTGTACAATTGAAAAAAATTTACAATAATAGTTTGTTTATGATTAATTGTTAATTAAAAAAACAATGACATTAATAATAAAAAAATTTTTTTCATTAGGTAGAGGATAACCAATTATGCATTTTAAAGAAAAAACATTTTAATAATTAAAAAAAAAAATTAAAAAAAAAATTTTTTGGTTTTTTTAATCAATATAAAATTAAAATAAATAAAAATTTAAAAAAATTAAAATTTTAATTAGATTGTAATTTGTAGTACTTTTATTAAATGCGAACTGTGGTTATCACTTATGGAGATACCAAGAACGTGGCAACCATCACCACATATCACAATCAAGTGCCTGCCACATTGAAGGTTTTATGGAAGTTACCAAAACGTCACCGAAACTATCATACTCTCTTGAAAGTGACTGTGACTTCTAAGTGATATTTAAGTGGTACAGGAAGGTTACTGCAACAGTTATTTTCTACTTTTAAGTTTAAAAACCTCTAAAGTGATTTGCTCAGTGGCCATAATGTTTCAGACACCTCAAGAGACACTAATAAGTTATAGAACTGTGGAGTGGCTACAACCATACAAATATAAAATTTCAGTTATTCTTACTGTATAGTGGTAGATTTAGTGGGGATTTCGTGATAACCACCGAGTCAAAGTTGCAGTATCAGTTTCCGTCACTATAATGCTGCTTGGACGTCTTTCTCAGAATCGAATGAGCCATCGCTCATTTCTAGCACACTTAGAACGATTTTTCGCAAGAACTTCTCGACTAGACCATAAGTATTTCGAAGTATTATGTTCTCACTACGAAACATTTTCATGCAGTGAAATCATTCTTATTTCAACACGCTTTCATTAGTTTGACATGTATGTATGTATGTGTAAATGAACGTAATGGAACCTTTCAATTTTCACCCACTTCCAGACGTCCAAAATATTTGAAATTCTGCACTCGTATATTAGGAACCGGCGACAATATAATAATTTCATAGTGACCTGGTATTCTCAACATGATCACCAGTTCAAAATAAAAAATAAAATTATAGTTTGAAAAAAAATACCCTTTTGTAGCAATACGGGCTAAAAAGTTAAAAATGATAACAATAAAGTCATTGACCAAAAAATTACCTGTGATGTTAAAAAAGCGTGGGGTGCTTGATAACAGTTGTCTTAATTTTTTTAACGCTAGCTATTCTATTCGTAATGTAATTATGAAAAGAAAGTCGAAAACACTGTATAATAAAGATTTAAATCTTTTCCATTCGACGGTTAAACAAAATCTGGACTGAAGACTTTCTACAACACCTTTGATAATTCACAAGTTTACAAAAAAAATACATTGTTTTTACCCAAAGATAAATTATACCGAATTCGTTATACAGGGTGTTACCAAATAAGTGCGAACATTTTTAGGGGGTGATTCGTTGTCGAAAATTAAACAAAACAAAAGTAAAGAAAAGCTCTTATGCCTTTTCTTAGAAAGTTACACGTTTCCAAAAATGAGAAAAAAAAATATTTTTTTTTCATTGAAATTGCTGAAGAGTTGAAGAAATGTCATTCCGGGGGCATGATCTACCAATAAAAAGGCTAACTATGAATATTAAAAAAAAATGTGATCTTTTGGAGGGGTGAAACATGCAACCCCTATTCCATTTTTTACCAGAACTTTTTAAGGAAACAAAATTTCTCAAAATATGTGTTGAAAAGACCGATTCATTGCAAAACTTTTTTGATTCTTGAGTTGTGTCCGCAAAATCAATGAAAAAAATATATTGTTTTTACCCAAAGATAAATTATACCGAATTCGTTATACAAGGTGTTACCAAAAAGTGCGAAAATTTTCAGGGGGTGATTCGTTGTCGAAAATTAAACAAAACAAAAGTAAAGAAAAGCTCTTATGCCTTTTCTTAAAAAGTTAGAGGCTTCCAAAAATGAGAAAAAAAATGATTCTTGGGTTGTGCCCGCAAAATCAATAGTTTCCCAATAACAAAATAAAATACAACATTGTGCATGAACGGATCTTCTGTAAATGGAATCGAAAAAATCTGGTAGGTGGCTGTCACGTTTTGTTTGCACAACTTGAGACTTCGATCGTAGTATTTCAAAATTATTCCACTTGTCATAACTTTTAATGTAGGCATGTACCAGTACCATGTTTCGTTTTAATAGAATATCAAATTAAAAATACAAACAAAACAAAATTATGTGTATTACAACAAAGAAAAAGGCAACAATTACCACAAAATGGAAGTTAACATGTCCTTAAAAATTAATTTTCTTCATTGATACCTAGATTTTTTCCCTGATAACCTCGGAAGCGTGAGTTATGAACGTTTTCATCAAGATTTAAAGTCGTTTGAAGAGAGATACCAAGGTTTTTGGGATAAAAATATGTTAGCCGATTACATTCTGGTCTACCTTAAGGGAAACTGACCCTAACACATACAGAAGACAGAGTAATTTGAGTCATTTTTAATTTTTTCAAGTTGCAAATATGTGAAAAATGTAAAATTTAAAAAATATAAATCTTATTTCAGAACATTTACGTCCTAATTTTTTTTTCACTTCAGTATCCAACTTATTACGCTATCAATCCACATTGGATTCAACTTTGGGTTAAAAATCGTGTAAACTAGTATAATTATTAGTGTTCTGTAACTGAAAACATCAATGGGCATTTCATTCTGAAGTTCGGAATGCACATCTATCTACCAAATACTCTCGTGATGAAGTAGATTGTTAAATGACAATAAATATTGTTTTTTTTAAACTCATAATGAATAATATTTTCATCTCTTCAAAAAAGTGTACTCTATTATAATATATTTCTTAACTGCATATAATCATAAGGTGAAAAGTCAAATCTCAGTGTTTTAATAAATAGTCAGCTTTGCATTCATATCTGGACGAATTAACATCCCAGACTACATACTCTTTATTTGGCCCAGACTTTGGAGAAAAACTTAAAATCTTGACATCACAAACCAACAGGCAAAAGTCTCAAAGGTATTTATTGCTTCCAAACCTCATTCATTGAGAACTAGAATCTCAGAAAGTTTTTTGTTAACACGGTGAATACTTCTAACTCTCTGTCAAATGAGGACTTCGAAACTTGAAGTAATTCCAAGCTATAAAATTTCTATGAATCGTATGCCAAACAAATAATTACTTCAAAGCTCTACCATGCTACTACTATTCATTTCAAAATATCTTCAAACAACTACCTTATTCTTTACACATTAAATTGTATTCTTATTCCATTTTATTCTATTGTATCTCATAGTATTTAGCTATGGGTCTTTGTGTTTTATTGTATTTTTATAACTGTATTTTATTATATATCATGTATTTAACTGGATCTCATCATTCACTCTTTTTTTATTGGAACTTATGTATCTTATCTGTTTTGCTTATATTTATCTGTATTTTGCATTTTTTATATATTTATCTGTATTTTTATATTTATCTTTTTTATGGGAAACAAGTGCTTGCACTTATCCCTTTCTACTTTATTCACCCCTAACATGTAGCCTTTTAGCTGTATTTATTTATCCTGAATAAAGTTATACTATTATTATTATTATTATTATATATTGAGAACTGTGTCTGAAGTTCGATTTGTAATTGATGTAGTACACAGTCCGAAGATATATCCCTACGAATATCAAATAATTGGAATTGGTCCGTCATCTTTAAGCCAAATGAGTGCCGAACCTGATACGGGTAGATATATGGAGGGGAGAAGCAGAGTTATTTTTCTGGGCTTTAAATTGTGCGTAGCAAGCCGCGCAGGGTTGGACTACCGATTATTGTTGATATATCGTCTGTGTGCTTTTCACAATTACAATCGAACTTCACTTAGTTGAGTTCGTTTGATCAATTTAACATAAATATTGTCAATGTGTATATATTTTTGTAAATTAGTTCACACTTCCATATAACGTTTTTTTCAAGTAATGAAAAGAAAATGCTATAGCTCCGGCAGCTGTTCGCCTGGTGAGCACTAGGTCATGGCTAATTATATAAGGGACAATTACAAAAAAATAAATGTAGAATGGGTGCCACCTGGCTCTTTGATAAGAAAAGACACGAAAATAGTTTTGCCGAACCAGGAAACAAAACACTATTAATTATGATTATAATTATCGACTGAGCTCCCTGAAAAATAATTGGGGTGATAAAAAAATCCAAAATTAATTTGCCAATTGGGCAGTTATAATGAGGTGGAAAACCAAGTTGAGGTACAATCTGTAAAGTGTTTCTTAGATAGTCAATACCCAAAGAGGATATTAGGATTTCATTGACATACATTTCTGATGCTTTCACCCAGTACTGCGAGGAGGCTTACATAATCATGTTGATGTGATTTTCATAATTTATAATAATAAAAAAAAGTTAAATCTGGCCTGTTAAATCCATCGATGCTGTTGACTTGCGGCTGAAAGGCCTGGCTCTTCTGTTAGGTAATAATTGACAGTCTAGGACACTTGTTTTGTCGTTTCCTGACAAAATAGCATCCATTACCTCATTGACCCTTCTGGACCCCCTAGGTTAAAATCTAGCTTGATAGCCAGGAGAACGAGTGCGTGAAAAATAATAGCGATCGTCATACACCCATATCTACAACCCTTTTAAAAATAAATCTGTAATGCCTGATGCTATAATAAATGAGGAACTCACCCCTAGAGGAGGGTTTGTAGCCTGAAGAGGTAACTTCCAGAAATTCTGTACATAATCAAGGTTTGACTCATCATCAAGGGACTCAGTCAACTACAAGCCTTTTAAAAGGAAATGAACTCATGAATGGAAATTGTTGAAAACTTCTGCTTACAAAAAAATGAAGTGGCCAAAGAAAAGGTAGTGATATAAACGGAACCAATTCTTTCATATAATCACTGACTATCATTCACGGATGAGGTAGGTAGGTCACTAATACAAAACTTATCCAATTATGGGAAAATGGCGATGACTCTCTCAAGAAAACCTCACAGATCTCGTGCCATTCTGTCTCTTCTCCCTTGAGCTCATCTCCCTGCGCATTCGTTCTTTGAATTCATACTGGAAGTACCTAACAATGCCATCTATTCGTGAAGAATTTCAAACATATATAGGAGACTTGGAATTATTTAGGAATCTTTAACTCATAGAAAATAAAAAGACGAACTGCGATTATCCATCAAGACAAGAAAATATTGGTATTTTCGGATTTCATCCTAAAACATAGATACCCCTTTTTTTAGGTTTGTAGAACCATCAAGATGAAATAAGTTGAAATATCAGCCCCTGAGCCAACTAAAAGCGACGCAGAGGACCTTCTAAAACTGTGGCTAGTATATTTTGCAGTATTAGGTAATCCACGAAATAATGCAATTAGACTCGGAATGTTTGCAAAACTATTTATTTCAACTACTTGAACTGTACATTTTCCATTTGATTCAAAATTGGTATGTGGGGGTTTTCGGGGTCGGAGATTATGAATTTTCTGTTGGAATTTATAAATTCAAAATGGTGGCCCAAAGATGGAGGACGAGTTTTGTGATTATGATCCGATTCGATTCAAAATTGGTATGCGGCGGTTTTCGCGGTCGGAGATTCTGAATTTTTTGTAGAAAATTCATAAATTCAAGATGGCGGCCCCAATATGGAGGACGAATTTTCTGATTATGGTCATATTTCATTCAAAATTGGTATGTGGGGGTTTTCAGGATCGGATACTATGAATTTTTCGTCAAAATTTATAAATTCAATTCAAAATTGGTGTGTGGGAGTTTTTGAGGTCGGAGATCATGATTTCTTTCAGCTCAAAACTTACAGGAAAGAGATCTTGTAATAACGATGCTCTTTTATAAATGAACATATTAAGGCGCACTAACTAAAAAACAAAAAATAAAATAACTAATAAAAAATCTTTTTAAAGACAAGCTTTTATTCAAGCCGTGTACTAAAACGTATAAAATAAGTTTGATTCATCGCTGACAATGATTAAATATTTTTTGTTGAATTATTTGGTTTCAAACAGCTTGTCACGCGAATTGTAATGAAATTATTACTTCGACGAGTTGTTACTTACCAACCAAGCATTGTCCAATGAAAATAATTGGTACCTACTTTTATGAAAACTTCACGCGACAAGCTTTTTGACATCAAATAATTCAACAAAAATGATTTAATCATTGTCAGTCATGACTTAAACTTATTTTATACATTTAGTACACGGCTTGAATAAAAGCTAACCTCTACAAAGGTTTTTTATTAGTTATTTTATTCAAATATTATGGCAGTAATATTACTAAGTAATCCGGGTAACTTTTCGTTTCGAAAAAAACGCTCTCTTCATTCAGGTGGCTGAAAAAATAATCCATGAAAACATTTCTGAATGGAAATTACCTCCGTCAGAATCGATCAATTTGAAAAAGATGGTTTTGAAATATTAAAGAGAATACCTTTGGTAACAAAACCAAATCCTGTTTGGGGATCTATTGCGTACGTATTGTAACGTAAATAAACTTAACTTGGTTCTACTAATTTATTTCACACTTAATCTACAACTTAATTTATATTACTACGCCATTGAATAGCTCGATCGTATGGGCTCGTTCAGACTGTGTACTCCCTCTTGAGGGCTGTCTATTTATCTCCGATACAGCATTCTCGATGTTTCGAATTCGGACGGTTGGCGACGGCATGTTCCAATTGTTTCCAATATTGACCGTTGTTTTCCGCGGAAGAGCGACTGGATGGTTCTCGAATATCTCCGGGGATGATCTCATCGCTGTCGATGGCAACGTGTGAGGCGACAGGTCCGGCCTAGGTTCGTTACATTGCCCCCTTCTTAAAGACATTTCGTCCCGAAATTTCATCCTTGGAGTGTGACGATATCTGCATGACTCCCATATCTGCACCGTGAAGTTCGATGGAAGTAACACTCCACGGTCTTCATGATCGGTCGTGGGAAAAGGGTTACAGCAAACCAAAATCCTGATGCCGCTGGATCTGAATATCGCCTCCAGCATACTTCTTATGACTCTCCAGTCCAACCCATCAATACCACAGGATAGTTTTGGAATTGCTAGATCCGCCAGATTCTGGTCCACCATAGTATCTCTTAGTTTGGTGAGACTCTTCCAGACATCTTCATAGGACGGTTTATCTTGGGAATGCCTCTTGGTAACTAGGTAGTAGATGTTTCTCTGGCCTTTCTTCAACTGTAGCACCCCACCAACTTCTGGATTCTGCTCCCGCAGTGTTGGGAGTTGACCAAATTTCTTGGAGAACACTACGGCGATGCCCCTGGACATTCGAAGATCTTCTGCCACACAGTGCGCTAGTGCGTAGTCAGCAGGCACCTCGAAAAGGTCTCGTGACTCTCTCTAGAACCCCATGTAGAACTTTCTGCCCGTTTGAATACAAGGCATAAACTTCCGAACGTCATATCATCCTCCGGTGGCTTGAGGGTGCGAACTTGGTCATGGTTTCCAGCGTAAGGGCCAACCTGTTGAAATGGACGACCCTTGGTTTCCCTCGGGTGGCTTATGGATTCGGTACACAAGGTCGTTTATCCTTTTCACGATTTTATACGGGCCTTCCCACGAGTTCCGCAACTTTGGTGATAGTCCACGACGACGTTTGGGGTTGTACAGCCAAACCAGGTCATCAACCTTAAATCCTCCAGCGTCGGCCTTGATGTCATAGGTCTTCTTCATTTTATCGCTGGCACTCTGGATGTTCAACCGGACTCGTTCGTGGATGTCGTCCATTCTCTGCCGAAGTTTGCTGACGTAGTCCTCTCCCGCAGTGTCTTGTCCTGGCGGTATCCCAAACTTCAGGTCACAAGGCAGTCGCAGTTCTCGGCCCATTATAATACTAGCAGGAGTTTGACCGGTTGACTCGTGTACTGCGGATCGATAGGCCATCAGGAACAAATGAAGATACTGGTCCCAGTCTCTTTGATGGTCAGAGACAACCTTGGACAAGTGGCGGTTGATCGTCCTGTTCATCCGTTCCACCATTCCATCGGACTGCGGATGTAGGGCCGTGGTTCTTGTCTTGCGGATGTTCAGCAGTAGACATATTTCTTGAAAAAGGTTGGATTAGAAATTTCTGCCTTGATCCGAGTGCAGCTCCATTGGAATACCGAATCGACATATCCACTCTTTCACCAAGACGTCGGCGACGGTGATGGCTTCCTGGTTGGGCAGGGCATAGGCTTCCGCCCACTTACTGAAGTAGTCCATTGCCACAAGGATGTATTTATTCCCGTGGTCGGATACGGGAAACGGGCCGGCGATGTCAATGGCGATTCTCTCGAACGGGCTGCCTACGTTGTACTGATGCATCGGGGCCTTGGGTCGTATTCGAGGTCCATTGCTAGCAGCGCATACAGCGCACTTCCTGCACCAGTCCGGACGTCAGCTTGACAATTGGCCCAGTAAAACCGTTGCCTCACTTTCTGCAGGGTCTTCGTCACTCCCAGATGTCCTCCGGCGACTCCATCATGGATTTCCCGCAGCACTTCCTATCTTCTGTTCCTGGGAACAATTATTTGGCGTCTGTCTTCCCCACCAATATCGGCCTCCAACACACGTTTCAGGATCCCATTGTCCAGAATAAGAGAGTTCCATTGTGCCCAATAGGACTTAACAGCCGGCGAGTATCCTGCGACTTCCTGCCATGATGGTCTTCGATTGCCCTTCTTCCAGCTGACGACTAAGCCAAGGTCGGGGTCTTTCTCTTGGTCTTTCCGGATCTTGCTGTCATTCCAGTTGTCATCCATTGCCGCGGTTCTACAAAGTGTTGCTTCTTTCTCTTCTGCTCGTCGGCAATGTGAGCAATCATCTGGACATGGTCTTCGCGACAAGGCATCTGCATTCTTATGGCTAGTTCCGGCTCGATGTTCGATCTCGAAATCGAATTCTTGGAGTCTCTCGATCCAACGTGCTACTTGACCCTCAGGATTTTTGAACTGTAAGAGCCATTTGAGAGCTGCATGGTCAGTTCTCAACAGGAATCTTCTTCCATACACGTACTAGTAGAAGTGTTCCACTCCCTTTACAACGGCTAACAGCTCTCGCCTGGTGACACAGTAATTGCGCTCTGGTTTGCTAAGCGTCTTGCTGAAATAACCAATGACCTTCTCCTGTCCCTCCTGGATCTGAGATAGGACAGCTCCAAGTCCCACGTTGCTGGCGTCCGTATCCAAAATGAATTTTCCTTTGGGTAGGGGATAGCTCAGTATAGGTGCGTTGATCAAAGCTCCTTTCAGCTTCCTGAATGAGTCTTGACATTCTTCGGACCACTGGAACTTTGTTTGGCCTTCCGTGAGCTTGGTCAGTGGTTTAGCGATGTTGGCGAATCCCAGCACATATCGGCGATAGTATGTGCATAAACCAAGGAAACTTCGAAGTTGGTGAATGTCTTTTGGGATGGGCCAATCCTTAACAGCTTTGATCTTCTGGTCGTCCACTGCTACTCCTTCCCCAGAGACAACGTGGCCGAGGTATCGTACTTCTTTTTGGAACAGATGGCATTTCATAGGGCTCAGTTTCAATCCGGAGTTCCTCAGTCGCAGGAATACTTCCTCCAAGTTTTTCACGTGGTCCTCAAACGATCTGCCGACCACAATTATGTCGTCGAGATACACTAGACACGTGTTCCATGAGAGTCCCTTCAGTACTGTTTCCATCAATCTTTCGAATGTGGCGGGAGCATTACAGAGCCCGAATGGCATAACGGTGAACTGCCACAATCCTGAGCCGATGGTAAAAGCAGTCTTTTCTCGATCTTCCTGAGCCAGTTCTACTTGCCAGTATCCACTCTTCAGATCAAGGGTCGAGAAAATCGTGGAACCAGCCAACGTGTCTAGGGTGTCATCTATTCTCGGGAGAGGGTAACTGTCCTTCTTCGTGACATCAATTGTAACGTAAATAAACTTAACTTGGTTCTACTAATTTATTTCACACTTAATCTACAACTTAATTTATATTACTACGCCATTGAATAGCTCGATCGTATGGGCTCGTTCAGACTGTGTACTCCCTCTTGAGGGCTGTCTATTTATCTCCGATACAGCATTCTCGATGTTTCGAATTCGGACGGTTGGCGACGGCATGTTCCAATTGTTTCCAATATTGACCGTTGTTTTCCGCGGAAGAGCGACTGGATGGTTCTCGAATATCTCCGGGGATGATCTCATCGCTGTCGATGGCAACGTGTGAGGCGACAGGTCCGGCCTAGGTTCGTTACAGTATGCTATTATCACAAACTGTTTAGTTTTACTCATACGTGCCTTGAAAACAACATTATGACTTTTTGACAAACCAGTAAAACGGTGTATACTGGTAAATGAAGATTTAAATCTTTTACATTGATGAATAGCCCTTCACATAATCATGAGGTACAACACCAAATCTTAGTATTACACATCTATTTCCTTGAATAAATAGTTAGCTATGCATTCATATCTGGTCGGATTAGCATCCCTAAAGGGACGGTTTCCCGAAGGGGATGTTTCCCTTGTGCGATTCAGTGGTGGAGTGCCCATTTTTAATTAGTTCAATCAGTGCAGACTTGTCCTGCTGCAAAATTCTACCAATTTGCAACTTCTGATGGATTTCGAAGAGGGTGTGTTTCAAATTATCTGGTCGTTAAAATGCCTGCACAACTTTTTCAGTTGGATGACCAGCATGATTTTCAATTTAATTGAATTTGTATAGAATGAAATTTTCCTTGAAAACGGAAAAAGGTGGACGACCCAATGACGTATACAAAAAAATCATGAAGCCACAGTTGGAAAATTTATATAAGTCAACCATTGAAGCTACAAAAACATAGAGAAAACCTATAATAGTTATTCACGAGACAAGTGGGATATTAACGTACGCATGGCAAGGAATAAACAGATTTCTGAAAAATTCTGAAATTTTTGTGAATATTTCAATGTATAAAGTTGTATTAATTCAATATTCAATTCAAATGTTGTTGAGAACCAAGGAATATGCTACCAAGACCAAGGAATATGCTACCAAGTTGTCATACCAATTCCACCAAAAGTGTTGCTATCTTATTTTGTTCCGAAGGATTCAGAGAACAGCTCAAAGTATTCGCTTGTACATAAGGGAAACATGTTAAAAAATTTTGACATCATCGAAAAACTTAGGTCTCATCATCGATGAAAAACTAAGATTTGTTGAACATGTCAAGACACTAATACAGCGCTCTTATGCACGCTTAAGGTTGCTCTTCGCAAATAAGAGTGTAATGAGTTCAGGTCTGAAAAAACAATTATGTGAGTGTCTCGTATTGTGAATTCTTCAGCACTGTAACATCGTTTATTTTCCCTGTTTAGAACAAAGAACAGTTTACAGAATCCAGAAAATACAAAATACATGTTGTCGTCTGATTTTCAATTTGAGAAAATATGATCATGTGACTCATATAATTAGGGAACTTGTCCACAAGATATTTTTTCTGAATTTTATACATAAGTTACTTATGAGTTCTACCCCGCTTATCTTGAAGAAAAACTGATTTTTAGGCAAAATGTCCACAGTATAAATGTTAGACAGCAACTAACATTAACAATGCCTCATCATACCACGTCTCTGTTTGAAAGAAGTTTTACATACAATTCAGTTATGAAATATCCTTGGCTCACTTCATAAGAAATAGTATATTTCATCAGGCTAAGGGCCCAGCACGCCCGAGTCAAGAACTGAAGTCGCTCAGATAAAAATATGATATGTTTTTGCGAAATAAGCATTGTCTTTGCTCAAAATCAAAGGAATTGTTAACTTTTCTCTTTATCTTTATTTCATGAAGAAAACTGACGTATCTCGCCAAAAATTACAATTCACACTGACTTTCAAAAAACAAAAAATAATAAACATGTCATTTCAATTATTTCAATTGTCCCTTGATGAGCCTGGAACATCCTCTCCCCATTAAGAAATGTGTTTCTTCATCCGTTTACTTCCAGTCTGCACAGCTCAGTAAGGGGTCGTCGATAGGTATTATTTACCGTTTCTGTCTTTCTTCTCATTATTTTCAAGAACCGCAATACCCAAGCTGTTGTCCGGATAAGTCTGTGCAATTTTGAGAACCTCTTCAAATCTATAACATCTTCATGCTTTTCTTCTGTTATTTTTCCAACGAATTCAGTCTTCATTTCAACATCATCTTCTCTGAATTTGATTTCTCCAACTTCCTCTTTCGGCCATTCATTTTCGGATTTTTTCAAAAAGGCTGGGCCCGTGAACCAGTTCGGAGGGATGATGTGTGTATCTCCATAACTTGTTCTGGTAGCTTTGTCAGCAATATTTTGTTTGGTAGGAACCCATCGCCATTGTGCCACATTGGATCTCTCTTGTATTTCTCCAACCCGGTGAGCTACGAATTGCTTGTAGTTCTTGCCATCCCCTCGTATCCAATTCAAAACGCATTTTGAATCTGACCAATAGAACGTTGCTGTCAACTGTAGTTCAAGTTATCTTTCAGAGTGACAGCTATACGGGAACCCATTACTGCGGCCTGTAGTTCTAATCGGGGAATGGACAAGGGCTTCATGGGTGCTACTTTCGCCTTTGCGGTAACTAGAGAAACTTCTATTTCTTCGTCGGTTACAACTCGCAAATACGCTGCTGAACAGAAAGCTTTTTCGCCAGCATCACAAAAAATGTGGAGCTCCATTCTTCTAGCATAAGGAATTTTCTGTGAATAGCATCTTGGGACTTTAACATCAGAAATATGTCGCAAATCGGAAAGCCATTTCTTCCAAATTTCATGTAAGTTCGTGGGCAAAGCGTCATCCCATCCGATTCCGGTTCTCCATATATCTTGTAAAAGTATTCTGGATCGGATTGTGAAACATGTCAGCATTCCCAGAGGATCAAACACTGTCATGACGAACTTCAGAATTTTTCTTTTTGTAAGGTTCGTGAAATTTGTTTCATTCAGCTTCAGTTTAATTTGAATTCGTCTGTCTGAGGATCCCAAAGAATACCCAATATTCTTTGTGTTGATGAATCAGATTCAAAATTCTTCATTGGTGCCAAATCTTCATGAATTTGTTCTCTTATCATTCGGGAATTTGACATCCAATTAACTATCTCGAAACCTCCCATCTGCATTACCTTTTTGACATTTTTTATCATCTCCATGGCCTCTTCTTCAGTTTTCTTCGAATCGCAGTAATCAGCGACGTAAAACCGTTTGGTTATTGCTACCTGTACATCATCGGATTCTGTATTCTCCTGTGCATTAATATTTTTTATATACTGAGCGCAAGTAGGTGAGCAGGTCGCTCCAAATGTCATCACTTGCATCTCATAGGTACATGGTTCTTTGTCTAATTCGATGTCTCTCCATAATAGCCTCTGGGAGCACTGATCTTCTTTCCTCATTCGAACTTGATGAAACATCTCTCGTACGTCTCCGCAAAATGCTATTTTTCCTTGTCTGAATCTGCCCCAAACTGCGAACAAAGGTTGGAGAAGGTCTGGTCCAGACAACAAATTATCATTCAAGCTAATTCCTTTCATTTTAGCTGCAGCGTCGAAGACCAACCTTATTTTGCCGGGCTTATTCGGATTCGTAGTGGCAAAGTGCGGTAAATACCATGTACGGGGCGTTTCAATATTGGCTTCTGAGGGTGATAATTTTCTCAGGTATCCCTTTTCCAGATAGTAGTTTATCTTCTCGGAATAGGCTTTTGAAAATACTTCGTCTCTTCGACATTTTCTCTCAATGCATAGAAGTCTTTGCAGTGCCATACTCTTACTTTCTGGAAGATGGATATCTTTATCTCTCCACAGCAATCCAATTTCGTATCGGTTCTCACCATTCAACCTATTGGCGGTTTTTTGCATGATTTCAACTGCATCCCGTTCCTCCTTGTTGATTCTCCTGGTAGTTGGCATCACTCCAAAAGAATCAGTGGAGAAATATTGCTTGACCAATTTGTGGAGATCATCGTCTTTTCTCGATTGATCACATATATGGAACATGTGAATTCCGCTGACATTGTTGACTTTCGCTATACAGGGACCATGGAGAGACCAACCTAGCTTGCATTTGGTTGCAACTGGTAGCATATCGTGCGAATTTTGACTTGAATATGTTTTCACAGGTACTATTAGGTTGATGTTGTCTTGACCTATGAGAATGGACGGCTTTTCTTTGAAGATACTGTCTATAGGTACATTTTGTTTAAGGAAAAATTTCAACAGTATGCACACCTTTATTGAAAAAATCTTGGAATTTTCTCTAGCTGCTGAAATGTCTACTTTATGCGTTTGAGTCCTTTGCCTTATACAATATCGTTTATCCATTGTATGCAAAGAGTTTCCGATGGCCCAGTCAATCCCAACTGCGAGGCGATTTCATCTTCTACCAAAGTGACTGTTGAACCTTCATCGCACAGAGCTAATACTCGAAGTATACCATTGGGACCGTGCATGTTGACAGGAATGACTCGTAACAAGACATTTATCTCTTTCTGTTGGACAGTGCATACGCTTTGGACTGAAGAAGAAGTAGGTGTTTCAATTTCTGTGTTATTTTCGATATTTGTAGTATTCATTGTCTTGTGGAGAAGAGAGTTATGTCGAAACTTGCACCCATTTACACCACATTCTTTCCTAGATTTGCACTTAAATCTGGAATGTCCTTTTTTAAAGCAGGAAAAGCATAGTTTTTTACTCGTAATCGTGGCCCACCGAGTATCAATGTCATCAGCCTTCAGTTTGTCACATGTATTACAGAATGGGATTTCTTGTCACAGTATGTACAAGTACGTTCGATTTCACCTGCTTTCGGATATTTTTCAGATCGAATTGCATTCAGAACAATGTCTGCTTTTCGTCCTTGGTATTTTTTGCATGGTGTTGTCACATAAGTGGCTGCATCAGCTATGTCACTAATCCAGAGGGAAAACTTTTCCATATTGACTCTCCCATGGTTGAGTCACCCCATTTGAGTTTCAAACTATCGGGTAACTTGTTCACAAATTCTTTCAGAAGTTGAGGGTTATAGTAATGACCATAATTATCAAGTGACTTCATTGTTGTTACAAGATTATTCACTTGATTTGAAAAGGATATCAGTTTGTCGATATTGAGTTCTTTCATATGAGGAATTGCACTAATTTTGGATAAAATAATGTCTATTATCAGTTCTGGTCGGCCAAACCGCATCTGTAGAGTTTTCATGATAAGCTCGAGGTTTTTACTTGTCATCATCATGGCAGAAACTGAGGATTTTGCTTCTCCTCTCAGAGACTTTCGCAACTTGACCATGATTTCATCTTCGCTGTATTGGCACATTGTGGAAATTCTCTGAAATTGTTGGTGAAACAGGGACCAGTCTTCCGGATTGCCATCGAATATAGGAAAGTCTTTATCGAGAGTTTGTCTGGCAAGGATTTTCTCCTGTGTCACTGGATTCACTGATTTCATAGTTTCTGAGATTGTTTGGCACAACAGTTTCATCTCATTAGAAGCTTGTACATTCGAGAATTCAGCTGATTTCGGGTGTGACTTTCCGTGAGAATCTGAACTTTCGTTATTTGAAGTTTGCTTAGCTTTGACACTTATGACTGAAGTTTTGTCGCAGGTCTGCAGATTTCATGGTATTTTGCACTTTTCTGGGGCCGACGTCACATACTTCTTCTATTTCTATTGGTGACAATTTGTTCTCTTCAGTTGCTGGTAACTCAATGTTTTCTTCAATCCATTCTTGTACGTTCAGGAGTCTTGAAGAAGCCTCTGATATACCACTGGAATGGAATTCATTGGATTCAAACGTTACTTCTAGTTCTGCTTCATGTAAATCATGTTCCATCCGAATCAAACGCATTTGGTTTTCGACTTCTCGCTGTTTCTGTTGTAGAAGCTCTTGTTGTTTTTCCAACTGTTGCCTTACTTTTTCTGTTTTCAGACTGAGTCTCATTTTCCGTAGGTTAAGGGCTGCCTGGGACCGTTTCGAACTCGTCACAGAAACAGTCTCTTCACAGACTTTTCCCTTAGAACTTGTTACAGACTTTTGATCGTGTCTGTCTAGAGACACCAAGGACCTAGTTGTGTCCGCCTTCTCAGCCAAAGTATTTCTGTTCGATATACCAAACTTCTCAGGCCATATATAGTCGACTGACAAACTTTTATTTATGCCTACGTTTTTCCTGGTGGGTTTGAGGGATGTATTTTCCATTTCTTGGTTCATTATATATCAATATCCGGCTCGAAGGACCAACGTCTTTGCTCAAAATCAAAGGAATTGTTAACTTTTCTCTTTATCTTCATTTCATGAAGAAAACTGACGTATCTCGCCAAAAATTACAATTCACACTGACTTTCAAAAAACAAAAAATAATAAACATGTCATTTCAATTATTTCAATTGTCCCTTGATGAGCCTGGAACAAGCATTTCGATCCGTGAAAGAAGATAAATAATTGTAGCTGTTATTAAAAACGAAAATGTCGTCAAACAGTTCATTACCTATGATCGAGAAGCTCAGAGGTCGGGAAAACCACGATACATGGAAGTTTTCTATAGAAACGTTGTTGGGACACGAAGAACTCTGGGGGTGTATCACCGAGGAAGAAGAGAACAATAAAAAGATCACTAAGGCAAAATCTAAAATAATCCTATCCATTGATCCGATCAACTATGTTCATGTGCAACAAGCAAAGACTGCCAAAGAAGTTTGGAAAAATGTTCAAAGTGCTTTTGAAGATTCCGGTCTCACTCGAAGAGTTGGTCTATTAATAGCTCTAATTAGTACCAAATTAGAGAATAGTTCATCTGTAGAAGATTATGTTAACAAAATCATTTCTACGGCACACAAATTATCCGGAATTGGCATGAAAATTAGTGACGAATGGATTGGAACACTTTTATTGGTAGGTTTACCGGAAGAATATAAACATATGATAATGGGACTGGAAAGTACCGGGATAAAAATCAGTGCAGATGCGATTAGGACCAAGTTAATGCAGGATGTGAAACCTGATATCTCTGAAAATCATTTCAAAGCGTTACTTGGAAGAAATACCAAGGAATTTCATGCAAAAGGAAAGGGTCCAAATGATTCTCATGCAACAAATTTGGTCATTTATCTCGTGATTGCAAATTTCCGAAGAAGAAAGGTAAATCTGAACGGAAGACAATTTTGAACTCATCATTTGTGGTTGGTCAACTCGATTCTGATGATTGGATCATAGATTCTGGTGCTTCCTCCAATATGACCAAACGAAGGGAACTTCAAGAAAACCAGATTTAACTGAAGTTCAAATAGCGGACAACACACACTTGCCAGTTGAATTTGTTGGCGATGTAAAATTGAATTTATTCAATGGAGAAATCATAACTGAAGTTACAGACAAGAATGTCATATATGCACGGAATCTTTGTACAAATTTGCTATGCGTCAGTCAAATGATAAATAATGGTAATATAGCCAAATTAGATGACAAAGGCTGCAAAATTTATAATTCCCGTAATTGTTTGATTGCAACATCTACTCTGGTAGGTAATATGTTAAAATTGGATCGTCCAACGCAAGTGACAAATTTTTCAATGCATAAGAAACCGGGTCAGAATTTGTGGCATATCAACTTCCAAAGTCTCAGGAAACTTGAAAAACTTGTGAGTGGTGTACATTTCACACCAAGTAATGAAGATCAGTGCACTATTTGTTCAAAAGGAAAACAAACCCGACTGTTTTTCAATCACGTTGGAACACGTTCCATTCGAATGCTTGAGTTAGTCCACTCAGACGTATGTGGACCAATGTCTGTCAATTCTTTAGGAGGTGCCAGATATTTCCTCATATTGGTTGATGATCTCAGTAGGAAAGTGTTCGTTTATAAGAAGGCGTAGAAGGGCCACACTCTATTTTATTTTACAATTCCGACTTGTAAGTCGGAATTCAGACTTACAAGTCGGAATTCCGACTTGTATGTCGTAATTCCGACTTGTATCTCGGAATTCCGACTTGTCAGTCGGAATTCACAGTTGTGCTCTTGCTGTACATAATATTAATTATAATCATTCTAGTAACTTCAATAACCCTTCCATTTTAGCAGTAGAGAACAACTACCATAAAAGGAATTTCCTTGAAATGGTCTTCATAAAAAATTAACCTAATTGCATGAACAAACGTTCTGATATTTCTAACCTAAGCGTCATTTACAATTATTTGTTAAAACTTGATTGCAACTGAATCAATCAAACGTAATAAAATTGCTTAGTATTTTTTGCTTTCTTCTCTCATTTAGTAGTTTTCATAGAGATTGGTATCATTCCTTTTTTCCTTGTGGGCAGAACACATGTTTCTTCCATGACAGCTTGACATTGACATATGATAGGTGACATCTTCTGTCTTGCACTTCTTGTCATCCACCATTCCAGTTTCAGTCATGCTTCAACCATGTGGTATTGTCCTGTCAAATTTCAAATTGTTTTAAATTCTGTACTTATACAATGTGTGTTTTTTACAATTGTTCCATTTTATCTTTATAACTAGTAATGTTTTATAGTGTTTCCTTCCTACCCGATTTCAAATAAAAACTTTTTAACAAAAAATTAAACCGACGAAAAAATCAACTGAAAAGCAAAAAATAAAATAAACCTTCTTAGTCTAAATGATAATTGAGCTCCTGAAGTAATGTAACTGATTTTGAGTCGGCGCCAAACAAACAATTATCGAAGATCATTATCTATGAAAGAAGTCATCAAAACGCAGACGTGCATCTCGCTGCCATCATTTTACGCTTCACCTAATTCAATTGCTAGTTTGTTTGGTGCCGACTCAAAATCAGTTACTTACATTAGTTTGGGAGCTCAATTATCATTTAGGCTAAGAAGGTTCATTTTATTTTTCGCTTTTCAGTTGATTTTTTCGTCGGTTTAATTTTTTGATAAAAAGTTTTTTTTACTTTCCAGTTCCGTATTTCATCGGTTTAATTTTTTGTTAAAAAGTTTTTATTTTTCAATTTTTTGTTGCAAAAATCTACCAATTACTACCTACTTGTTTTTTGATTACTTCCAAAATACTTACTTACCCACCTTACTTCTACTATTACCAGTTAAATAATATGATTATCTACTTTTACTATTTGTTGTAATATAAATTATTTCCGTTGTTCTGGTTAGTTTATTTCATAACTTTGTATATCATTCCATCCTCTCATAAAATATACTGATTTTGACGGATGTGAAACAAGAATAATGTCAGTAGCGATCTGTCATTGTCAACTACGTATGTGTGCCAATGTAAACTAGTAAAAAATCAATTATCCCCTATTTTTCTACCCGTAAGGGTGGCTAATTCCTTTCGAAATCCAAATATAAGGTATACCCTATCTATTAAAAAAAGAATCATCCAAATCGAAGAACCCAGTACAAAGTTATGCCTGATAGAATCGGTTAACGGACCTGAATTCAGAGGGTGGGTGATCAATATCCTTCATTTTGCTACCCTTAGGGGTGGATTTCATCGTTTAAATTCAAATGGGACCAAATCGAAGTACGTAGTAGTAGTAGTAAGTTATGCGTGATCATACATAAAAAAATATGATGGAAAAACATAAAATATACGGGTCGAATAGAGAACCTCCTCCTTTTTGGTTTCGTCGGTTAAAAAAATAAATGCTCACCACATAATGATGATAAGTTCGCTGTCTTCACTTAAGCTCATCTAAGTAAGTTTCATTTAAAATGTGTTTAAAATTGTATTTCACAATTGTGTTTTCCTTTTTTCACAGCTGTCTTGATAATGGAAATAAACATTTTCGAAAGCTTGACAAAATAAGAAAGAGTTTTTCTTTATTCACCGGCCATTAAATTTGACTGCAACCTCAAGGAATATCCTTTCTACTAATTTTATTTCAAATTCATAGTTATTTTCAACTAGTCCAGTCACGAGACTACCCTTCTTCTATATATATATATATATATATATATATATATATATATATATATATATATATATATATATATATATATATATATATATATATATATATATATATATATATATATATATATATATATATATATATATATATATATATATATATATAAATATTTATATATATACAGGGTGAGGCACCCCATACGACACGGTCCCTGTAAATCAAACCATTGATTTTTTCGGGAATTTCTCCATTTCATTATATGTATATTGATTGAGGCTGCAGAAGGAAATTATTTTGGAGTCTACAGGGTGGCACAAAAAAGTTTGACATATCAAAGTTGTGTTTTTTTAAATGGAACACCCTGTATTTCATTACACTTTTGAATAGGTCAGGAAAAAATAATATGACTTCATATGAGGTACTATGTACCTAACTATAACCGTTCTCGAGTTATTGATTTTTTTATGAAAATGCTAGGTACAATTTGAAAGTAAATAACATCGAAATGTATAGAAATCATCCCTTCAAATTCTCACCAAGCATAAAAGAGATTTTGGGCTATTGATTACGATAAAACCCGTTTCTCAATATTATACAGAATGTTCAAAAATCATTGTCACTTTTTTATAATTTCAGACAAAGATAACTTTGTTATTTCGAATAGAACACCCTGTAATTTTTTGATCTGAACAATATAAAATTCAATTATCTTTCATTTCATAATGGGGTTCCCTATACCTTTCCTAAATAGTTTTTCAGATATTGGCTTTTTCAAATAGTAGTTTTTATTTCAATGCATTCTTTGAATCAAGATAGCTTTGAAACGACATTTATTTGATTTGCTCACAGAATTCTCATTGATAGTTGTTATATTTCACTTCATCGAAAATATTTACTGTTCACTAAAATGAAGTTATCATTTACATTCATATTCTGACAGTAGTTCATTAAACAGACTATACAAATTTTTTTATTATTCAACTGAAACAACAACAAAATTATAAACACAAATGTATTTGATTCAAAGTAGGTGCTCGAATTGACGACCATCCTGTTGAATACAAAGAGCCACTCTCTCTATGAAAGACTTCTTGACATTTAATAACATATGAGGCGTCACTCTCCGAAACGCAGCCCTTATTCTCTCCTTCATATTTTCCAGTGTGGTTGGAGGAGTGTCGTAAACCTCATTCTTCAAGTATCCTCATAGGAAAAAATCGAGGCAAGTCAAATCTGGTGATCTCGCTGGCAAATTTTGTGGTCCTCCCCTACCAATCCATTTATTCGGAAAGCACATATTCAAAAACTGTATGACACTGAATTTAAAATGTGCCGGAGCTCCATCCAATTGTAACCACATCCGTTGTCTGATATTTAGCGGCACATTCTCTAAAAGCTCAGGTAGATCATCTCGTAAAAATTGTAAAAAAATTTGACCATTCAAGTTTCCATAAAAAAAGTTTGGTCCTATAACTTGTACCTGTGTACCTATAATTCCCCCCCACACGTTAACAGACTATCTATTCTGGTGATCCAGAGTGCGGAAGAAATGAGGATTCACATCACTATAATAATGGAAGTTGTGCCTGTTCACTAAGCCAGCGTTATGAAAAGTAGATTCATCAGAAAATAAAATGGATTCCAAAAAATGTTCATACTCGCTAAACTTGTCCAGAACCCATAGACAAAACTCGATTCGTCGATGGAAGTCTATTTCATATAATTCCTGGTGCATCTGAATACGGTACGGGTGAAATTTGTATTTTCTTATTACCCTAGAAATGCTCCGTCTGCTTATCCCTGTATCTTTCTCGATCTTACGTTGACTCGTATGAGGGTTTTCTATGATTGATCCCATAATAAGAAATTCATTTTCCCCATTTCCAATGACAGGTTTTGGTCTATTTGCCTTTTCATAAGCTACACTTCCAGTCATACGAAATTGATGTAGCAGTCGTTTGAAAACCAACTTGTTTGGATGATTCCGGTCTGGATATTTTTGGGCATACACCCTCGACGACAAAAGGCAATTCTCCAAACACTCACCAATCGCTAAAATCATATCTATCGCTCTTGAATGGGATAAGTTTTTAATTTCGACGCTAATAATTCAGTGAATGTTTTGAATAACGTAAAACACAATAACTGTGAATAAGAATTCTTTCAACAAGTTGAATAAATGTCGTTTCGAAGCTATCTTGATTCAAAGAATGCATTGAAATAAGAACTACTATTTGAAAAAGCCAATATCTGAAAAACTATTCAAGTTAGGTATAGGGAACCCCAATATGAAATGAAAGATAATTGAATTTCATATTGTTCAGACCAAAAAAATACAGGGTGTTCTATTTGAAATAACAAAGTTATCTTTGTCCGAAATTCTAAAAAAGTGACAATGATTTTTATTTATTGAGAAACGGGTTTTATCGAAATCAATAGCCCTTTTATGCTTGGTCAGAATTCGAAGGGATGATTTCTATACATTTCGATGTTATTTAGTTTCCAATTGTACCTAGCATTTTCATAAAAAAATCAATAACTCAAGAACGGTTATAGTTAGGTACATAGTACCTTATATGAAATCATATTATTTTTTCCTGACCTATTCAAAAGCGTAACGAAATACAGGGTGTTCTATTTAAAAAAACAAAACTTTTATATGTTACACTTTTTTGAGCCACCCCGTAGACTCCAAAATATTTTCCTTTTGCAGCCTTAATCAATATACATATAATGAAATGGAGGAATTCCCGAAAAAATTGATGGTTTGGTTTACAGGGACCGTGTCGTATGGGGTGCCCCACCCTGTATACATGTATATACACATATATATATATATATATATATATATATATATATATATATATACTATGTTCAGATAGTTTCTCGGGTTTCTGTCCGCGTTCTTGGTCCTCAAAAGGTACGATTTCACGACGTTTCGGCAAATTCTCATTTGCCATCTTCAGGTGATGTCTAGAAATTCGATTGTTTTGACTTGTATTACATCTTCTGTCGATTTCTCTTCTCGGAATCCATACTGCTGGTCCGCAATCAGTTTGCATTTCTTTGTGAATTTCACCAATCGTTTTTTGCAATATTTTCTCGATAACTTTTGCAATATTTGAGACTCGGGTTATAGGTCTATAGTTGATCATAATTGTTTCGTTTCCGTTTTTATATAAAAGTTTAATTGTTCCTGTTTTTAACATTTTAGAAAAGTATCCTGTCTGAAAGCATTCGTTAATGAGGAATGTAAGTCTTTTGATTTGATTTGCGATTAATTCAAGTGTTTCTGAGCGAATTCCGCCATACCTGGTGATTTTCTAGGTTTCAAATCCGGCGTGTACTTAGGCGGGTACTTACCACGGCGTGTACTTAGATTTGTCTGTGTCAAATAAACACATTGATTTTGAAGTTTTTTCTCTCAATGTTGTAGTCGACGATCTCCGGGATTCTATTAGCATACCTATATTTTACCGAGTGATGAATAATATTCATTGAAGGAATTACAGATTTCCATATGGTTATTTGTGGCTAGGCCATTTTTCAACATAATAATTTTTATTTCTGATACGCGTTCAGAATTCATGACATATTTCATTTACACATTCCCAGAGTGCTTTGGGGTTATTTTTATTGCGATCGATTTTTTTTTGCTTTTTTTGATTGGGTTCTCGATTTATGTTTCTGGCTGTTTCATCATTTATGGTCTTTTGTTCATTAGTCTCCATTCAAGAGTAATCCATTTTTTTGTAATGTTTTTCAAGATTGCATAAATTGTAAAGGAGTTTTATTGTGAGCTTCTGCGAGGAAATATTCTTCAGTCAAATTGAAGTTTTGTCTTTTCCATCGATAGCGATTCTTATTTGGCCTCACACCGTATAACAGGACGAAAAACGAGATACACAATATATCAAACCGACCCTTAATATTGATAATGAAAAATTTAATATTTCAATCTATTTATAATAACTACGAGAGCGATGCCCAAAAATAAATTATATATTGAACTGGACGAGCGCGATGATAGATCATCGGCACAACGGGTGAAAGAGAGACTGGAATGAAATAAATTACAGGAACGAGAGAGTCCGAATAGGAAGGAACAAGATGGATTGCAGCATCCCTAGATGGTTTCCATGGTTACGCTCCAGGACTATGACGTCAGCACATGTATCCTCCTAGCAGAAGGTGCAAGGCAGTGACGTAGTATTTTTTTTAAAACCAGAAATGTATATGATTTTATGGGGTCAAGTCTATGGAGAAAGTAGGTACTTGTTATAATTACTCCGCATTTTTTGGGGTTTTCTCTTTCCTATAGTTCCAATAGGGTTTTTCATTTAGATGACAAATGACTAACTTTGTTTACCTGTTAGACCCAACGGCAAATTTTTTGTTTTAAAAGGAAATACAAATTTTTCCGAGTTTTCCTATGGATAGCTGACTTGAATTTACATGGAGAAGAAAACTCACCATTAGAAAATATTCGTGGACATTATTTTATCTACGAATGAAAGGTTTTTGGCGGTATAAAATAGGTAATAAGTACTTAACCTACAAAGAAAGTTACGAACGCCAATGTATGCAAGTGAATTTGTCATGGAGTTGACTGTTGACATAATGTGAAAATACCGCTAATTTTGAACTAAGCCAATCTCAAATTGTTATTTCAAAACCAACCAATGGCTATTCACTTTTTCAATAGCCAATCAGACTTTGAGTCTCAAAACGAGCGCATGCGCCTTAAAAAATCATCTAAATGAAAAGGCCTATTGGGCAATTACCAACAAAATATATAATAAATCATTGAAAATGAAGCACCTTTGTTAACGCTGCGGTAAATATTTCTGTACCCTTCCTCAGATATCTCGAAAGAATTTGAAATGATTTTATCGTACGAGATATTGCATGAGTATTAAATAGGTTGACAAATAATTGTATACAGTGTGACCTTTACAAAAAATATATTTTAGTTCAGTTCAGTTCAGTTCAGTTAAACATAACCTTGTATCCTGAATAATACAAAAGAAAAAAAAAATAACCCAACGTGGAAAAATTGAGTGCTTGCGAGTCATAAAAAAGGAGGCTACCTTCTGAGAATTGACAGTTGCATATCTTCTACCAGATGCTGCTACCTGAGGATCGCCTAGACTCAACCAAAAATAAGACATAAGGCCGTTACAAATCTAGGATTTGTCTCTATCAAAATTATCGTCATATTTTCAAGTAAAATCTAGGGTTTGAGACGGGATGAAATAAAACAGACTCCTACTAGGTAACAGATATTTTTTGTTTCCGTGTCATCTATTAAGTTGAGATAGAGAATGCTTAGGTATATATATATATATTTTTATATTTTATTAATCATATATATATATATATATATATATATATATATATATATATACAGAGTGACCGATTTGAAAGAGGGCCACCCCTCTAAAATGTTATTTATTATCCGATTCAGAAGTTTTTTTTCCAGTAGATAGAGAATCAATAGTTCTAGTTGAATGCCATGAATTCAAAATAAAAATTTCACGGCCCACTTCGAATTTTTTTCAAAGTCAAAAATCCAAAAAACTACTAGCGATTTTTTTTAATGAAATTTGACGACGCCACTGGATTTGTGATGCTTTCAAATGGGTGTTACCAGAATTTCACGCTTAAAATTATATTTTTTAACAAAAATATAGCATAAGTAAAATATTCATATCAATATCGAAATAATTCAAATAGTTGTCATATAAATCACAATTTTGTAAATTATATGGTTTAAAATACTCCTTCAGAACTAACAACTCTATGTGGGATATGTTATGTCTCTTGAACACTGCAGTTTGTTGTCAAAGAATAGAAATGCACATCTTTACATCCAATAATATAATTACCAATATTAATAACATAAATGAACTACTACAAAAGAATG
The DNA here is from genome assembly GCA_018342105.1 of Gonioctena quinquepunctata. Lineage (NCBI taxonomy): Eukaryota > Metazoa > Arthropoda > Insecta > Coleoptera > Chrysomelidae > Gonioctena > Gonioctena quinquepunctata. Next base: position 510,467 of record JAFIRS010000784.1, on the reverse strand, counting down.
TTTTGACATGACAGTGCCTACACATTAAATTTCGGACTGTTCAACCAAATCTCCATTTAATTCGATACATTTATCGTATCGTTTTCTAATGTTAATCATAACTTTTCGATAATTGGTTTGTGGTGATATTCTGTAAGCCTTCCTCCTATTCTTTCACGCAGTTCCTCTTTGATCGTTGGGCGAGTTTTGTAAACTTTCTCTTTAACGAAGCCCCATAAAAAAAATCCAATGGAGTCAAGTCTGGGGATCTGGGGGAAAACTCGATCAATGCACTATTTCGCCCTATCCATCGATTAGGAAAATTTTCCTCCAACCAATCTTTCACAATCCTGCTATTGTGGATGGAACAGCCATCCAATTGAAATAGAAGATGAGCCTCTTCTGCCAGTGGAAGTTCATCCAATTATTTTCTGTGAGTACTATCTTCTGCAATTTATTATCCAATGTGGATTTTCTTCCGTCCAGTACCTTGTATTTTGAGAATTAATTGTTCCATTGGTTGTGAATGTTGCCTCGTCACTGAACAAAATTGTTTTCAGAAAATTCCTGTTATTTAGATATTCTCCTTGAGCCCATAAACTATATTAGATACTTAGGAGTAACTATCGACGAACAACTAAGATGGTCTCACCATATAAACAACATACTGAAATACTGCATAAATTCAAATTACTGTGACCTTAGATACAAAACAACTCAAAATGATTTATTTTGCACTAGTCCAATCAAGACTGAATTATGGTATCATCGGTTGGGGTGGCTCCTCCCGGGTGTATCTAAGAAAACTAATAAATATACAAGAAAATATTTTGAAAATTATTTACAAAAAATCCTTGAAATATCCTACTGAAAATGTATTCCAAGACTATAAAATATTTGACTTACGACAATTATTCTATCAAACGGTAGTCATATGCCAATACAAAAACAGACAAACCTAAAATCTCATGATCACACATACAATACAAGACAAAGAAATACCCGCTATAAAACACCATTTACATCGAATACTGTAGGACAAAGGAGTTTTCCCTACCTAGTTCCAAGGATGTACTGTATTATTCCTGAGGAAGTCAGGAATAGTCAAACGGTTAACCTATTTTAAAAAAGTTGTAAAATCTTCATCTCAACTTATTCAAGGGAAGAACTCACAAAAATAATTGAAATGAAAATATCATTGTAATTTATTTTTATATTTTTGGTAATTTTTATTTTTTTCTCTTTTTTAATAGGTACTATCACTGAAACTACTACACTATTCCACGCACCTTGGAATTGGAAAACACCAGCTGTCTTTCAATTCTGATTGGTCTCTCAGCATCGTGTTTCCAACGACGTAACCATGGATACGGATCGCAATGCAAAGTTTGACAGTTTGACCAAAAATAATTGTAGATGCAAACGTCAAAATGAGTCGCTTCGGTGCTACTTCAGTCGAAGTAATAAACCAAAATATTGAAGAACATATACAAAAAAATCAAAATCCTATATATGGAGACAATTTACGACGTTCTGTGCGGAACGCAACTACAAATTAGATGGAGAAAATAGCAACCAAAGATTAGCATTCATTCTAGAAGACTGGACGTTCAATATGCGGAAAATTTATGGTAGTGATTACAAGGAGAGTGTTATTGAAACCATATGGAACACTACTGCAAAATTAGTACAAGAAAAATATTTTTGTTTCAGTTTCAGAGACATATTGATCCCTTCAAAGATATGATGTTCAAGGAGGCGAGGGCGGCTCGAGATAGTAGGAGAAAATTGTTGCAAGCTGTTCCAGAAAAAAAGAAAATGAGTTCTGTCGCTATGACTTCAGACCAATATAGAAATATGTGCTTACAATGGGACGAAGACACGCCAGAGGTTTTTTCACATAGCTGCAGTAGCACTAGCTTGGAGAGGTAACGAAGCAACTTGTTCCATGTTACATTTTTTTAAGGAAGAGACTGACAACAAAGGCTGTTTAATAAACATAATTGCATATAACCCGTTATTCTCCAAAACCCGCCAAGGTGGTGATAAAAACTGTGCAGATACTAAATGGCTTACTCAAAATTTAAAAAATCCTGAAATGTGTCCTGTGAGATTATACCGGAAACTTATATCGAAAAGGGGAATTATTACCAATGACAGACTTTTCTGACAGTGACTGGCAAGTGGAATAAATATAATAATAATAATTGGTACAAGAATTGCCCTATTGGTATTAATATAATATCAAAATGGACAAAACTCTCTGCAGAAAAGATAGGATAAGACACTAAAAAACTAAAAATAACAAATCACTCTAATCGTGCCAGTGCAATTAGTCAGTTACTACAATCCGGCGTTAGTGAACAACAAGCTATGAAAATTACTGGACATGGAAGTTCGAACTCGCTGAAACCGTATTTACATCTTAGTGCTGAACATAATCAGAATATAGGGAATACTTTTAGGAGTACTCCAAGTACATCAAGTAATAATACCACAATACATTGTATCCACCTATTAACGGTCATACTATTCAAATTTTTTTACAATGTTCGTTTTCATAAAAAATTATTTATTGCTATAGATAACAAATAATAATTAAACAAATTGTTTATAGTTAAAATAAATATTTCATGATTATAATTAAATTTGGATTATTTATTATTATTAATTTCTTCCTCTCATTGTGCCGAATTTAAATTTTTTACCTTTCACTTTGTTCGTGAAAAAGTCTAATAAAATACCACTCGTGATTGAATTTATCTTATAAGTCTGTCTTTTATTTCTAAACTCAACTGAGTTGCTTAAAAAAAACATCACTCGTCCTGCGGACTCGTGGTGTTTTCAAGCAACTCAGTTTCGTTTAGAAATAAATCGACAGACTTATCGCGAAAATTAGTCACTAGTGGTATTACTACTGAAAATACAAGAATGTAGCAAACTATAAGCAAAAAACAAGGAGGTTCTGAAAATCTATTTGTATATAGAAATTGTATTTTTAACAACTGTACTTTTCCGTAAAATAAATAAGATAATTTTCACCTTGTTCGTTAAGTGACTTCTTAATCACCTAATGTGTATATTAAATATGTATTCATTGAATTGTACCGATTACACTCAAGTTTTTTTTTATCGAAGTAAACTTAACAATTAAATTCAAGTGAAAAAACTACCAGAAAAAGTTACTTGTCCTAAGGACTCGTAACTTTTTCTGGGGCAGTTAAATTGCCAAGCAACGAAATTCTTATTGAAATATCAAGTTTACTTTGATAAGAAAAGTTCTCGTGTAAGTATAAGTGAAAACACAATAATAAAGAAGTAACCTCAGCAGTGTATGACTAAAGTTTCTACAAAGTTCGTCAATAACATATTATTTTTGTAAATTTAGATTCCCATTGTGATTCCCTTCGTGGCCTTTTGGGGGATATTCAAATTTGATGAAGCCATACATTTCAGAATGTTTGGTTTTTTGTATTTTTTAGCGGTATTTTTACCTTCTGACGTGAGTGGTAACCATCCAATATCAATTGCAGAAGCTGTTTCTATAGGGAGCAAATAAAAACTCACTTCGCTAATACTACTTGTATACAGTCTCCGTCGGCACAAAGAGCCCGCTGGTCAACGTGGACTTGAGTGACTGCTGTCTGTTCTACAACCGATTCGTCTGGGCCAATCAAGTCGGACATCAATGCTGGCAGGTGTGTCTATACGATGGGAGGTCACACGCGTTATATTTGTGTTTTAATAGCTCTGGAAGATTAAAAACCAGTAGCGTCTGTGGTCTTGGTGTGTGCCGATCGAAATACGTTTTAGGATATTAAAATATCTGAATAAAATTAGTTATCTCCGCCACTGCTGCTCACAGGATTTCGCCACAAGACTTTTTTATTCTTCTGCAATTGATATTGGAAAAACTATACGACGCATTATCCATCTCACTCACATAATTTGGTGGTATATTTGGTAACAATTGTTCATGAACGATTTTTCGAATGAAGTTTAGCTGTCAACAAAAACGCCTTCTAGACAACTTCAAACACTCTATTAACTCAAGTAAGCTCAGTAGCTCATGTGGATAAACGCTCGCTTTTGAACTACAAGGATCCTGGTTCGATCCCGAGCTGGGTCACGCAATTTTTTTTTTTTCAATTTTCTATTACACTCAAATCAACCAAAAATCTTTTATAAGTCACCAGAATATATTACCTCGACATTTACCCTCACAAACCCTCCCCCAAAACACAAAATAGCATTTCTACAGAGCATGACTTGCTCTGCAGCGGCCGAAGGCTGCTGAAAATTTATTTGAACCTGTTTTTTGACGTACTTTTTCCAGAAAATAGCTCAAATTTGTCGAACGAAAATATTATGCGTGAATTTCAATTGTTCTATTATGATCAAATCGCAGGATATTAGCTTTACTTAATTTTATACTAAATAGTATCGCAAAACCTCCTATTGCGCCTTCACGGGGGCGTACAGGTGGTTTCCCCACTTTATCCTTGAAATACAGAATGAAATGAATATATAATAAATATATTCTGATTATTTGGTCAAACGCGTTCATTTTTAATAAAAATAACATCTTTGAGTGCAGCTCTGAAATGTTGTGTGTTTTCAACTGTAGAAATTGCGTAAAATGATGTCTCGGTTGGTAAAGTTGTAGGAAAATTGTTCAAATTTTAATGACAAAGTGCAGTTCTGGCGATTTTGTTTTTATATTATTTACGGCTTAATATAACTGTACATAATTTGCCAGAAGGCAAAATGATGGCTAAGTATATAAAAAATTATAATATTGCAAGAAGTTGTTGAAGCGGTAAAACTTTTTTTTAGCAGTATTATTTAACTGTATGGGGTCGGCTTTAGAATAGCCCCATGGTAAATCCTGCCTGTCGTAAGAGGCGACTAAAAGGATAACCGTAGGTGGAAGATGGTCTCATCGCCCGGTGAAATACCACCATATCGACTTTGTGTGCTGTGAAATGGATCATTCCATGTTTCAGTGTTCGGTCGATACTTTCCGGTCTCCCTCTTTCCTTTTTCCCAATTCCTCCTTTATTTTCAGGTGCATCCTAATAGTAATAATGATGAAGTCTCCTAGAGTAAAACACTCCGGAAGCAAAATACCTCTCCATTCGGATTTCCGGGCGAGAGGTACTCGAGGGGACTCAACATTAAAGATTAATTTTTGCAACATCCGCGGACTCAACAAGAACATCAATGACGTCCACCATCACCTACAGACGAAAAAACCGGATATTCTGGCTCTAACAGAAACACAAGTAAACTCGTCCACCAACAAGGTCCATATGCTTTGTCCTGGTTACGAATTCTCGATTCAGGTTCAAAGGTGGAGTCTGCCTTTACGCTAAGGCTAACCTTTCATGCCAGCGTGAAGAGAGTTTGGAACCGAAAGACTTTGATGTGATGTGGTTCAAGCTTTCTGATACCAAACTGACTAAGTTCCTCTGCTGCCTTTACCTATCACCTAATGAACCTTCATATAACGACCTCTTGAGTTTTATCACTCAAACTGGACTACATTCAGGAGAACCATCCAACAGCTGAAACCATAATCATGGGAGACTTTAATGTACATAACGCTGCCTGGCTCAAATTCTCTAACAAAACAGATGATGCGGGTCGTCAAGCCGAGGCCTTCGCCATCACTCATGGTCTAGAACAACTGGTCGAGCTACCAACCCGCATCCCTGATGTCAACAACCAGTCTGCCAATACACTAGATCTTTTCCTCACCACCAATCCTGTCTCAACACCAACAAAGCCTGTGGATCTGACGGAATCCCGCCGATTGTTCTCAAGAAATGTGCCCCCGAACTAACACCTGTTCTTTGCAAGTTGTTCAACCACTCTTACAATTTGGGGGTATTTCCGTCCAATTGGAAAATTGCAAGCGTACAGCCAGTCCCTAAAAATGGCAAAAAGGCCCTACCTAGCAACTACAGACCTATCGCACTGCTATCTATTATTTCAAAGGTTATGGAAAAAGCCATCAATATCGAGCTCATGAAATATCTGGAAGACTCAGGAATTGTCAACGATAGGCAATATGGCTTCCGCCATCAGAGATCAACTGGTGACCTGCTCGCTTACGTCTCACATATATGGCAGCTATCTATTGAAAAGTATGGAGAAACTTTAGCTGTGGCATTAGATATCTCCAAGGCGTTCGATCGAGTTTGGCACCAGGGACTCCTCGCCAAGCTTCCGTCTTATGGCTTGCCCCCTCAGCTGTGTTCTCTGCTTGCTAGTTTTCTCTCAAACAGGTCTCTCCATGTAGTGGTCGATGGAGTTTCATCTGACACTCTACTCATAAATGCTGGTGTTCCGCAAGGATCTATTCTCGCACCAACACTATTTCTACTTCACATCAACGACCTGTTGAAAGCAACTTCATGTCCAGTACACAGCTTTGCCGATGATAGTACCCTCCATACCGCTTTCTCTTCCAGGGCCCCTATATCAGCCCGTGAAACCAGAAATGAACGAGGAAGAAATGTTAATAATATAAATATGGACTTAGCAACAATTCTCGAGTGGGGATCTAATAACTTGGTAGAATTCAATGCAAACAAAACACAAGCATGTCTTTTTCTTAAAAAGCCGATCTCACTGTGCCTAACATAACTTTGTCAGGAGTAACCATACCACTGAAGTCATCCATATCGATGCTTGGTATTACTATCAGCAATAACCTTTCCTGGGAAAATCACGTGAGGTCCATTGCCAAAAGTGCATCCCAAAAACTTGGTTTTTTGTTTCGTGCCAAGAGCTATTTCACCCCCACTCAGCTGCTTATGATCTATAAGGCACAGATCCGACCTGTCCTGGAATACTGTTCCCATATTTGGAGCGCGGCACCTAAACATATCCTGAAGGCTATTGGATTCTGTCCAAAAAAGGGCAATTCGTCTCGTCGGTGATGCCTCGCTTACAAACTCGCTCACTTGTCTGGAACACCGTAGAAAATTTGGCGATTTGTCTCTATTTTATAGATATTTTCATGCTCTTCTGAAATATCAACAATCGTTCCTGCTTTGGCAGTCTCTTCGAGACTAACCCGTCAAGTTCAGTCATCACACCCCTTCGTGGTCACTTTGGAGACCTGCAGAACATCACTTTCCAAAGACTCGTTCATCCAACGAACAGGGAGGACTTGGCTCTCCTTGGCCTCGTTCATCCAACGAACAGCGAGGCTTTGGAACTCATTGCCTAGGGAGGTGTTCCCCGAGGCATACAACCTCCAGAAATTTAAGAAGAACACCAACTCCTACCTTCTTTCCCTTGGTTCCCACGATGTTCTCTGAACATTACAGGATATGTCTTTGTATTATTCAAACTTTCAATGAATTCTTAATTAATTAATAGTAGATAACTATAAATAATAGATAAGTATAAATAAATACATTAATTAGAATTTTGGGTTAACTTGCTTTCATTTATTACTAAATTTTATTCAGAATTAAAAATACAAAAGCAAAGTTTCAAATATAAAATAACATCAAGATGGAAATCTTGATTGAAGCCCGGGACTCGAACAGATGGCGCATTTCAGTTGGAGGAAAACCCGGAAAAACCCACAACACCATCAGAAATCAGATCATCAACTTTCTCATAGAGAAGGACACATGCTCCCTGGGAGCTGAGAGAATCAATCTTGGAAAATACACGGCAGTCATCGAAGAGGTGCCATCAATTAGAATAAGAGTGTTTGCAATATGCAGTATAGTGTCCATTGGAAATGCTGCCGCTATGATTAGATATGACGTAGATATTATAAAGAGTATTCATTCCATCCTGAGCAGAATATTGGTCCAAATTCAAATTTTGTATGGAAAAATTAATCACATTGTCCAATTTACTGCCATCAGTCGAAGAAACACGTTTTAAATGTATAACAAAAATTTTTGGAAATGTTTGTATACGAATCATCTTTTTGAATTCCCTTTTCATTCCACAAGTTGAACAGTATGGGCTCGCTTCGTTAGTCAAAGTCTCCTCTTCTGTCAACAGTTCAATACATTGTGTTAAATTCACGACTTCGTTTGGCAAGTCTGGAATAGGGATTGTAAGTACCCAGAAAGGTTCAAAAGTAACGGAGCAGTAATTACAAAAAGTACATCTCAATATAGACTTCAGGAAGGAGCAAAATTTCTGAATAGACGGACGAAATGTGAAGTATCCACCATTTTTCGAGAAGAATCAGGACTCCAGATATTTCCCATCAAAGATATAAAAGATTTCACTAAATTTCCTTTCATTCTTGATTTAGTACTATTTAAATCCTCCATACAAAAACCATTCTTGAAAAATTCCAACAAAACCTTGGTGTTCGAGAGACACTGGATCATGCTATTCATAAAACAGGTATTTCCTACATTCTTCAATCCTCTTAGGCCAAATGTAAAAATGGAGTCTCTTGTTGGTATGGCATGCTCACTCATGTTTAACGAAGAATCCATAGGTTCATTGTTCCTGTAATTCAAAGAAGGTGATAGAAAAACTGATATTGATTTTTTGGAAAGTACTGAGTGATTATCTTTGATAACTGATATGTATCTCGTAGGAAAATTGGGTCGATAAAATAATTCATCCAGTGGATGCGATGGAGGAATTGTACCCATTACAGAAGAAGCATTGCCCCTTTGAATTGCTTTACTAATTCTTTGTATCGAAAATTACGTTAAACGTTTATCTTTTGTACTTAAGAAATACAGGGTAAAAATAGGATGATCATCTTCTTCCTCGTTGCTAGTATAATCAATATCTGTTTAATCATCTAAAACATAAATTGATATTTTTATAAAAACGAAAGTAATGTATCATGTAATACAAAACTTATTTCCACATAAAGCCGAGACTAATTTTAAAAAAGCAGAAATGGGGGAATGGGTGGTCGGCGATGAGACTGAAGTATAGGAAAATAAAAATGATGGGGAAATTGTCATTGTCATTAAAAATCTATAAAAAAATATGTATTTTTAAAAAAGGTTTGAGTTCAAAAATTGTCATTGTTTTTGAAGATTTAGTTTGAAAATCAAAACTTGTTTTTTATAATAACAAATCTACAGTTTTGTTTATGAACTTGTTTTATTTGATTTTATCACCTGGTCAACCACTGGGTGAAATTGTGGCAAACGTACTAGTACTTACTGGTCAATCACTGGTGATTCATGACTATTTGCATTCATATATTCTCATTACTACATCTTGCTGTTCTTTTCAAGATTATTCATAATATAAAAATCCCGAATCTTAGTTATTTTTGTATATATTTTTAGTTTTCATGAAAAGTTGATAATTTAGTATCTATTATTTATTAAAAAAAGCCCTCAATTGGTCAACTATTGGTGCACTCGCCCTACATACTTTTTTCTTTCTTCGAGTCTCAATTGTAATATTGTTTAATAGTCTAATCAACAAGTTCAGAAACGTGTTAAATAGATATAAAGCTCCTAAAAATATGAGCGATAGCTCATTCGATTCGAAATGACGTCAAGAAAAAAGTTTTTTAAGGGTTTATTAGCCGTAAAAAATTGGATTGTTATTAACAAAATAAGATTAAAAAAAGAAGGTATTTCGTTTTTTGTTAATCATTTCTAAAATAATGATATTTAAGAAATTATGAAAAAAGATCCCGAAAGAGGAGGAAATTTCCAATAAAAAAGTTTCCACAAACGGAACTCTATCTTTATTATTTATAATTTTTTTAACGCTGAAAATAGGGCTCCGCGAGGTCGTTACGGCATAGGCGCGCCGTCTAAAAAGCCGTTATATCACCTAAAATAAATTTTTTATAGTATTAAATAACAAAAAATTTGAATAAATCATGGTGTAATCTAGACACTTGAACGCAAAAAATCTCGTTAAAAAAAATTTCATGTCGATTTTTCAAAAAGTTACACCATTGTTAATCAACTAATTTTTTTCCAATCTCTGTTTTTATAAATTACAATCATAAAAGTTTAAATAATTGGTCTATAAAATTTTCGCTTCGTGGAGCTCTTTTCATTTAGGTACTCAATAAAGCAATCAAATTTATAAGTTTATTATTTTCCTAATTAATTTTTTTTAAATTAACAAAAAACGAAATTTCTAAAAAAATTATTAACAAATTTTTTTTTGTTTATCTCATCATTGCTGTTTTGCATCTAATATAGGTATTAATTAACATTGGAAAAAAAAAATTTACGTCATTTGTCAAGAAATTGTTTATTTTGGGATTTTTGAAAATATTTTTTTACCATGTCATTGCATAGGTGAAATCATGATTTAAAAAAAAATTTCTTAAAATTTTTTTTATTGTTTGTAATCGATTTTTTTATATTCCAATTGTTTAAATAATTAGTTAAGAAATTATTTTATTCTTAAAAATCATCATTGACCTTTTTCAATGAATTAACAGAGAAATAATTTTTTTTTATAAATAATTTCATTGTTTATTAACTTAACAATTTGTTATAAACGTATAATATTGACCGGTATATTTTTTTTCTAAAATTTCAAAAAATAACAAAAATAATTATGTATATCAAAGAAGAAGAATGTATAACATAGAACAAAAAAAAAAATAAAAAAAAAAAAATAAAAAAAAAAAAAAAATTATACTTTGTTATACATAGTTGTTTTGTTATTTTTTAAAATTTTCAAAAAAAAATATAACGTTAATTTTTTTTAAAAAATTGTTAATTAATTAACAATAAATTATTTATAAAAAAAAATAGTTCTCTGTTAATTCATTGAAAAAGGTCAATGATGATTTTCGAGAATAAAACAATTTCTTAACTAATTATTTAAACAATTGAAATATAAAAAATCGATTATAAACAATAAAAACATTTATTTGAAAAAAAAAAATTTTTTTAAATCATAATTTACCTGTGCAATAAGATGGTAGAAATTTTTTTTTGTTAAATCCCAAAATAGTCTGTTTGCTTATAAACAATTTTCAAAATGAAGTAATTTTTTTTTCCAATGTTAATTAATACTAAATGTCTAAAAACCCTGGTGAATGAACTGATTCGATATTGTTTAGATTTTTGAGGGGACACCACCTGTTACTTCAACAGAGCTTCTCTCTCTGTGCTAGATGGCGCCGTCCAAAAATGTTTGTCTATATTCTCGCTTAATGTCAGAACTTAATTTCTGACATCTGCAGCATCTTATATGAAATTATTTTCAGTGTTCTGTCGGTATCTATGCGTTTTCATCTCTTTGATATGAAATCTTGCTTAGCTTATTCCTCAGTTTGTTCTTTAAAAAAACCACTCGTTCATCAGTTCATTAGTGCGTGAGGAATTTCTTATTTTCAGGTAGTGTAGTGTGTAAGGATACTTTTTGTAGAATGGGCCACATTTGCATTTTGTGTGGACAGTATAAAGCCGCAGATTCGAATTTTCGCCTGTATTTAGTACCAAAAGCAAGTACAAATCTTGACGAATTGACTAAAAATGATATTTCCATTGTTCATTATATTGTATGCATTGAATTTCATATTTTCTGCAATTTAATGACAATTTCATTTCCAATTCTCCGTCTGTCAAAATGCAGTTAACCTCAAATTCAAATCATACAAAATACGAAAAACAACACGACAGTGCTTTCTTTGTGCAATGTTCGGGGGCTTCTAATTCTAGCTTTGCTATTGGTGAAGTTTGACATATGTCTTTTTTAAACCAATAGCAAAGCTAGAATTAGAACCCGCGCACAGTTGAAACTAAATCGAAATTGGCGCCATCTGACACGCTTGTAATCTCTATTATCAAGTAGGCCAAGTGTCGCCAAGTCGATCCCAAACTTCTACAGGTATAAGTGCAATCACCAGGGTTTTTATACATCTTAATTAATACCTATATTGAATGCAAAAACAGCAATAATAAGATATTACTAACAAAAAATTTTTTTGATAACATTTTTTAGAAATTTCATATTTTGTTAATTTAAAAAAATTATAATCAACAAAATAATAAACTTTAATAATTTGCATTGCTTCATTGAGTACCTAAATTAAAAGAGCTCCACAACGAAATTTATAACCAATTATTTAAACTTTTATGTCGTAATTTATAAAAACAGAGATTGGAAAAAATATAGTTAATTAACAATGGTGTAGCTTTTTGAAAAATCGACATGAGATTACACCATAATTCATTCAAATTTTTTAATTGTTATTTAATACTTTAAAAAAATTATTTTAGGTGATATAACGGCTTTTTAGACGGTGCGCCTATGCCGTAACGACCTCGCGGAGCCCTATTTTCAGCGTTAAAAAAAATTATAAATAATAGAGATAGAGTTCCGTTTGTAGGAACTTTTTTATTGGAAATTTCCTCCTCTTTCAGGATCTTTATTCATAATTCCTTAAATATTACGATTATAGAAATGATCAACGAAAAACGAAATACCTTCTTTTTTTAAATTTATTTTGTTAATAACAATCGCAATTATTTACGTGCTAATAAACCCTTAGAAAACATATTTCTAGACGTCATTCCGAATCGAATGATCTATCGCTCATATTTTTAGGAGCTTTATATCTATTTAACACGTTTTTGAACTTGTTGATTAGACTATAAATATGTGTTCACATTCATAACAAACTTTACATAAAATCACGAGAGGCTACGTGCAGCCTAAAGGCTTTGTGGGAACTTTTGGTTTATTTCCACTCAATATGAAACCCATATATGTATTATGAATATGGATATGTATTACTTTATTGTCGAGATAAACTATTATTATTATTCAGAAAGTTTTCCTCTAAGATGTACAGACAAACGGAAAATCGCTATAAATTATCAGGGATGTTTTCTAATAAATTGATAATTTGTTAGCCCTGTATGTTCTTTTCATAAGGTTCTTTGGTTCGTGTTAATTGAAGGCCGTTTGACAATAGTTTATATTGCTTCGACATACTTATCAGCCTTTCTCTTCCTTAAATTGAAAATTATAGAACATCTAATCACGAACAATCTATACAGGATGGAATTTTACCTCTTGCTCACCCGTGACTAACGGGTGTATAATACCACATACTCACACAAATAGTGTGAAGGAATGGTTTGTCTGTTTGGTAATCGACAATTGACGCCAATTCCTCGGTTTTCCCTTCCAAACTAATGGCTACACCAACATTTTGGGGTGGGAGTTTCTAACTTGTCTTCAAATGATTTTAATTGATTGTTTTTTTTTCATATCTCCCAATTTAACGAAAAAATTCAATACAATATCACGACTGTAGAGGAAGAATCATGTTATTATCAAAATAACCTTCTTTCTCTGAGGGAAATTCAGCGCAATGTATTTTTAGTGTGCAGAATTCCAAAAGTTCAACATTTGCCGCTATTACAAACCATGCGAAAAACCGCCAATCAATATATCCAGCATCCAAAGCCAGGAATGCATTTATTACTTTCCGAATTCATGCCATAACGTACATACGAAGTTGGGCAATATCGAGCATAAATCAGGGGGTAATATTCTTTTTTCGCAGCGTGCTCAATCAACGATTTTGTTTGCTTTCGCATGTAGCCTGCGCTGCCAGCCCAGCGACCAGTTCACTTTGCCAATTAGCCATACCAACCCCTAACGTGCTACCCTGACAACGCCCCTCATGTCCCCATCGAATTCTAAATTTCATTTGTTTCGAATTGAAATGAGCTCGACACAAAAGGACACTTATTTACCGTTGTCTAGACGGTGCGTAGGTACATACCAGGCGATTGTTTCGTGGATAATTTCGATTGCTGGAAAAATTTAATATAGATTATATATAATAATAATATTTATTTGCATCAGCAATATCTACAATAGTTAATGATCCTAATAATAATTTGATATTAGTATATTAAAGTATAAGTGGATAAAAAGGGCTTTAAAACACGCGCGATTTTTCGAGCACGACGGCGCAGCCGGAGTGCTCGAAATAGAGCAAGTGTTTTTAAGACCAGTTATCCACGAATACTTTACGTTATTTTTTTTTATTGGTGCACTTTGAAATCATATATACTGGTATTATTACTACAAATAATAGAAATAAGAACTAATAATGCAAGAAGGTTGAATTCGTGATGTGACATCAGTATACCTTTCGTTGTCATGGAAATGAGAAAAACATTCCTTTACAATTTGTTACCAAAGATCAATATTTGTTGTCACCAGAGCTCAAAAATGAATTATTCTAATATCGATTTTTTTGAATAGTGAGGCAAAATCGCGGTTAATACCCGAAAATCCAGTGATATATATAAAAAGAATATGAAAAGTTCATCAAATGGATGGAGGAGCACATATAAATGAACGAATTGTGAGTAATATTTTGACGTTACAAGGTACTCCTGTCAGATCAATAATCAAAAATTTGTCATTTAGACTTCTCGTTTCTCGATTTGTTGATTTATATAATACTTAAAATTTTTTGCATCAGCTATCTACAATGAGTAAATGATCCAATAAAAAAAATATTAATAGTACTCCGACACAAACAAATAAAGAGAAAGAATAGAAAGCTTTCGCTGTCCGTGTCATATCCCATTGATTCATTTCATATGTGGAAAATGCCGACTCTCAACATTAAATCATAACAAAGTAATGTTTAATAAGACACATAAACATTGAATGCACACATACACATACAGTGCTTCTCAAAAGTCCCCTCCCCCCTCTTATTTTTGGAACGATTATACTTCCCTACTAGTGATGATAGATGACGAAATCGTCAAAGATGACGTCACAAGGAAATTCTGACCAATAATTTTAAATGGAACCCTACGGCAAGCGACACCTCTTTTGAAAGGTATCGAAAAAACCTATTCAATGATACTAATTTTGTTTGTGTTTATGGCAGTTTTAATGGCTCATTAGTAAACATTAAAATTTAAATTCCATTCAGTATGATATTAATTACAGATTTAAGAATCAGTATCTACTTAAAGAAATTGCTCGAAGTGACCTCCATTTACTTCCTGACAGTGAAATATCCTTTTTTAAACTCTTCTCGTACTTTTGCAAATGTATCTGCGGAAACAGCCTCACATTCTGCAACAATACGTTGTTTTAAAACGTCAATATTGTCAGGTTCAGTGGCGTGAACCTTCGATTCAAGGTACCCCCCACAGAAAAAAATCCAAAGGTGTGAGGTCCGGTGATCGAGCTGGCCATTCCGTTGAACCTCGTCGTCCAATCCATCTACTACGATACTCCTCATCCAAATACCGTCTTACTGCACCGTAATAGTGTGCAGGAGCACCATCCTGTTGGAATATTTTTTCCAAATTGCCGAATTCATCTTGGTTATCTTCCAAAATTTCAAGGATTAACGGTTCTATTGCGTTTTGCAACAGCTCCAGAAAAACCTCACCAGTTAAATCAGTATTTGAAAAAAGAGGCCCAACGATGTGGTTTCTCAGGATACCTGCCCAAACATTCACCTTCGGGGGAAATTGGGTATGTGTTTCACGATACAGGTGAGGATTTGCGTCACTCCAATACCTCACATTCTGTGTATTTACATTTCCATTTAGATAGAAAGTACTTTCGTCACTGGAACAAATTGTTTTGACGTAGTCTGGCTGTTGGTTAATTTTAGTTTCCATATTTTCACAAAATTCTAGTCTTCGGTCTGGGTCGTCGTCTGAGAGTTGATGAACCATTTTTAATTTGTATGGATGAATTTATTTTTTTCAACACCCTGTGTACTGTACTTCGACTGACTTCACAGGTAGATGCAACGTGAGTTGTTGAAGAAGTAGGATTAACTATTACTTCTGCCAGTATATCAATTTTTTTCTCATCAGAAATTTGTGGTCTGCCAGATCGTTTCGCATCATTAATACTACCCGTTGTTTCAAACTTACGAAGAAGCTCCCTTAAATAAGTCCTCGAAACGGTGCGATCGGGAAACCTCTCATTAAAAATGCGTTCTGCTGCATCAATATTTTGTCCAGTTTCACCAAGAATTAGGATCGCTGCTACTTTATCACCTGAAGCACGTACCATTTCGCTTCTTGAAGCACTTAAACGTTCGGCTCGCAACAGTTTAACAAATTATTAAAATGTACAAAAATAAAAGTACCAAAAGCTGCTAAAATAGTTAAACGTTCGGACGGATGTCAATGGAGATCTGCCAAAAAATTTGAAAGTGACGTATATGGGGTGTTGTTCAGATCAGTTTATTAGCATTATGCCATTTCTCACATCTTCTCTAAGTAGAGGTAACCATGTATGGTCCATTTCAACAGAATTTGTTGGAAAGCAGTTCGTAATGGAAAGAAGAATACAGGCCGTTTCTTTCAACTTTCTCCTCTCTTGATGTGGTTCTTTCATCAAGATTTTCCTCCTATTCCATTCAATAGTATGATGGCCATTCGATGTAAGGGTATGTCGTGCAATTATTGATCCATTATTTATCGATTCCTGATGTCACTCTGGTGTTCACTTTGGTGCACTTCTAATGGTCTTGACGTTTCACCTATATGTTGTATATGTTCCACCACTGTGCAAAAACTGATACTATCAACGTTATTATATGGTAACCTAGATACATAATTACGTTATGATTATTGTGCCCATAATGTCTCAATGACCATTTTAGAATCGTTATATGTCCACCAACATAACAAAATCGCAGATACGTTATTTGAAACTGTTCTGTTACAGCGAAAGTACTTATATACGAGTATGCGTAATGAAATCGTTACATAACAAGTCCTTTTTTTCACATCTACTTACGGGAAAAGTCTTTCTCAAAGAGTAACAATAACTGAGCTGTTATGTCTCAAGTCTCTTCTTTTTATGTTTAATATTAAGTACGTCATAATATACCTAAATGTATATGTTCATGATGATTATTAAAAATTAAAGTCAAGTCAATACATTAGAGCTTTCCTACGAAAATTAATTAAATATTTGAAAATACACTATCGAGCATAAAGTTTGACACAAATAATATATCCATTTGTGCCTAAGCTTCATATGCTATCTGTCTTCAGTCGAGTTTATATTACTAAAATCATGGTAGTTATAGATGACAAGACAGATTATTAGAATGTATGAATAAAAAACCAATTGATTGATTACGTCCATAAAATAAAAATTGTGTGATTCAGTTGAATCTATATGTTGAAAAGGGATGATACAACAGACGTTACAATAAAATATAGAAATACTTAAGTGTTTATAGTGTATTTGCTTGTTTCGATCCATATATCATGTTGAAGTTGAGAGTTGTGATACAATTCAAATGTATTACCTTATAGTCCATGATAATGGGGCCTTAAATATATATATATATATATATATATATATATATATATAAATGTAATGTTTTGAAATTGAAAAATATAAATTGTTTTTGTTATTCTTTATGAACCAAATTGATATGATATAGATAGATATTTTTGCCCTGTATAATAATTTGTATATGGTAATAATAATTGCCAACGAACGTCACTGTTCTCTCGTCACGTAGCTGACAATTGTTATTCCTTTTCTCACCACAGCTAGCACAGTTGATAAGCCCTCATCTCAAGATAGCCGGTTCAAAGCAATTTAGCCCTTATTTGATATGTCAAACTCAAGTTATTCAATGGTCGTAGGTATGTTTGTTGATCATTGTGAAAGAACAAACAACAAAATATCAAAAACAATTATCTCCTTTATTCAGGAATACTTAAAATACCTGGCCTACGAGAAATAACTTATACTAGTGGGAATATACAAATATTCACGGATAATCATAAAATTGCAATCATGGATAGATAAACAGAACCTCACTTTTTCCGTGTTATTGAAGTTTTCTGTTATTGTTCAAAATAGAGTGACATAAAGTTCTTCGAATGTGAAATTCGTTATTGGTGAAATAGTTCAGGACCGGAAAATGCACTATTAAAGTTTTTATACCTGTTGGAGATGTCGGTGTTTCAAGATATGCCCTGAAACTGGATACCTTGTCACTACAAGCGCTATCAGGAACTCCAATACCATAACTCAGGAACCATACAGATGTAGAAATCAGCTTTGGAGACGTGGAAATGATATATAATTCAGGTAATACTATTTTTGCTCTTCAAGAGTTGGAATTCTTTCAATTTTTGTTCAATCAAAATGTTGCGTCCATTCCCTTCTAATTTTATTTTTCAATCTCCTCGTTGGCTTTTCTCCAATTATGGTTTATGATCATTATGACAGTGTATGAAATTGATTGTGTTATATTATTTTGACATTTTTATCTATCCATATTATACAAAGGCTTATAAATAAATAGAACTTCAAAAGTTATTCAAAAAAAAATCTCTTGGAACTAATAACTATTTAGTAATTATTCTTTTTTTTTCCTTTTAAACCTTTAACTGGCATAACATAACATAACAATAATACAATATATAATATTTTTATATATATATACATATATATATATATATATATATATGTATATATATACATATATATATATATATATATATATATATATATATATATATATAGTTTTCTTGAGGATATTTCCTGTTGATTCTTGGAATTAGGGTGCAAATTTTTTAGCAAAACTGATGCCACAAACAAATCAAACCATCATATTGATATTTTAATAATCACCCTCCTAGTAGAAAACAATATGATGATATGACACATAACTTTTTTTCACATGTTGATTTTCTTGTAGATAGGTAATAAATACATCATAATTTGATCACTCAAAAATTCACTAAAGTAGTATAGAACCGGTAAAGAGATCGATAAATGAAATTCCCCACTTATTTGAGGTTAGGTTAGAGCAGACAAAGATAAAACACAAGACCAGATGAGAACGTTTTTGCAACGAATCAGTTATGTCATATTTCTTTAACACCGAACGTATCTTCGACATCTCCATGGTATTGAAATGTTCTGAAACCAGAACATTCGAAAGATATAAATAAGACACATCACTATAAATAAATCAGCAAGATGTTTTAAAGATATTTCAAAGTTCGTTTGGTACGAAATGAAGCTGTGATGATTTTTTGTATTAGTGACAATGCTTATAATAACATCGCAATATTACGTCTCCATAACTTATAAATTATGTTTTCTCAGAAACGTCGTACCGGGTACAAGAATTAAACGATAAGGAACCTCCCGGGTATGTTTCTTGCTCAGTGGGTATCATCACAAAAAATCACATTCATTCAATAATTGTATTTTAAAAAATTTGCCATTCTATCAAAAAATAATTTATATTATATCAATATATCTAGTACGAACCAATTGAAATTTACTCCTTCATTCATAAATGCGACGAGTGATTCATTTTGTCTTCTTCTCTCCAAAATACGCACGGAACATCTCGGTGTTTAGTTTTAAGAGCCAGCAGAAGACAAAGATAATCATGTTCAAATTAATTCTCCTGCACATCGCGTACTGTTTTCTGATTGGTTGCTAATTAGGATCTTTCATTCACCAGCCAATCAGAAAACATAAGTAGAATCTAACAAACTTTCTGTGCCTGCTAGAATCTTGCTTGGCAACAGTGTTCAGTTCAAATGTTCTGAATGTCTGAATCATTACAATGGTCGTGATATTATTTTTCAAAACAATACTCAATTGCGAATGTTTCCCACTGTTTGTGTTGTTTGTTTCTTACAAGTGACTGTGATAATTATGATAAGTGTCTCAAAGCAGAGTATGAAGTCAACTAGTTCTGACTTTATAACCAGTTTGGATGTAACAAGGTCAGTTGTTTTCTTCACTTTGAAATTGCATATATATCTCAGGCAGACTGCAATGTGTACATTTACCACACAATCAGTTCAACTTGTACCTCATTCAAATGTCGAGTTAAATGTATGCGTAGGTCAACTGAAATCAGGCGGGTGGCGCTACCCAAAATGTTGTCGAATTTTAGAGAACAAAACATGTAATAATTTTTTTTCAGATTTTTAAATTCTGTAATTCGTTATAAAATGGCATTATACACTCGTCATTCACCGGTATGCAAGAGGTTGGATTACACCCTGTATATTAATAAGTTGGATACTTTCAGAGTTAATATTCAAGTACCTACCTCGAGTACCCCACTAGCACACTCGAGCAAACACAATAATTTTCGAAAATGAAAGTCTTGTCATAAAAGTG
This sequence comes from Gonioctena quinquepunctata, assembly GCA_018342105.1. Lineage (NCBI taxonomy): Eukaryota > Metazoa > Arthropoda > Insecta > Coleoptera > Chrysomelidae > Gonioctena > Gonioctena quinquepunctata. Next base: position 490,355 of record JAFIRS010000784.1, on the reverse strand, counting down.
GTCACGCTAAGCAATATTATTTCGAGGAATATTATTTTCTTTCCGCAAAAGTCAAGTGCGCAGTTTTTAGTGAAATTCACAAAGAGATCTGTAGGATCGTTATGAAAGAGATGACTGTATAATGAAAAGTACTATTATGTAAAAAAATCTAGGGTTTTAGGATCACCATAAAGTTAGTAGTTTCCTTTGGAATTGATTACATAATAATCGGTATTGTTGGGGATTATTTGATTGGTCCCCACTTTTTTCCAGAGACTCTTAATGGAAATTTCCTTGAAAATATTTTGCCTGAATTACTTGAAGACATTCCACATTTACTGAAACAAAGAATATGGTTTATGCATCAAGGAGCGCCAGCACATTTTATTTTAATAGTTCGTGAATCTTCAAATCGGCGATTTAGAAACAGATGGATTGGTCGAGGCGCTGAAGTTCCAAATCAATTCTGGCCGCCGAGATCCCCGGATTTGAATCACTTGGAGGCACTAGTTTATACGGCGCCAACAGAAACCAAAGAACAACTTCGTCTACGAATCATTGGAACGAGTACGTGGGTCCATGAGACGACGAGCCGACGCATGCATTGTGGTGCAAGGTGGCCATGAACAATTACTTTAATTATAACCCTCAACTAACTGTTTTAGTTTTAATTACTGTTATTATTATTAGTATTAAATTGAAATAACACCCGATTCCTATTTTAAAATAAAATTAAAGAAAAATAATATTTATAACCAAATTAATTTTGAATCTCAAAAATCTTGTCCATCAAAATCACTTGCATCGATGATTTCAAATCCCAATAACTCGAAAAGAGTTGCTCGCAGCGACCTCTACCAAAAATATATTTTTTCACAAAAATGTTAAAAACATTTATTTTTCCACTAGGAAATGTGATACAGGTACGTACAAAAAAGTTATGACATTTCAAATGACTGAAAAGACATGCAGGTTGTGCCACCCCCACGAAAGAGACAAACTAACATCAAATTTGATTTTGTGATTCAAAAATACCCCCAGATACCAAACTTCACTCAAATATCACAATTATTGTGAAATGTATTCACAAAAAATAAAAGTAATAATTCAACTTTGATACCATGCATCTCAGAAACGAATAACATATGTTTATGGGAACTTTTCTTCTTATTTTGACGTCGGCAACATTCTCCTAGATTTTCTACCTGTACTTAAGAAACACCCTGTATACCAGAAAAATCTTATACTCTTAATTTGAAGTAATTTACCTAAATAAGACTCAAAAACTGACAACTCAAACACTGAAGAAGAAAATAAGGAACACTTTAGTTTAATTCGTTACAGTTGAAGGTTTGAATGTTGACGGTACCCAATCATCTGATCATATGTTTGTAATGTTGTGGCAGATCATTGATATAAATCAAAAAGAGTAAAGGTCCCAAAATTGAGCCCTGGGGAATACCAACGTCTGAATAAGTCTGTCAGTATCATCCCATTCGCATAGATTCTCCTAAAATTCATATAGGATATAATCCATGTAAGAAATTTCCTCGAATACCTGTTGCATACACTTTATCATCAAGTATATCAACATTTACTTGGTGAAATGCCTTGAATAAATCGAAAAAAGTGCAACTACATATTTCCTCTGTCGATACCATTATAAATAGTATCGATTTAAAGTTGTAGTCACACCTTCCGTCGACCTTTCTTGGCAAAAACCGTTTTGATGTTTATTAATTACATCATACCTAACCAAAAAAGGTAATAATTTTTTATAAACACATATTTTTATTACTTTACTGTTCACACAATGGTCACTGGTCTATAGTTATCAATCAAAGTGGTATAATTTTTCTTGAATACGGGAATTATTTTTTCTATTTTGAGTAGATATGGAAAAGTTTCCTCCTCAACAGATTTGTTAATTATATATTCTAGCTGAAAATTAATAATTGAATAGAAGTATTTTTCTGTGAATTGAAAAATACACGATAAAAATGAAGTTATTTTTTGTAGATGTCTAACAGAAAACAACTACTTCCCTGGCTAAAGCCACGCTGGACATTGAACTAGATCTGATATATATTCTGAAAGGACCCTAACTCGAAAGAAAAAATCTAAAATTGAAAATTTGCATTTTCATTCAGATATTTATTTGATTTTCTATTCCAGTCTTAATCAAGAACTCATATAAATGAATGAGGCAGAGAAGAATGTTTCCCAAAAGAGAGTACTCACCAAAAATCATTTGTAACATTGACGCAAGAAACGCATCACATTCACTAGGTCTTCAATACATTTTTGTCGATGAAAATCTATTTCACGCTTCGACGATCATCAGGAAGGCTGGAAGAAATGGGAAACACATTTCCTAAAAGCAATCTCAATTTGCAAAGATGGGAAAAAAGTTAGAAACATTCCTTTTGGGGAGACACTTTGAAATTAGTGTTTTTTGACATTAAAACTTGTCATGGGTTATGATGTATTGATTTGTTTGAAAATATGAACAACCTCTCGTGGGATATTCATGTTGAAAAGGGAAACATTCTCAATTTAATATTGAATTGAAAGATTTTTCTATGATTTGAAAAATCCAAGATAAAAATTAAATTATTTTTTGTGACTGTCTAACAGAAAACAACTACTTCCCCGGCTAAAGCTGGTAAGTACTCTCTTTTGTAAAACATTCTTCTTTGCCTCGTTCATCTATATGAGTTCTTAATTGAGACTGGAATAGAAAATCAAATAACTATCTGAATAAAAATGCAAATTTTAAATTTTAGATTTTTTCTTTAGAATTAGGATCTCTTTAGAATATCTATCAGATGTAGTTCAATGTCCAGCGTGGCTTCGGCCGGGGAAGTAGTTATTTTCTGTTAGACATTCACAAAAAATAACTTCATTTTTATCGTGTATTTTTCAATTCACAGAAAAATATTTCTATTCAATATTCAACTGATAATGTTTCCCTTTTCAACATGAATACCCCGCAAGAGGTTATCTTGAACGATGGAAGATAGTGATTAAAGTTCATCTTTCAGTGGCAGATGGTTCCACATCTGATTTTATGAACATGCTGTTCATATTTTAAAACAAATCAATATATTCTAGCGGTTCGCAGATATACTCAGACATTGTTTTGATTATTCTTGTAGAAAGGCAGTCCATTCCTGTAGAATTTTTGTTTCTTAGTCCACCAATAACATCGAAAACCTCAGTGGCTGTGACAGGATTAAAGTGAAAACAGTGCATGTAGCTAGCTGAATCAGTGCTTGATGGAATGATGTTCCAAGTTATTTGGAATTGTCGATACAGAATATTCTGCAGAAGTATCGGAAATGATTTTATCATCCACAAGTTTGTTTTCAATGTACATTTACTGTGGATATTCAATTTTCGCCCGTTCATTTATTTACTGTTCTCCATATGTGTTTTTGTCTACTTTGCATAATGTCTGATTCAGATAATTTCTTTTGATATGTTCGTACGCACGCTTTTATGTTTTTCCTATCCTATTTTATAATTGTGTGATATGAATGTAGAATATTTTGATCGTTAGAATTTTTTGGTAACCAATAAAATTAATTCAATTGTCTACCTTCACCTTGAGCTCCTCTGTTATCCATTCATTCCTGGTAATTCGTGTATAACTTCTTATTTTAATCAAGGGGCATGTGAGATCTGAAGCGTAGAGTGATAAGTTGAGAAATTTTGCGTATACCTCATTTATTCCCTAGTCACTTTGATAAACAGATTGGTAGTTCTCACTGATCAAAAATTTTCTAGATTCATCAAATTCTTCTGATATGTATTCTTTTTTAAATATTTGTCGGTTGAAATATGGTAACCGACAAGATTCCATTAAGACATCAAACCACAGTTATCAGCGAAATGAATTTTTCCAAATATTTCATTGAATAGTGTCATATCTATAGTTGAAGCGAAATAGTCAATTTGAGGAGTTAAAGTTTCGCCATTTTTGTTGTAAAAATTCTGGTAGGTTTATCATTTTTTAACCGACGAAACCAAAAAGGAGGAGGTTCTTTATTCGACGCGTATATTTTTTTTATGTATGATCACGCACAACTTTTCACAGAGCGGTTCGATTCCGATGATTCTTTTTTCATTGGATAGGGTGTACTTCAAAGTTGGATCCATTTCAATTTGAACAACAAAAGCCATCCCTTAGGGTAGCAAAATGAAGGATATTGATCGTTCACCATCTGAATTTTGTCCGTTAACCGATTCTATCAGCAACTTTGTAGTGGGTTTTCCGATTTGGATGATTCTTTTTTATTAGAAAGGGTATACCCAAAGTTAATCATATTCCAATTTGGAATGAAATGATCCACCCCTAAGGGTGGAAAAATAGGGGATGATTGATTTTTCACTTGTGAACTTTGGCACAACGCAACTTTGTAGTGGGTTTTCCGATTTGGTTTGTTTTTTTGGCACATATGTCGCTTCTGTCGTTACATCCGTCAAAATGATTACATTCTATTAAGATGTCTAAAAACCCTGGGGCTTGCACTTATACCTGCAGAAGTTTGGGATCGACTTGGCGATACTTGGCCTACTTCATAATAGAGAATACTAGCGTGTCAGATGACGCCAATTTCGTTTTAGTTTCAATTCAGTAACAGGGTATATTTATTTCCTCAGCTTTCTTTTTAAGGCGAACTGTTCGCGGATTCTAATTCTAGCTTTGCTATTGGTTGGAAAGAGACATCTGTCAAACTTCACCAATAGCAAAGCTAGAATTAGAAGCCCCAGAACATTGCACAAAGAAAGCACTGTCGTGTTGTTTTTCGTATTTTGTACCATTTGAATTCGAGGTTAACTGCATTTTGACAGACGGAGAATTGGAAATGAAATTGTCATTGAATTGCAGAAAATATAAATTTCAATGCATACAATATGATGAACTTTGAAACAATATCATTATTAGTCAATTCATCAAGATTTGTACTTGCTTTTGGTACTGAGTACAGGTGAATATTCGAATCTGCGGCTTTAGGCTGTCCACCCAAAATGAAAATGTGGCCCATTCTACAAAAAGTATCCTTACACACTACACTACCTGGAAATAAACAATTCCTCACGCACTAATGAACTGATGAACGAGTGATTTTTTAAGGAACAAACTCAGGAATAAGCTAAGCAAGATTTCAAATCAAAGAGATAAAAAACGCATAGATACCAATAAAACACTAAAAATAATTTAATATAAGATGCTGCAGACACCAGGAATTAAGTTCTAACATTAAGCGAGAATATAAACAAACATTTTTGGACGGCGCCATCTACCACAGACTCCCACAGAGAGAAGCTCTGTTGAAGTAACAGGTGGTGTCCCCTCGAAAATCTAAACAATATCGAATCAGTTCATTCACCAGGGTTTTTAGACATCTTGCATTCTATGAAAAGATGGAATTATATACAAAGTGATGAAATCAACTAACCAGAACTTTATAAATTAATTTATATTATATAACAATGAATAGTTAAAATAGAAAATAATATTATTTGATAGTTAATAGTTGAAGTAAGCTAGGTAAGTGAGTATTTTGGAAGTAATCAAAAATTGAGTAGGTAGTAATTAGTAGATTTCAGCAACAAAAAATAAAATAAAAACTTTTTAACAGAAAATTAAACCGACGAAAAAATCAATTGAAAAGCAAAAGAATTAAATAAACCTTCCTAGTCTAAATGATAATTGGGCTCCTAAACTAATGAGAGTAACTGATTTTGAGTCGGCGCCAAACAAACTAGCAATTGAATTAGGTAAAGCGTAAAATGATGGCAGCGAGATGCACGGCTGCGTTTTGATTACTTCTTTCAAAGTAATATAATGATCTTCGATAATTGTTTGTTTAGCGACGACTCAAAATCAGTTACTCACATTAGTTTAGGAGCTCAATTATCATTTAGCCTAAGGAGGTTTATTTTATTTTTTGCTTTTCAGTCGATTTTTTCGTCGGTTTAATTTTTTGTTAAAAGTTATTATGTAGTTCAATCGAAAGCTTTCGATCGAATCGTTGAATCGTTTCTTTCTTCGCACAATTTGCCCAAACGAGGTTGTCTATATTTATGATGTTTTCGAAACGTCTAGTGAAATGACCCAAACTTATATTATTTTTAATGGATCCCCCATAGGGTCTGTTCATATCAATAAGACAGTAATTGACATTTTTTATGGAGAAATTGATACCATAATGTTCAATATTCATATCATCCTCTTTACACCTAACATATGTCTTATAAGACTTTATAGTTGATATTTTCCTTCACATAGTGTCAAAATCCCCAAAAATATAATCGAAGCTAATTTATGTTCAAAATTTTAGTTTCGAATCGAATGAAAACCATCCAAGAGTATGATATATAGTTGGATACAGAATTTAATGTACGATCAAAAAATGCTCTAATACATTGCAAAAATTGATTTGTTGAAAATATAAACAGGATGTTCATAAAATCAGATGTGGCATCATCTGCGACTGAAAGATAAACTTTAGTCACTATCTTCCATCGGCAAGATAACCTCTTGTGGGGTATTCATGTTGAAAAGGAAAACATTCTCAATTGAATATTGATAGAAAGATTTTTCTGTGAATTCAAAAATCCACGATTAAAATGAAGTTATTTTTGTGAATGTCTAACGAAAAACACTTCCCGGCTAAAGCCACGCTGGACATTTAACTACATCTGATAGATATTCTGAAAGGCCCTAACTCAAAGAAAATCTGAAATGGAAAATTTGCATTTCATTCAGATAGTTATTTAGTTTTCTTCCCCAGTCTCAATAGAACTCTTAAAGATGAATGAGGCAAGAAGGATGTTTTCAAAAAGGGGTACTCACCAGAAATCATTCTACATTAACCGGGAGGAATCGCATTCACTAGGTCTTCAATACTTTTTTTTGTCGACGAAAATCTATTTCACGCTCCCCGATCATCAGGAAGACCAAGGTTGAAAACACATTTTCAAGAACAACTCACTTTGCAAAGATGGAAAAAAGAATCACTTTTGGAAAGACACTTTAGCCGGGGAAGAGTTTTTTCTGTTAGAATTCACAAAAAAATAACTTCATTTTAATCTGGTTTTTTCAATTCACACAAAATCTTTCATTAAGATTTCCCTTTTCAACATGAATACCCACGGGTTATCTTGCCGAGGAAGAGGGACTAAAGTTTATCTTTCAGTCGCAGGATGATTCCACATCTGATTTTATGAAATCCTGTTTATATTTTCAACAAATCACTCTATCCAACCCATGACAGGTTTTAATGTCAGAAAATATTAATTTCAAAGTGTCTCTCCAAAAGAAATGATTTAACTTTTCCCATTTTTGAAAAGGGTGAGATTGTCTTTTTAAATGTGTTTCCATTTCTTCCGGTCTTCCTGATGATCGTGGAAGCGTGAAATAGATTTTCGTCGACAAAATTATTGAAGACCTAGTGAATGCGATGTCTCCCTGCTCAATGTAACAATGATATCTGGGAGCACTCTCTTTGAAAAACATTCTTCTTTGCCTCATTCATCTTTATGAGTTCTTAATTAAGACTGAATAGAAAATCAAATAACTATCTGAATGAAAATGCAAATTTACATTTCAGATTTTTCTTTGAGTTAGGGCCTTTGAATATCTATCAGATGTTGTTCAATGTCCAGCGTGGCTTTAGCCGGGGAAGTAGTTGTTTTCTGTTAGACATTCACAAAAAATAACTTCATTTTAATCGTGGATTTTTCAATTCACAGAAAAATCTTTCTATCAATATTCAATTGAGAATGTTTCCTTTTTCAATTGCAAAAATTGTTCCACAACTTCAAAAGCATCATACCCAATAAGCCGAATTCCTACCCTATCCCGCCCGTGTCATTGGATTGATGAAATACGTTGCATCCAACTTCAAAAGAGAGTCTGTTTCGGGGGCCCGGAATATGTTGCTAGGACGACGAAAATGGATTGAATCCTCGTTTCAGCCTGGGGCAGCGATCGCGGTTAACGAGACGGAGTCGGAGCAACGTTGCAATCAGTTTCAAGGGACCCAGTAAATAGTTGTAAAAGAAAAAATGTTGGTTTTCTACTTCTGCATTTTATGTGGAAAATGTATGAACTATTCACAATTGTCGGTGGCTTTGCAAGATGTGAGTTTTAAAGGAAATATATTTAGTCTCATGGAAAGTGATACCTAAAAATTGATAATATAACAAGTGGAATGCGGACTTCCCCAGGAAACAGTTATGGGGCCAATTCCTTCTGCGATATATACCGGAATACAATACTTGTAGAATACTTTCTGCTTCGCTGAAAATATCAATGAATGACAATAAATATCCCTCTTACCATTCTCATGCTATGCCCTAGTACGAGTAAATGATTATGTGAAATCATATAAATATTCAATCAGCAGAAAAAAATTGATTATACAGTATCGTCTTAAATATGGATTACTGGGCTGGGTGGAGTAGCATTATCACACCTGAAAGCTACAGGAATGACGCTTGAAAATTATCTTCAACAAAGGATTCATATATCCATCAGAAGATATGTTCATAAAATCATGTAACTCTCACACATAATATTTCAAAAGCAAAACACAAAGCCAACACATGTCTCAGCATTCAACAAAAGTATCTTGCTAATCGGTGCTTCAATTACTCAGCATTGGAAATCAGATCTGCTTCAACGATATTTTAATTATACAGTGCTAGTCAAAAGTCCCCTCCCCCCCTCGTATCTTTTGAACGGGTATACTTATAATAATGAAATTTGGAGGGTGGAAATAAACGGATGTAGGCTTCTCAACTGGTCATAACAGGTGACGCAATAGTCATAAATGACGTCACAAGGCCACTGTGACCAATAATTTTAAATGGGACCCTATGGCATGTGACAGCTCGTTTGAAAAGGGATTGAAAATACCTGTTCAGTCATACCAATTTTGTTTGGGTTTCGGCTAATTTTGATTGATAAATTGAAGAAATACGAAAATTATAGTTTCGCATTTAATTAATAAAGATTTAAGAACCAGTTCTTATAATAAGTGTTCAAAATGTCTCCATCTACTTCCCTGGCAGTAATGCATCCTATTGCTAAACTCTTGTCGTACTCGTCCCAGTGTGTCAGCGGAAATTGCCTACATTCTTCAACAATTCGTTGTTTCAGAATGGCAATACTGTCAGGTGCTGTAGCGTAAACCTTAGATTTCAAGTACCCCATAAAAAAAATCTACTGGTGTCAGGTCCGGTGACTGAGCTGGCCATTCGATCGATCCTTGTCGTTCATTCCATCTACCACGATATTCTTCATCTTGGTAACGTCTTACTGCACCTTAATAGTGTGCAGGAGCGACCATCTTGTTGAAACGTTATTTCCAAGTTGTCGAATTCATCTGGATTATCTTCTAGAATTTCCAAGAATTAACGATCAATATCATTTTGTAACATCTCCAGATACAATTCACCGGTTAAGTTAGCATTGAGAAAAAGAGGCCCAACTATGTGGTTTCCCAAAATACCTGCCCAAACATTTACTTTTCTGGAAAATGAGTATGTTTTTCACGAAAGATGGAGGATTTGTGCTCCAATACCTCACATGTAAATATTAAGTTACATGCACTTCCGAATATGGGAAAACACTTTTCTTTGTTTTGCCTCCTGAACAGAATCGGAGAAAAAAATTCTTACCGTTTCAAGTTACATCGTTTTTCGAAATAAATTTAACACCGTTTTCACACAAAACTCACTCAATGCCTCCTTTTTTTCCAGCATTAAACAATAACCTAAATCATTTTTTCGGTACTTTACAAATATCGTCGTTTTATCGAAAATTCCTCCCTTCTTACACAGTTGCAAATGAACAATTCTAATTTCTTTGACAGATGACATTTATTTACTTTTTAATTTTCATGTTGGTAATAAAGGGAATCGGACTGTGTAAGAAGGAGGATCTTTTCGAAAAAAACGACGATATTTTTAAAAGTTGTGCCGAAAATAAGGATTTAGGGTTATTTTTAGCTGGAAAAAGAAGGAGGCATTTTGAGTGGGGTTTTGTGCGAGAAAACGGTGGTTGAAATTTATTTCGGAAAAACGATTAACTCTGAAACGGTATGAGACCGCCGCATTTTTCTTCGGATCGTTCAGGGCAAAAACCGAGGAAAAGTGTTTTCCCATATCGGAGTGCATGGTGATGTAACTAATTTACCCCCACATTTTGAGTGTTAACATTTCCATTGAGAAGAAAGTACTTTCGTCACTAAAACAAATTGTCTGTATGTAGCCTGGTTGTTGGTTCATTTTATTGGACATAGTTTCACAAAATTTCCCTAGTCTTCGGTCGGGGTCATCATCTGAAAGTTGGTGCACATTTTTAATTTGTATGGATGAAATTTGTTTTTAGCCAACACCCTATGTACTGTCCTTTGCTGACTTCACAGATAACCGCAACTTGGGCTGTGGAAGAAGTAGGGTTTACACCATTTCTCCAATTATGTCAATTTTTTTGTCATCATTTAATTGTTGGTCGACCAGATCGTTTGGCATCTTGAACACTACCTGATGCTTCAAACTTCCGAAGAAGCTCCCTCAAATAAACCCTCGATATAGGGCGATCGGGGTACCTCTCATTAAACAGTCGTTCCGCTGCATGGAAATTGTTTCTACATTCACCAATTATTAAGATAGCTGCTACTTTGTCGGCTACAGTACGTACCATTTTGCCTATGTAAACACTTAAACGTCTCGTTAAACAATAGCTTAGGTAAATTTTCAAGGTATAAACACTTTTGACAAGTAGAGAATTCAAAACGTCAACCTTTTGACAATTAACCAGAGGCGTACTTTAAAATCTTTATTAATTAAATGCGAAACTATAATTTTCGTATTTCTTCAATTTATCAATCAAAATCAGCCGAAACCCAAACAAAATTGGGTATGACTGAATAGGTATTGTCAATACCTTTCAAACGAGCTTCACTTGCCATAGGGTCCCATTTCAAATTATTGGTCACAGTGGCCTTGTGACGTCATTTATGACTATTGCGTCACCTGTTATGACCAGTTGAGAAGCCTACATCCGTTTATTTCCACCCTCCAAATTTCATTATTATAAGTATACCCGTTCAAAAGATACGAGGGGGGGAGGGGACTTTTGACTAGCACTGTATAACTAAGTTAAATATCCCATTTCAGAATTACATGGGCTTTTCACATAAAATATAACCCGAATACAAAATTAGCATAATATACCTACTATTAACGTAACGTATATATATATATATATATATATATATATATATATATATATATATATATATTAACGTAACGTATATATATATTTCTTGGACATAAGGTTCATTTAAATAGCAGAGGTTGTTATTTCATGTTAGTTATTAATTAAATCCAGACGTTTCAGCCAGGGTTTTGGCCTTTCTCAATGGGTCAGACTAAAATATAAGCAAAAACAGTTTGTCAACGTTTAACATGAAAAGTTTACAATCTAGATCAACTTACCATCATGTTAAGATACAATTAATGAAACTATTTACAATACGGGCACACACAGATTTACAAATGAGTGAAAGACTACCACATATCTTAAATGTTTTGATTGCTTTGCAGGTTATGTTTATTTAAATCGAGAGTTTAACACCAATAAGCAAATCTAAAACGGTAAAATCACTAATAGTTATTTTATGGTAATTGTGGCAGCACGTCCACTCCGCAACCAAAGGTCCCAGGCTCGATCCCGACGCGAGCACATTACTTTTTTTTATTTTTTTTTTTTTCATTTTTTTTTATAGGCTAAAAGTTTAAACGCTTAGGGCTAAAAGCATGTAAGATAGCTGAAAACTGACAGTTTATGTACCGATCAACATGATATTATAGTAAATTTTATTTAGATTTTTCATGTCTGTTTTAGAATTGATAGTATTTTGGGTTTGTTTAATATGGATCATTTCATATATTTCCCTTTTGGGTTGCTTATGCTCAGTTTTAATTATTTTAGTTTTTGGAAAATCAAATTTGTGGTTTAGTTGTTGCTCGTGTTTACTAAGCGCAGTTTGATTCTTCTTGTCGTATTTGTGTCCATTCAATCTATTCTCCAAATACTGACTAGTTTGACCGATATATACCTGATTACAGTTTGCACAAGGCACCTTATATACTACGTGTGTTTTTTTGTTTTTGATTTTAACTGACTATAGTTGTTTTGCAACAAATTATATGCTTTATGGCATACTGTAATTTCATGTTTTTTAAAAACTTTCTTAAAATTATCTGATAGTCCTGAGATATAAGGTAGTGTCAGGTATTTATTGTTTTCTTTTTTGTTACTCAGTGGTGCTCCAGTATGTTCTTGAAATTTAGTTGATCTGTTTGCGAAAATATATTTTATAAGTTTTTTGGGGTAGCTGTTTTCTTTAAGCATATTTTCAGCTTTTTCGATAGTGCTGTTTCTGTATTTATTGTCAGACAGTTTAATTGCTCTGTCTGTCAACCCTACGACTGATCTTTTTTGTGCCATACGATGGTTTGACTTGTAGTTCAGGTAACTACCTGACCAGGTAGATTTAGTATACCATTCAGTCTCAAATGTATTCGAGTTATTGTGGACTTTAGACTCAACGGTAAACCGATTTTTTTTTATGTTATTCGTGAAAAAGTTTTAATAGATACTCTTCTTTGCCATCAGGGATAGCAGTCAGGCAGTCATCGACATATCGAAAGATATATATATATTGTCATGGGGTTACCTCCCCTATTATCAAACCTTGGCGCCTTTCACTGTTCTCGGCCTTCCTCGGGCGCCACCTTTAGCTTTATAGTGGAAAAGGCCACTTGTGCTCCGGGCAGTCTCAGTGAAGAAAGACACTCCAGGGGTCAATATAGTCGTGACACTGTAGTAGGGCCAGCAAGGCAGGCTTTAATTGCCTTTAACTGGGTTTCGAACCTGGGTGGCGACTGCGCACTAGATGTTCAAATTCTACTCAAAACAATCAATGAAAGAACACTAAAACAGGATAAACAGGTATATTGATAATCAATACAGTCAGGGCGGCTGTAGTCAGCCCTCGTTATTTACAAAATAAATGAACACAGGTCAAGCCCTAAATAGTGATACCAAGCGGAAGGTGTGTTTAACGTAGGCGGAGTCCACGTAATAACCATAAGCTCTTGTGAAAAAGGGGAACGTACGGATTCGTAATAAAGCTAAAAAATGGGTGTTTGGCAACAGCGGGTATTTAATGTGATTTTTTAGGGGAAATCGTACGGATTCGTAATAAAGCTCAACAATGGGTGCAAGGCAACAGCGGGATTTAATGTGAGTTTTAGGGGGTCGTACGGATTAGTATGCAAGCTCAAAAAAACGGGGGGCAAGGCAACAACGGGTATCAAATGCGTTCACAGACGGCCAAAGCAACTAATTTCAATAGCAGGGCGTAATGTTCACGTGAGGCTAGCCTAACCTATCCTGCCTAGCTTTTATTCCCTCTCTGTCTTTCCTGATCAAGACACGCCGGAGCGCAGGAAGTTGAGACGCGAGAAATGTCTACCTCTTCTGTGCGACCTCCAACCGTGTTTACTGTTTACTTTATCCCCTTTCACTTACGACACGCCGGGCCAGGAAGCTGAGACGCGAGAAATGTCTACCCCTTCTATGCGACCTCCAACCGTGTTAACTATTATTTTAACTCTACTTACGACACGCCGGAGCGCAGGAAGTTGAGACGCGAGAAATGCACCTCTTCTGTGCGACCTCCAACCGTGTTTATTATTTTATACCCTGAAAACCGACAGCCGGAGCGCAGGAAGTTGAGACGCGAGAAATGTCTACCTCTTCTGTGCGACCTCCAACCGTCTTTACTAATCCCTCAAAACCGACACGCCGGGCGCAGGAAGTTGAGACGCGAGAAATGTCTACCTCTTCTGTGCGACCTCCAACCGTGTTTACTTTAAACCTCAAAACCGACACGCCGGAGCGCAGGAAGTTGAACGCGAGAAATGTCTACCTCTTCTGTGCGACCTCCAACCGTGTTTCCTATCTCTGTCTTAACATCAAGCCACGTTAGAGCGCAGGAGTTGAGACGCGAGAAATGTCTACCTCTTCTATGCGACCTCAACCGTGCTTCCTATCTCTGTCTATAAAGTCACGTCGGGCGCAGGAAGTTGAGACGCGAGAAATGTCTACCTCTTCCATGCGACCTCCACCCGTGCTTTTAAGTTAGCCACCTGTATCACATTACTAGCCTGCTCTTGTTGTAAGGGAATTAAAGACTCACCGGATCTGCTATACTTGGGCTGACGGCCACGGGTTATTACTCGGCGTACGTGGTGGTTCGTTTAGGCTCTCAAACACGACTAACTTTATCCGCGCATCAATAAAGGGAACATGGGCCCTGACGGCTATTGTTTGATCATGCGCAAATCAGACCTGGGGTACTTACAAAATTTCCGATATACAATATTTACCCTAACTCCGATCCTACTTCGTCGGCAAAGCCGGAACGGTCGTGGACTGCTTCGGTCTCTGGCTCTCACTCTGGACTCTAGTCGGACGCGTGGCTGCTTCTGCTGGGCTGGGCAGCTACTGAATCTTTGAAATATGTCGAAACGAAACTACGGCCGGCTTCTCCCTCTTTCCGAATACCTCCTGATCGACTTATATGCGCGCGCCGTTTTGGGACTCTGTCGTTTGCGACACAAATTATACCTTCACAGAATAATTACCCAGAATATCGGCCTCCCTCCTCGTGACGTCAACGGCTGCTCGGACACAGTGTCATGTTCTCGGTAGCGACGGCTGTGACGTCAGCTCGGTGCGTGCGCCTCCGCTGTACTCTCGTCCTTCTGGCGGAACCTCTCTCCCTGGCGTGTTGGCTGGCTTCGCTGCTTCGGAACGACTGCCTGCTCTCTCGAGCATTTGATCCAACGTCCAGAATATCGGCCTCCTTCCCTCGTGACGTCAACGGCTGCTCGGAGGCAGTGTCATGTTCCTCGTGGCGACGGCTGTGACGTCAGCTCGGTGCGCGCGTCTCGTCTAGACTCAGCTGTGTTGGGTGGCGATCGGACTGTTGGCTCGTATACGTGAATGAATGCGATCTTCGTGGATACTTTGATTCTCGAGTTTTGCGTTGATTCAAGTGCTTTGCTCCAGAGTGGGGGGGTGACGAAGATTGCTTTGTTTCAATCATTCGATCTCCACAACCACGCTCGCGATATTGGCGTGAGTTACGGAGGGTTTTTTAGCCTATTTATCGTGTTAGGGGTGATTCACGGATTTATCACGAACCTGAATGGTATTTCTAGACCTATTATTACTTTCAAGCGGGGTTTAATTCCTTACAGGGAGCTTTTGGCTGATAAATATAGCGGGAAAATAGTAACTTCGTTACACACCCTTCCTACTTCGGGGAAAAAAAAAACTCTTTTTTTTTTTTATATGTTAACACTTGTTAGCCCGGATGGCCCTCGACGGAATCTGAACAAACAATCTCTACTTTAAACTTCGCGGTTTTTTTTCATCTCTCATTTACCCAAAAAATTATCTCTACCCAAAAAAAAAAAAAAACTCAATATGTACATCAGGTGCCCGCCAGGTGCCTACCCCTTGGTAGACGAACCCTTTATTCGGGGTAGGTCCACCTGATACAAAAATACGGAATAAAATAAACTTAAATGTGGACCTCCAAATTATTCCAAATGAATAACAAAATAAACTTTGCCTGGTTGCCGTAGAGCAACAAACAGGACTACTGTGTACAATGATCATTGTACAACAAGAAAACATTACCAGTCAAAAAAAATTAGAAAAAATAGTCATACCACAATAATGAAGTAAAAAATCTTCCTGATTGGATGCTGGCATCCGCATCCTGATCCTACGGTCTGCCTACGGCATCAATGGTGCTGAACATCCGCATCGGGGACATGCGGGTCAGGATACGACATCAACATGGACATGGGTGCTGAACATCCGCATCGGGGATATGCGGGCCAGGATACGACATCAACATGGACATGGGTGCTGAACATCCGCATCGGGGATATGCGGGTCAGGATACGACATCAACATGGACATGGGTGCTGAACTTCCGCATCGGGGATATGCGGGTCAGGATACTATATCAACATGGGTGCTGAACATCCGCATCGGGGATATGCGGGTCAGGATACGACATCAACATGGGTGCTGAACATCCGCATCGGGGATATGCGGGTCAGGATACTATTGACATCGGGGCACGGGGCGTCGTCCTTCTTGGGCTGGTTTCCTCTGGGCTGGTCTCCTCTGGGCGGCTGGCTGTGTGAAGTGGACCTTCCGCGGGCAACATGTTCCTTAGTTCACCTCGGTATCTGGGCTATGGGCCGGGCGCAGATCTTTAACATGGATCCGTAAGAACCGCTTGCCTGCCTGATTTTCCAGGTATACACCACCGGTGATAATACGTGGGTCACCGTGTATGGACCGGAGTATTTTGGAGCCAGTTTCGCGGCAAAACCTTTCTCGGCTGATGATAGGTGATGCTCTTTCTTCATTACCTGATCGCCAACATGACATCGCCATTCTCGACGCCGGAGATTGTAGTGGCGGCTCTGAGTGGTGAAAGCTTTGGCCAGGTTGATTCGAACCATCTCAAACGTCTCCTGTAGGTGTTTGAGCCTCTCTGTGTGACTTGTGACCTCGGCTTGGTTATTTTCTCCTTCATCGTCCTTCGTGGGTGGTACCAGTGGTCTGTATATCGCCTTTGGTACTTCCATCTCCCTTCCAAAGTTCAGGAATGCTGGAGAATATCCGGTGGAGTCCTGGCGGGCGGTATTGATGGCAAACAACAGGTCGGCTAGATGCGAATCCCATTTCCGGTGGTCCTGGTCACAGAATTGGGCGATCATTGTCTTGAGCGTCTTATTGATCCTCTCGACTGGGTTTGCCTGTGGCGTGTATGGCGGTGTTCTACGGTGGTTGATTCCAGTTCCTTCAGCATATCTTCGAACAGGTGCCCTGTGAATTGGGTTCCGTTGTCGCTGAGGACTACTTTCGGACATCCGAAGCGGGTAATGATCTCCTCGTAGAGAGCTTGGGTGACGGCCTGGCGGTAGCCTTGCGGATAGGCCGACACTGAACCCATTTCGTGAATCGGTCTTGGAACACGACCAGGAACGTATTTCCTCGGGTAGATCGGGTAATGGACCAACCAGGTCTGTACTGACGCATGCCCAGGGTTGGCGGTTAGTCGAGGGTTGCATCTGCCGGCTGGTTTCATCTGGGACGGCGATCTCTGGCAGAATCACAACCGGACATATGGCTACGTCGCGGAACTACCTGGCCAGTAATAGCGAGCTGCAATCCTGGCTATCGTCTTGGCAATGCCCATATGGCCGGCGTGGGTGCATCGTGCATCTCCTGCAGTATTTTGACCCTTGTCGGCTTAGGGACACAATTTTCCATGGGTTAGATAGTTCTGGCTCTGTCAGGTCGTTGGAGTCCCAGAAATGGCGGTACAAGCGATCTTCTTGGATACAATGATCTGGAAACATCTCAGGACTCGTTGCTTACTTCCTCTTCTTTTGTCGTACCATGTGCAGACGGCTACTGGTTCGACGGCGGTCATCTCTTCGACATGCCTCCCTGTCTCCGTGCCTAGTGGATTCTCTTGATAGAGCGTCTGCCACCTTGTTCAGCCCTCCTCGGCGGTAATTTGACTTCAAAGTCATATTGCTGTAGAAACATGCTCCAGCGGGCGAGGCGTCCTGCAGGGCTCTTGATGGAATGCAGCCAGCGGGAGACTGATGGTCCGTGATGACCGTGAAGTGGTATCCTTCCAAGTTAGGGCGTAGCTTCTCGATTCCCCATACAATCGCCAGGCATTCCTTTTCGGTCACGGAATAGGCCTTCTCTGCGGTGGTTAAGGATCGGCTAGCATACGCGATGACGTGCTCGTTGTCCTCTGTGGCCTGCGTCAGGACCACTCCTGGCCAATTTGTCAGGGGGTACCTTCCCCTATTATCAAACCTTGGCGCTTTTCACTGTTCTCGGTTTTCCTCGGGCGCCACCTTTAGCTTTATAGTGGAAAAGGCCACTTGTGCTCCGGGCAGTCTCAGTGAAGAAAGACACTCCAGGGGTCAATATAGTCGTGACACTGTAGTAGGGCCAGCAAGGCAGGCTTTAATTGCCTTTAACTGGGTTTCGAACCTGGGTGGCGACTGCGCACTAGATGTTCAAATTCTACTCAAAACAATCAATGAAAGAACACGGATCTGCTATACTGGGCTGACGGTCACGGGCTATCACTCGGCGTACGTGGTGGTTCGTTTAGGCTCTCAAACACGACTCTAGTCGGACGCGTGGCTGCTTCTGCTGGGCTGGGCAAGCTACTGAATCTTTGAAATATGTCGAAACGAAACTACGGCCGGCTTCTCCCTCTTTTCCGAATACCTCCTGATCGACTTATATGCGCGCGCCGTTTTGTGGACTCTGTCGTTTGCGACACAAATTATACCTTCACAGAATAATTACCCAGAATATCGGCCTCCCCTCCTTCGTGACGTCAACGGCTGCTCGGACACAGTGTCATGTTCTCGGTAGCGACGGCTGTGACGTCAGCTCGGTGCGTGCGCCTCCGCTGTACTCTCGTCCTTCTGGCGGAACTCTCTCCCTGGCGTGTTGGCTGGCTTCGCTGCTTCGGAACGATGCCTGCTCTTCGAGCATTTGATCCAACGTCCAGAATATCGGCCTCCCTTTCCTCGTGACGTCAACGGCGCTTGGAACAGTGTCATGTTCTCGGTGGCGACGGCTGGACGTCAGCTCGGTGCGCGTCTCTGTCCAGACTCAGCTGTGTTGGGTGGCGATCGGACTGTTGGCTCGTACGTGAATGAAATGCGATCTTCGGTGGATACTTTGATTCTCGGAGTTTGCGTTGATTCAAGTGCTTGCTCCAGAGGGGGGCGGGTGACGTACGATTGTTTTGTTTAAACTTAGTTGTACGATGTGTTTTTTACGTAATTGATTCGGGAGGGTTATTGATTACGAAAGGTGTAATTCATGCTTTGCGAATTTATGTCGGACAAGAATGATATTTTTCTGATTATTATTAACGGAGATATGGCTTATTTATACCTGGAGCTTGTAATACTGTTGAAATGGATGAAAAACTATTGTAAATACTTGGAACCTTAGTAACTTCGTTACAATACTCATGATATTGAAGCAGAAGGTATAGTTTTCAACACGAGGAGTGGTCCTATGCGTTTGATTAAGCACTAATCCGCAGAATCGAATACTCGATGTGCTTTTGCTGGAAACAGATCAACCTGTCTTGGTCATGGGTGATCTGAACGCTAAGCACGTACAACGGAGTCGTGTAACCAACGCGAATGGTAGACGGTTGAGGCAACACAATGAGAGGCATGAATACCAGGTGTTGGCTTCAGATTAGCCGACGCATTTTGGTCCGTACAGGCCTGATGTGCTTGATATTGCCCTGGCCAGGAATATCACCTGGAACTGGGATATTCACGTCCTCACCGAGTTGAGCTCTGACTGTATTGATTATTAATATACCTGTTTATCCTGTTTTAGTGTTCTTTCATTGATTGTTTTGAGTAGAATTTGAACATCTAGTGCGCAGTCGCCACCCAGGTTCGAAACCCAGTTAAAGGCAATTAAAGCCTGCCTTGCTGGCCCTGTTACAGTGTCACGACTA
Source organism: Gonioctena quinquepunctata (assembly GCA_018342105.1). Lineage (NCBI taxonomy): Eukaryota > Metazoa > Arthropoda > Insecta > Coleoptera > Chrysomelidae > Gonioctena > Gonioctena quinquepunctata. The sequence goes on along the minus strand of JAFIRS010000784.1, from coordinate 470,664 downwards.
TATTGACCCCTGGAGTGTCTTTCTTCACTGAGACTGCCCGGAGCACAAGTGGCCTTTTCCACTATAAAACTAAAGGTGGCGCCCGAGGAAAACCGAGAACAGTGAAAAGCGCCAAGGTTTGATAATAGGGGAAGTAACCCCCTGACAAATTGGCTTCTTTAGTAACCGATGCAACGGTGCTGCTACTTCAGAAAATGCCGGCACAAATCGTCGGTACCATGATGCCATTCCTAGGAACCGTCTCAAACCTCGCACGTTGGTGGGGGCTGTTAGTTCCACAATGGAGGCCACTTTCTCGGGATCTGTCCTGATGCCTTCTGACGTCACTAGATGTCCGAGATACTTGAGTGATCTCCTCCCAAACTTGCATTTTTCTGGATTGACTCGCAGGTTAGCTGCACGAAGGCGACGGAACACTTCCTGCAGATAAGCGAGATCTCTAAACGTGTTTCCTAACACGATGATATCATCCAGATATGCGGAAGCATATGGGTCCATTTCCGGTCCGATAATGGTGTCCATCAATCGCTGAAATGTTGCAGGAGCGGCGTGGAGGCCGAACGGCATAACTCGGAACTGGAATAGTCCTCGGCCAGGTACAGTGAAGGCGGTCACCGGTTTACTGTCTTCGGATAGTGCGACCTGCCAGTATCCTTGTCGCAAGTCGATACTGGAAATATATCGGGCGCGGCGTAGTTTGTCCAGGATAGCGTTGATGAACGGCAACGGGTAGGCATCCTTCATAGAGACGGAATTGACTTTCTGGAAGTCGATGCAGAACCTCGGCTTGCCATCTTTCTTCCGCACTATGACTAAGGTGAGCTCCATGGGGTCCCGGAGGGCTCAATGATATTCTCCTGTAGCATTCTGTCAACTTCTGTATTGATTACATCCGCATTCTGGGATTCTGGGGACGGTATCGCTGCTTTATTGGCTCTGGATTCAGGAGACGGATCTTATGTTCCACCAGCGGCGTTACCCCATAAATTTCTTCGAATGGGCGTAATTCGTCCTGTAGAATTTTGTAAGTGGTCCTCTTCCTCTCTGGAAAGTGTCAGGGCCGGTCTTGGCTCAGTAACTCAATGGGGAAGCATGGTACGGGCCGAGCTTCCATTGCAAGGGGTTGGTTCTTTACCAAGATTTGCCCACTTCTAGGTCGAGTCCAAACTGCCTTTTCCTCAATATTCCATTCCTAGGACCATATCGGATGACAGTCCACTCAGGTGTCCAAAGATTCCTTGAAGCGGTATTCTCCAAATCGGATCTCCACGTGATACGTTGCGGGGACAGTAACGGTTTCTCCATTGGCAGTCGGCGGAACTCGTAGCAGTTGGGTTTTCGGTACTCCTAGCAGATTCCACTGCCTGGCTATCCTGTCGCCGACATAGGAGATTACGGCACCGGTGTCAATCAACGCTTCAGCAGTACCACCGGGAATCTTGACGGAAAGATGCGGTCGGTGGTCGGCGGTAGCGATGTTGGTGGTGGGTGAGGCGTCCTGGGGCGGTGCTGCACGTGCCTCAAGTCGTGGCAGCGCCCTAATGGTTTTCCGTCCGTGGGCATGGGCAATCACGAGACATTACTCCGTCTCGCTTGCATCGGGAGCAGAATATCCTTGGGGCTGATTGGCATTGGCTCCTAAAATGCCCTGTTTGTCCGCATCGCCAGCACTCTCGGCTATCTTCGATGGGGCGGCGGTTGACTGGGCTGCCTTGGCTCATGACTGGCTGGACTACGGGGCCCTAGGGGCGGTGTGGCTAGTTGGGCGGCCTAGTGACCACTGGTGGGGCTGCCGGGGTCCTGTATGGTCCCAAAAAGCGGCGCTGGAGTCGTCCTCGAGCTTGTTCAATCTCTGCTCGCAAAAGCTCGTACTCTCTAGCAGCTTTGGCGAACTCCTGCACGTCGTTGAAGTCCGTCCTTCTGATTTCTCGCCGGAATTTGGGTGCAGGTTGCGGTACAGCCAGTTCAACTCCTGGTCTGGCGGGATTCCACCATGGCGGCGAATCAGCGTCTGCAGGTCGGTGATGTAGGCTGCCGTACTTTCTCTCAGGCTGTTGTCCTCCTGCTGATAGCCGCTTCCAGGTCAATTCGGTAGTTGACGGGGAAGGAAGTCCTGAAAGGCGGTGCAAAGCCTTCCCATCTCGGCCAGCATGCCGGGTTGTTTCTGAACCAGAGGGCCGGCATCCCTTCCAGTAACTCTGGCATAGCTTGCAGGAGGCGGTCTGCGGTGATGCCTTGGGACTCCGGATCTCCCCCAATCTTTCGAGGAAGGCGGCGGGGTCGTTGGTCCCATTAAAGGTCACTCTCCAGTCCTTTATTTCTCAATGGTGCATCCCTACACTCGTGTAGGCGGCAGTGAGGGGCCTGTGCTCCCACTGGGGTCCCTGTGAGCACGTTGCTCATGATCGGGTTTCCAGTGCTCGTCACTGTAATGGTGGGTAATACGGGCGGCGGTGCGATTGTCGTGGTCGTCGTGGGGAACGGAAACAGGTTGATGACGGTCGGTGCGGGTGATGCTGCTCGTCCTTCTCGGAGAAATTTTATGATCCTCCTTCGCTTCTCGTCGACGGTGCCGGTTGGGATCCAAGCGAAATCTAGCGAGCTCGGTGTCTAGCTCCTCTTTCCGTAGTTGATACACCCATCCGACGCGGGTGTCGTTAGGGTCACTTCCTGTACCTGGACTCAGCGGTAGGGGGCATCCGGCGGGGCCTGTGGTGGTCACTGGCACGGCGATGGGGCTTCCTAGTCCTGTCGGCATCTTCGGCGAATACTTGGAACTCGTACGTCTTACTTGTCTTACAGTCGAAACTCCACTTCCTCAGCTTGCACGTCTTACTTGGTTCACAGTCGAACCTCAACTCTCTCAGCTTGCACGTCTTACTTGGTTCACAGTCGAAACTCAACTCTCTATCTCGTGCTCGTATCTTGGGCACCGTACCTCCTATTGACAAACGGATGGCGGGGAGCGCTTCTGCGCACTCGATAATTTGTTGAGGAGGTATCGCACGGACGCCTGGCTCTCTTCTGAGCCGGGTTTTACAATCTGTCAAAGATGACAGGTCGGTAGACTTCAACGGATTTTGGTTCTATATACCCTGCGGAACCAGCTTCACGGATATCCAACTGTCTTTATCGTACGAGCTTGCTTTCTCTTCTTCACCCACGTATCTCGTGAATGGTTAACCTGAAAGGAAACGGATGACGGTAATCGGTTCTACACCCCGGAAACCTACTTGAACGAGTCACTCGGCATATTGACTCTTTTTAGTCGAAGTTGACATCTGTCAAAATGACAGGTCCGGTATACTATAAAACGGTCCCTGCTCGGGCGCCAATTTGTCATGGGTTACTCCTATTATAAACCTTTGGGCTTTCATGTTCTCGGCCTTCCTGGCGCCACCTTTTAGCTTTATATGGGAAAGGCCACTTGTGCTCCGGGCAGTCCAGTGAAGAAAGACACCCAGGGTCAATATAGTCGTGACACTGTAACAGGGGCCAGCAAGGCAGGCTTTAATTGCCTTTAACTGGGTTTCGAACCTGGGTGGCGACTGCGCACTAGATGTTCAAATTCTACTCAAAACAATCAATGAAAGAACACTAAAACAGGATAAACAGGTATATTAATAATCAATACAGTCAGGGCGGCTGTAGTCAGCCTCAAGTTATTTACAAAATAAATGAACACAGGTCAAGCCCTAAATAGTGATACCAAGCAGTGATACCAAGCGGGAAGGGTGTGTTTAACGTAGGCGGAGTCCACGTAATAACCATAAGCTCTTGTGAAAAAGGGGGGGGAATCGTACGGATTCGTAATAAAGCTCAAAAATGGGTGTTTGGCAACAGCGGGTATTTAATGTGAGTTTTAGGGGGAGGGGGAAATCGTACGGATTCGTAATAAACTCAACAATGGGTGCAAGGCAACAGCGGGTATTTAATTGAGTTTTAGGGGTCGTACGGATTAGTATGCAAGCTCAAAAAAACGGAGGCAAGGCAACAACGGGTATCAAATGCAAGTCTTCACAGACGGCCAAAGCAACTAATTTCAATAGCAGGGCGTAATGCTCCACGTGAAGCTAGCCTAACCTATCCTGCCTAGCTTTTATTCCCCCCCCTGTCTTTCCTGATCAAGACACGCCGGGCGCAGGAAGTTGAGACGCGAAATGTCTACCTTTCTGTGCGACCTCCAACCGTGTTTACTGTTAACTTTATCCCTTTCACTTACGACACGCCGGGCGCAGGAAGCTGAGACGCGAGAAATGTCTACCCCCTTTTATGCGACCTCCAACCGTGTTAACTATTATTTTTAACTCCTACTTACGACACGCCGGAGCGCAGGAAGTTGAGACGCGAGAAATGTCTACCTCTTCTGTGCGACCTCCAACCGTGTTTATTATTTCATACCCCTGAAAAACCGACACGCCGGAGCGCAGGAAGTTGAGACGCGAGAAATGTCTACCTCTTCTGTGCGACCTCCAACCGTCTTTACTAATCCCTCAAAACCGACACGCCGGAGCGCAGGAAGTTGAGACGCGAGAAATGTCTACCTCTTCTGTGCGACCTCCAACCGTGTTTACTAATCCCTCAAAAACCGACACGCCGGAGCGCAGGAAGTTGAGACGCGAGAAATGTCTACCTCTTCTGTGCGACCTCCAACCGTGTTTACTAATCCCTCAAAAACCGACACGCCGGAGCGCAGGAAGTTGAGACGCGAGAAATGTCTACCTCTTCTATGCGACCTCTACCCGTGCTTCCTATCTCTGTCTATAAAGTCACGTCGGAGCGCAGGAAGTTGAGACGCGAGAAATGTCTACCTCTTCTATGCGACCTCCACCCGTGCTTTTAAGTTAGCCACCTGTATCACATTACTAGCCTGCTCTTGTTGTAAAGGGAATCAAATGACTCACCGGATCTGCTATACTGGGCTGACGGCCACGGGTTATTACTCGGCGTACGTGGTGGTTCGTTTAGGCTCTCAAACACGACTAACTTTATCCGCGCATCAATAAAGGGAACATGCCTCTGACGGCTATTGTTTGATCATGCAAAATCAGACCTGGGGTACTTACAAAATTTCCGATATACAATATTTACCCTAACTCCGATCCTACTTCGTCGGCAAAGCTCGGAACGGTCGTGGACTGCTTCGGTCTCTGGCTCTCCTCTGGACTCTAGTCGGACGCGTGGCTGCTTCTGCTGGGCTGGGCAAGCTACTGAATCTTTGAAATATGTCGAAACGAAACTACGGCCGGCTTCTCCCTCTTTCCGAATACCTCCTGATCGACTTATATGCGCGCGCCGTTTTGTGGACTCTGTCGTTTGCGACACAAATTATACCTTCACAGAATAATTACCCAGAATATCGGCCTCCCCTCCTTCGTGACGTCAACGGCTGCTCGGACACAGTGTCATGTTCTCGGTAGCGACGGCTGTGACGTCAGCTCGGTGCGTGCGCCTCCGCTGTACTCTCGTCCTACTGGCGGAACTCTCTCCCTGGCGTGTTGGCTGGCTTCGCTGCTTCGAATGACTGCCTGCTCTCTCGAGCATTTGATCCAACGTCCAGAATATCGGCCTCCCTTCCCTCGTGACGTCAACGGCTGCTCGGAGACAGTGTCATGTTCTCGGTGGCGGCGGCTGTGACGTCAGCTCGGTGCGCGCGTCTCTGTCTGAGACTCAGCTGTGTTGGGTGGCGATCGGACTGTTGGCTCGTACGTGAATGAATGCGATCTTCAGTGGATACTTTGATTCTCGAGTTTTGCGTTCGATTCAAGTGCTTGCTCCCGAGTGGGGCGGGTGACGTACGATTGCTTTGTTTCACATTCGTTCTCCACAACCACGCTCGCGGTATTGGCGTGAGTTACGGAGGGGGTTTAGCTATTTATCGTGTTAGGGTGATTCACGGATTTATCACGAACCTGAATGGTATTTCTAGACCTATTATTACTTTCAAGCGGGGTTTAATTCCTTACAGGGAGCTTTTGGCTGATAAATATAGCGGGAAAATAGTAACTTCGTTACAATATATATATAGATATATATATATATATATATATATATATATATATATATATATATATATATATATATATATGTATATAAGATAAAATGAGTCTGAGGAATTCTTACTCGAAATAAAAACAAAGCAACGAATAAAAGACTTTTATCACTCATTCAAACTTTTGATAGGATAATTATCGAAACTAATTTCCCGATGAGCCAGAGACTTGTCCCGATGAGCAAGAGACTGTCTGTAGAACGTTTACGGGTCAAAAAGCGAGGTTAGGATTACACAACCTCTCCATAGCACCAACAGAATGATCGATAAGTCATGGTTGATTTATGCAACACCAATTAACAATTATCAAGTAACAATTAACAAATAACAATTATCAATTATCAAGTAATGAAAATGATGGCATATATGCACATTCAATTAACAATTAAGGAAAAAACGTAAGCATGCCCACAAGTCAGAGATCCGAGCCATTTAAATTAACCCTAAATTTTAGTTTAGGTACTAATTTAAATTGAAACAACATATTCAATTTCCATTTTTACAGTATATTTTCACCAACACGTAAATAAAATTCCAAACGACACTACCACCCACAACAAAAACAAACCAGAATATTGTATTTTATGAAAGAGCTTTCGTCACGGACCAATCCACGGTAATCTGCGCACTAGTTGCGCACTAGAAGAAAATTTGGTTCAATTAAAGAAGTTAAAAGTTGGCCAACTTTCTACTTGTTAATCAAAATACAAACTAGTAACATATAGAAAATATTAGGGGGGAATCATCGACTCACACGAGGTTACGGCGAACCGCCGCGCATCATATGATGATTACGGAATCATTAAGTAATCCGGATTATGGAACACATGAAGTAAACAACGAATATTTCAATTTCGTACGGATTACTCGAAAATCCGGATTAGCGGATATTTATATATATATATATATATTTATATATATATATATATATATATATATATATATATATATTTTTCTTTAGTTTCCTGACCATATTTTCTTTAATTTCTCGGAATAAAGGTCTGATTCATTCAATTCGTATAATTTCTTTTAACGACGTTTCGACATAATATTTGTCAGCATCAGGTTAAAAACAAAATTATTTTATTTGATTTCTGCGTTTGCATCGTATGAATGTTATTGTAGGTGTGTGACATTCAAGTAATTTATATATATATATATATATATATATATATATATATATATATATATATATATATTAAATATATATTATATATTTTCTTCAGTTTCTTGACCACATATATATTTTCTTCAATGTCTCGGAATAAAGGCTGATTCAGTCAATCCATTTAATTTCTTTCAACGACGTTTCGACATGGTATTTGTCATCATCAGTTTAAAAAACTAAAATAAAAAATATGGAGTTTGAGACATATTTAACTTAACACAATATTAAAATGTATGCACTAAAATAATTATTTAGAAACATATGGTTCGAAATATTTAACACAATAGAAAAATATCTGTAATATGTATGAGTATTCACTTACAAATTATTTCATTTGAATTTCTATGTTCGCATCGTACGAACGTTATTGTAGGTTTGTGACTTCGAAGTCGAAGTTATCGGGAATGGTTTGTTAATCTTCCAAGCATTTTTACCCTCTTCATAAGTGCACCGGATTGTTTATATTGAGTTCTAGTTTATGAGCCGGACTGTATTTTTTTTGGCAGCATGTAAAGATCAGTTTCCATTATTATCACTATAAACAAAGAAAAAAAGGTTGTTATGAATCTGGCTTAAGTTTTTGATATCATTTCTATTGTGAATGCTATTGGGGTCTTTTTTAATATGTATCATGTCAAGGAATGTACTTACTCTTGGATTTCTTTCTTTGGTCAAAATTTCAACGTTGTTAGTGTCAAACTTGCACAAACACGGCCATCGTAAGATGATGGTTCAACTTATAATTGCTAATTGTTAATTAATAATTGTTACTTAATAATTCTTAATTGGTGTTGCATAAATCATTGATGGTGGATTTATGCACTAAATTTAACTGCCTTCCAAATAGTCACTCAATATATCAATGAAATTAGTTGCAAATAAATTAATAAATAACCAACTAAAGGCCATCAAGTAATCGTTAGGATACATAAAATAGTATGACACCTACCTAAATTCTCGTCAAATTGGAATCAAGCAAATTAATGGGTTCATTTTATTCATTTTACCACATTCATATGAACGCGCTTCCGTTGTCTGTTTATTCGTTCGGTAAAAATCTTATTTGTTTGTTAGTCTGTGATAAGTAAAGTAAGGAGCAATCGATTTCAAACTAACTTCCCTATGATCTCGTCACTTGAAACTTCACATATATAGCTCAGAATTGGATGACAAAGTGACTTTCTTGTCTGTTTGTTCGTTGTCTGTGATAAGTAAAGTAAGGAGCAATCGATTTAAACTAACTTCCCTAGAGTCTTGAAACTTAAAATAGCTCAGAATGGATACAAGTACTTTCTTGTCTGTTTGTTTGTCTGTAATAGTAATGAAAAATAGGAGCAAGCGATTTTAAACTAACTTCCCATGCGCTAGAGACCAGTAACATCAGACAGCTCAAAAGTAGAGGTTAATGCAATATCAACTCGCTTCCTTGTTTATCTGTTTGTCTATAATAATAGTAAGGAACAATCGATTTTAAAGTTACTGAAATATTCTCATAATCTCATCAAGATGTTTGAAATCGATTGCGATTACACACACAAGACTAAAATGCAGAAAATTATTTAGATATTTTTATAAAGCACGTTTATAAAACGGACTAAAAGTGTAAAATAATTCTCCTACCACCATGCAAATTTATAGCCCCATACAGATTCCTAACCCCATATAGATTGTCCTGAAAATTTGTGATCGTGAATTTTTCATAGCTATTAAAATAGTTGTAAGATTTAAAACGATAAAACGTGGGGAGCATGCAATAGACCTATAATAGTAAGGAGTGTAGGGTGGAACTGTCATTGAGAAAACTCACATAACCCTTCATATCATTCCCAGTGCAATAAAATTGTTTTCCGACGACCTACCTGAAATACGTATCATTTCGCACTGTAAACTAGTACACAAAATAAGATATTTCGCACTAGTGCGAAATTAAATATTCATCTCCACGCTCTAGTGATTGGATGATTACCTAATATAGTTAACTATACTCTGATTTTTACTCATAGGTAGCTGTGACAATGACATATCTACAAACGAATTCATAACATTATAGTGTCAATGTGATTTTACCAAGTAGATAGGTACCGAATCGTATAATTTGTTCAGTTTTTTTGCTGCAATGTCATCCGACGATGAAATGGTAGATTCTACTCCCCAGAAGTATGCAATTTAGCAAAACGAAGCAACGAAGCAATTGCTGCGAAAATCAAAACAGAAGTATGATTTGGCGTACGATAATTTTATGGCATTGAAAGAAAGAAGTAACGCAAAAAGCTTCTCCGAGGTTGTTTTATTGGCTTACATAGGAGAATTGGGAAATAAGTACAAGCCAAGTACTGTCTGCTCAATATATTCTATGTTACGAACATCCTTGATAGCTAAACATAACATAAACATTGGAAATTACCTGAAACTGAAAGCGGTACTCAAAAGACGCTCAGACGGATATAAACCAAAAAAATCAAATATTTTAAATTCCCAGCAAATCAAACAATTTATGGAGACTGCTCCGGATGAGAAATATTTGTTAATCAAGGTATGTTTTGATTTGCATTTACAGTTGATTTATTCAGAATGAGTTTTTTTTGAAGAATATTGAAATTCTACTAATTTACTACTCATATTTTGTATCAATAAATCGTTGTTTATGACAAATAATATTTAATAGCTCAATGCGTCAATGTATCGACAAACACCCAATATAGAATGTATGGCGTTGGTTCGAATCCTGACGGAGTACCTTTTTTTTCCCTATTTGGATGTTTCATAATTAAGGAGTGATAATCATGTCACTCATAATCTCATTTTATAGTAGATATAGTATACAAATTGTCTAAATTATCATTTTTTTTGTCAAGATAAATGTGTATTTTAATCATTCTAGGTTGCCTTAGCATTCGCTATAAACGGAGCTCTGAGACGAGCTGAATTGGCCAATGTGAAAATAAACGATCTGAATGATGTAACAACTGCATTAATTGTAAAGGTTCCGGACACCAAAAATAAAGTACCACGAACTTTTATATTAACAGGAACATTTTATGAAATATATAAAAAGTACGCTGATCTACGACCCAAAACCATGGTGGATAAGAATAACAGATTTTTCATTAATTACCAGAAAGGTAAATGTACCTCCCAGTTTGTGGGAATTAGCAAGTTTGGTGCAATGGCCAAAGAAATCGCTACATTCTTGAAATTACCAAACCCAGAAAACTACACTGGTCATTCATTTAGGCGTTCTTCAGCCACAATATTAGTGGATAGTGGCAGTGACTTATTGACTCTGAAAAGGCATGGCGGCTGGAAAAGCAGCACAGTCACAGAGGGTTGTATTGATGAATCAATCAATAAAAAAATGGAAATATCCAATCAAATAACCCAATCCATTGAACCTGCAACAACCTTCACACCAGAACTATTCGGAACTAGCTCGGAATCACAATCAGTCCCTACTGCGAGACCATCAACCTCCACTACAGTTTTGGAAACTAATAATAATATTATGACGGGAATTAATGATCAAGCCATTCAAGGTTTGATAAAAGATAATAATAGTATTCCGTTAGTACTGAACAATTGTTCAAATATTACCATCAATAATTATTTTTCCAATATTTCATAAATACAGACCAAAATGTACCCAAATATTTTTGTTAAATGTTCAATAAAATTTGTTCTCTTTGTGTGATACATCTTTCTTATATGCTTCTCAGGCAATTGAATTGGTTTCCTGTAAAAATGATTTGTAAGTAGGTAATACAGTCATGCGAAATTAAAATCCGACATACCTATGTTTTTCATGTAGGTCGTCGGAAAAGTATAGTGTACAACTCGTGCGGAAATTGGATATTTTCCGCACTAGTTGCACAATATACTATAGTGACTTGAATTAACTATTCATGAATCAATTATCTATTGCATGCGGCCCACGTTTTTCGTTTTAAATCTTACAACTATTTTCATAGCTATTAAAAATTCACAATCACAAATTCTCAGGATAATCTGTATGGGGTTCAAATCTGTATGGGACTAGGAAAAATTATTTCTACTTTTCAGGGCATTTTATAAACGTGGTATATTAAAAAATATATCTAAATAAAGATTAACCCTTTGATATCGTAAATTATTCGGGAGTACGTTCTTTACATTTATTACTGCATTGTTTGTAAGATCATTTCATGGTCGACTGTGTCGAATGCTTTCAACAGGTCTTTGGAAATGCACAGGTATGAATATAATGCCGTTCAGATAATCGAAAAAAAAAATCGACAACCTTATCGAAATTATTTTGTTGTCTTTTTTTATGGGATAGGCAGAAATTGAATTGTTTTTTTTACTCATAAAAACCAAATTCGAGTTTTTGATAGCTAACTATTTCATACCACTAGAAACACGAAAATAAAGAAAAATATGAGTTCTGTATTCGATCTGTCTGTATAATATCACGTTTTTTAAATTATAAAAAACACACATGCTCGTCACTAAAATTTGGTTTACAAAATCACGACTCCTGTTTCGCTATACAATTGCTTCTTCGGTTGGAAATAAACTAAATTACGCTAACGATGTTTCATTTTAAATATGTAGAGCACCTACTAGTAGAGGGTATAATATGTAATTGGGGATATTCCAATAGGTGATTGAAGAGAACCCGGGTCTCCCGTCAGCGACTGAGACTTTTGGAGGACACCAACGCTTGAGAATTCGATATCGAGTTGTGTTTTGTTGTTGTGTTTTTCGTTTTTTGGTAGTCCTGTGTTTTTCTTTTCGTACTTTTGTAAACAATCGATTGTTGATTGTGATTAGTTTTGTTTGTTCATATGTCTGTATGAGGTTGGTTTGTCTTTGTGTTAATTTGTCGTTTTTGGTTTTTTCGGCGTTTGTGTGCTGTTAGTTTATGGATGTGAATTGTACCTCTATGGGTTTGTATGGCATTGTTGTTGGTTGCAGTATTTTGTAGTTGAAATTTTTGGTAGATTATCGTTGTCTGGGTTTCAATGTGGATTGTCAACTCGAGGTATTCATCAAGTTTTCCGAGTTGGCGCCGAATAATTGAATAATTGGTAGTGACACATCGCGATTTCGAAAAAATTTATGAAAAAAAAAATTCTCCACGGCGGGGAATCGAACCCCGGTCTCCCGCGTGACAGGCGGGGATACTCACCACTATACTACCGAGGACTTGAATATTATACTGATAAATAAAACAATTTTGCGAATTATTTAAAAATCACTCATAATATTACATAAATTAAACCACTTTTTCTTCATCCTTCAATCTATAATAATAATAAGAACGTTTATTCAATAAGCCATTTTTTACAGAAAATAAATTTTAACAATGATAGTAATAGAAATAATAATACAAAATAATAATACATGTTTTTAATAGAAAGCCTACTGAAAAGGACTATATTCACTGCCAGGGATCACAAGGATGCAATGGAAGTGATTTTCAATATGGCCCTTCGTGTTATTAACAATAATTAATTTGAAATATTAATAAACCTTTTTTTTTTTTTTGGTCGCACCTAGGTTTACACCTGTATGTGCAGTTGTTTGTGTATTTTAGTTTCGAAAGATTATATGTGTAGAACTACATTTTGGGTAGGTATCTGTATAGTTAAGTAGTATAAAATTGGCACAGTCTATAGGCTGTGTATATACTTGTCTTGATGTTTGCCTATGTGTTGTCTTGCTTTTTCCTGAAGATGCTTTGTTTTTTATGTTTCTAATATCTGGTGGAAATGTGTTGAATATTTTGAGCTGTTGTTGTTATGAATCTTGGTTGGCGTCTTTTTGATAAAAAGGATTTTTTTAGTAAGTTGTTGGTCTTTGCGCGTGTTTCATGGCAGTGTTCAACCTATTAATCAAGTGATGATTTTATGGATGAAAACACAACATGCATGAAAATACAAGGATCTCACACTTAATATATCTTCGTTATATAAAAGCCTTGTGGGGTACAATCTCCTTTTTGTAGTATAATTTTAATTATGTAATTTTGAAAAGTAGTTAAAGGTTCTAGGCATTACTGTAGAGACCTCCCAAACAATAATGCCATATTTCAGAATTGATTGATCAGGTCCTGTACAATGTGATCAAGAGTTTTTTGTTCATTATTTTTCGTAACTCATAAAATTTGTGGATGAATCTGCGTAATTTTGCTGTTAAGGTGTTTATTTGATCCTTCCATTTGAGATTTTTGTCTATGATGATGCCTAGATATTTAGTTCTATCATTGCTGTTTATTTCTAGATTGGTGTTTATGATGTTTATTTTCTTAAAATTTGGTCTATTTACGTCTGTTAAAGAGAAGGCTACATATGACGTTTTTGTTACGTTCAGTGAGAGTTTATTGTAGTCCAACCAATTTTTTACTAAAGATGTACCGTATTCAGCTTTTTCTTTGACTTGTTGCCATGTGTTACCTTTCATATAATAAGACGGTATCGTCTGCGTAAGATAGAATAGTACCATTTATGCTTGTATTCGTAATGAGTTGATGTATATTATGAAGAGCAGTGGTCCCAGAACTGTTCCTTGAGGTACTCCCATTTGTACGTATTCATATGTACTACACGTATTTCTTATCCTCAGAGCTTGCTTTCTTTGTGATAGATAGTTTTTGAAAATTTCTAATGCAATGCCTCTCACACCAAGTTTTTCCAGAGTTTCCAAGAGTGATGTATGAGGAACCGTATCAAAAGCTTTCGCTAGATCAAGGAAGACTGCAATACACTTGTTTCCGCAGTCTAAGTTATTCTTTATCTGATTAATCAGTTCAAACATTGCCTCATTTGTGCTTGTATCTGGACGAAAACCGAATTGTTTATCACTCAAGATATTATTATTCGAGAGAAAGTCATATAATCTTACTTTAAGACATTTTTCAAATAGTTTTGCAAAAGTGTTTATCAAGCTGATTGGTCTATAATTTTGTATAGAATTTTTGTCTCCGTTTTTATAAATTGGTGTAACTACCGACATTTTGTTGTTCAGGTATTTTGCCATTTGAAAATATAAGATTTATTATGTGAACAAGTGGTTTTAGTATATGCATATGACATTTTTTTTTCAGTATCAGCGGTTATTCCATCTATTCCAGGAGAACTGGATGTTTTAGGGTGTTAATATGATGGATGAGTTCGTTTTCATCAGTTGGCTTGAGAAACAGAGAGTTTTTAATTTCGGGTGCTTTATTTTTGGAAGTTTTGGGGTGCAGCAGGAATTGTTGCGGCCATATTAGTGCCTACATTTATGTAGTATTGATTACAATAATTTACCATTACTTTATCATCAGTAAAGTGTTCCCTTTCATTATATATAAATATGTCTTGATTTGTTTTCCGGTCGTTCTCGTTTGTGGTTTCCTTTGACTATGTTATATATTTTTTTATATCGTTTTACAGTTAGAAATCGATCAGAGTAAAGGGGTTTAATTGTTTTTAAAAATCGGTTAATTTTATTTTAAATTTTATATATTTCCTGTAGTTCTACATTATTTCTGCTTCTATTCAGTTGTTTCTAAGTTTGTCCCTGTGTTTGATGGAATTAATTATGCCATTTGTTATCCAAAGTTTTTTTTTGTTATTTTTATTGTACAGTCCTTGTCGAAGTAGATTGTTTTTTTAGCATTGGTAAAAATTTCATAAATTCGGATAAGCTAGGACAGGATCTTGGACTTTTACAAATCCCATTTTTCATTCACTTATTATCCGTAGAAATTTATCTGATCAAATTTATTTATCATTTTTGTATGATTCCTATTAGTTTTGTTTTCAGATTTTGTGCTAAATTGATAGGAAAATTGGATGGGATCGGTAATATTCGAGTTTATTACGAGTGGTACAAAAAATTGTGTTTTCTTTTTATGGTTTTGAATAAAAATGTGGTCTAAAAAAAAGACTTTGACGTATGTGTAATTCTTGTGTGTGTGTTTATATAGGATTCGAATCCATAAGACATCAACATTGATGTGTAATTATTTGTTTTGGCATTATCATCATTCAGTATATCATAGTTAAAATCACCAATGAGTAAGTCAATATTTTGTTTAGTTTCATTTGAGATGTATGTGTTCAGGTCCTCAAAAAACCCTTGTCGTTGGTAGAGGGTGATCTATAAAGGGTAAATATTGAATTTGAGTTTGTTTAACTCAAATGTTATTCTACTTATGGTAATTTTGTTATCGGCAAGATTGTGTGTGTTACGTTAAAATTAATATTGATTTTATGAAAATAAGCAATCCATCACATAGGTTGGGTTGTGCTGTCGTTGAACATGTAGTATAGCCAAAATTGTAAAATCATTTACATTACTTATAAATCTTTTCGCCTAAAATTATAATATCTATAGTTTTCTAAATTATTCATATTCAAAAAAAACAAAAAAATTTATCAAAGTTTTTATAAGCACTTTCTAATATTTATGTAAATATTTGAAAATAGTGTATTTTCAAACTGATTCAGTTTTTCATGAGTTCGTTTGTTTCAATGTATTGTGACAGTTGTCAGTGATGGTGTTTTAGTTTCCAGATCATCTAATAATTGTATTTCGGTTATCCATTAAATGTGGGAAATATAAAAGATATAGAGATGTACTTATTGTGAATTAATTGAAAAAAAAAAAATCATCATTCAAAAATACTGTATTTTACTTTTAGTATCTTGATATGATATTTCAGAGTGTGACATTCTGAATCATTACTTTGATGGTTCGTATCATAATTTATTTTGTATTTTATGTTTGAAAGATCACAGTTTTTACAAGATATCTTTCTTTTTAGGACAATTTCTTTCTTCATGTTCTTCAGAGCATATAGGACATACCATTTTCTCCTTGCAGTTGAGCTTCTTGTGAAAGTATCCTTGACAGTTATAACATTTTGGAATACTCAGATCTTCATATGCCATGTATCTCTCCCATCCAATGTTTAGCTTTTTCAGGTTCATTATATAGTGGAATGCATTAGGTGTACATTCACATAGGATTGTTTTCGTTCCATTTCTATTACTGCGGATATAGTTTACTGTAATTTCCCCTGGTATATCGTTTTGTTCTTTGATGTAGTTTTCTATTTCTTCATTTTTATAATCTTGATTGAAGTTGACAATTTTTATTTTTGGTGATTTTAATTTGCTAAGTTCTATGTTATAGTCATTTTTTAGTTTATCTTCTAGTGCCTCCTTCAGTATTTCTGTTTCATTTTTCGTTTGACATGTAATGATCATCATACCAGATCTAGTCGGTTTTATATTTGCAATACCAATTTTCAGTTTGGCAGGATTAATGTTTGTATTGATGTCTTTTTTGGTTTGTTCTGATAGTTGTTGTTGCTTCGGTTTTACAATTATCTTTGGGCAGCTAGTTTTTATTGGTTTGGAGCCTACTATTTGTTGTTGTTTTAAGATTGAAGAATATGATGGAACATTTGATTTTTCCAGAGTATTTATTTTTTCTTGTAATAGTTTGATAATTATTTCTTGGTCCTCAATTATTTTTGCCTTGTCTATGATTGTATTTTGTAGGATTTCTAGGGTATCAAGATTTCTACATTTCTTGCATTGGTACTTTAAAGCTCGTTTTTGTAGAGGGATGCATCTTATTTCGGTTCTTCATTTTAAATCCCTTATATGAATCAATAACAGTTCTGTAAAAATAGCCGAGTTCAATTATATAAGTTTAACCATAATCTACTTAGTAAAATTCTAACAACTCACTGACAGACAACGCACAGCTTATACCCGTGCGTCTAGAAGCATGCAATTTTGCAGAGGAGTACCTATCTTATGTAACGAAGGGGAGCACTAAGAAAGGAGTTTTGAAAAGACATTCCCTAAGGTCGATAAATAGGGGATTAAGAATATACAGCTTGAACCGGTGGATCTAGAAGAATTACATTTTGCACAGGTGTTTCTTACCCAGCAAACATGTTACGCGTGGGCCTCTAGAGGCACTTTAAAAACAGCCGACAGACAACATAAGCAGGCCATAATCATGATACGTCGTCGACCCGGCTAGCCCGTATCGCGACGGCCATCAGTAGGCCTCCACACTACCATCCTCTTCATTACATAGCGGGACTTCAGCGGATAGAGTTCAAATGAACTGATATTGCATGGTACAGATTATGGTGCGATTGCGGGTATCCTACTAATCAACCGCGTCATTCCACTGCTGGGATTTCATCAATGATCTATGCAAATATACAGGGGCGTCCAATTTACAATGCAGTACATGGTATCTTGGAAGGCAATGAGCATAAAGACGGTTTCAATGAAAACAAAATGGCCCTATCAGCGCCTAAGAACAATCTAGCATTATATCCTCGAAAACAATGAATCTTCAATGAAGATATGTCATTATTGTACACAATAAATTCACCAAACATTCAGAATCGACTGATTCATGGACTAGATATACACAATTCACTCTCTGAAGCCACTAATTGTAGAGGATTCCTGAAACTGTAGAGCCAGATTGTGCCTATTTACCTATTTCTCTATTTCAACAATTTTTATTTTTTTTCAAATGGTTTCCAAGATACTCATCCATATTTCCCACATATTGCATTTTAAACTGACCAGAAAAAATATTTCACCAAATAGATAGAATGACAATACACAAATCTGAAAAAATTCTCGCCACTGTGATTATTTTTCATGACCATATATCACAATGACCAATAGCCAGACAAAATAGAAAATTCCCGATTTGACATCCTAAACGACATCTCGACATCAGCAGTGGGGCCAACTGCGAACGTGATATTCAGTAATGCCAATGTTGCAGTTTCGTTATAGAGATCGCAGCGGTGCGGCGCGTAATGCCACATACTGTGTCAAAACGACATCGATGCGATTATCGCAAATCTTTAACGGGTAATTTCTGGCTAAATTCAAAACATCCATAATAAATATGCGTATGTTCAGCCAAAGCGGCAAAACTGATATCATTCCAATTATTTACCGACATCGGTGTGCCGCTGCCGACATCTTACCGCAGTCAACTGCAACGGCCCGTCTATTTACCGCTCACCCATGTTTGCTGAGTATATTACGAAAGGGAGCACTAAGAAAGGACTTTTAAAAATTCATCCCCTAAGGGGGATAATTTTGCACTGGAGTTTCTTATATGACGAAGGATAGCACCATAGACAAATTAAAAATAAAGAGACTGTTTGAAACATTGGCGATCTTGACCACCAAGTTTTTGGTACGGCCAGTCGCGCATGGAGGCGCTGCCCGCAATCAACAGACGACTGACATGATAATTTTCCAATTTCGACATTTGTCAGAAAATGACAAACCACGTAATAACTTCAGAATAATTCTACTGTTAATTGTCATCGAAAAATTAATTATAGAAATTATACTAATGGACTTGAATTATGAACCCAACGTCGAAAATGGAATGTTTTGTTATTCGAGTTGACGCTGAAATTCCTCGAAATATTCTTTCAAAAGGTAAAATATAAGCTGCTTTTCACAAACTGATACCATCCATCAGTTGCATCAGTTGCAGAAATTTTTTCACAAACTGATACTTATTTCCGTCCATCAGTTTCCATTTTCTATCACCATTTGAGGAAGTACGAAGAGTATCATCAAACTGGAGTATTTGTTAAGTATACCTACTCGTTCTCCTTTGTGCTAATAAATGAACAAAATTATTGAAGGTTTGTTGTAAATGTAATTTGTTTTTATTTTGGTTGATTTGATGATAAGACTGAAGAATATTTTCAATTTTGAGTTTTATTGTTTTGTTTGTAGTTGTACCTTGTCCTAGATACAATAAAATGTGTTTTTATAGTGTTCAACTTATTATTCTTGTTTTATAAGATCTTTGATTTTGTTCTTGATATCATGAAATAAAGATTTACTTTGAAATTTTATTTTAACCACGAACGAACTAACAGATTCTACGAATCGATTACTGTATATATTTTATTAGTGATCGATTTGCCATTCCTGTATTTCATATGATACAACCATTCATATGGAATAGAAGAATGGCAAATCGATCACTTATAAAATATATACCATATCAATCATATAAAAGTAACACATTTGAAAAACCCGCCTCATCTCATTCGGTTCTACCAACTGTATTTAGTTCGGCCAGTTGCGAGATATGTCGCCACTGTCTAAACGTGGTGCCAACTTTTACTGCAGGTTCGACAACTCTCTTTATTTTTAGTTTCTCTATGGATAGCACTGAGAAAGGATTTTTAAACCGGGGATCTAGAAGCATGCAATTTTGCACTGGAGTTTCTTCTATAACGAAGGGGGGCACTAAGAAAGGATGTCTGAACATTCATCCTCTAAGGGGGATAAATAGGGGATTAAAAATATACAGCTCAAACTGGTGAGTCCAGGAGCATTGAATTCTGCACGAGTGTTCCTTATATAACAAAGGTGAACACTGAATGATTTTTGAAAATTCATCCTCTAAGGGCATTAAATAGGGGGTTTAAAATATTCAGCTTGAACCGGTGGGTCTAGAAGCATGAAATTTGTGGAAAGGAGTTCCTTTTATGAAAAAAAAATTCTCCACGGTGGAGAATCGAACCCGGGTCTCCCACATGACAGGTGGGGATACTTAACAAAATGGCGACTGGCGAGGCCGAGGAAAACAGGTAGGGTGCTTAAGCCGGTGCTTAAACCGGTGCGTCCAGAAGTCCGAGAAAAACAGTTAGGGAAGTGACGACCTGGTCGCGGCTACCCAGTCGCAGTCGTCAGCGACTGAGACTTTTGGAGGAAACCAACGCTTGAGAATTCGATATCGAGTTGTGTTTATGTGTTGTGTTTTGAATGTTTCGCAATTTTCATTCTTTATGTCTGGTTTTCTTTATAGTGTTCTCTATATTGTTATGGTGATTTTTATTGTTATATCTCTATTCCAGAGCTCATGTCGGATTGTCTGTTGTTTCGTATTGCTTGGTGTTTCGATTTATTTGCGTTTGCCTGTATATCTGTTACCTAAGTTTTTCGTTTGTTGGTAGTCCTGTGTTTTCTCTTTTCGTACTTTTGTTTGTTCATATGTCTGTATGAGGTTGGTTTGTCTTCGTGTTAATTTGTCGTTTCTTGTTTTTTTTCGGCTTTTGTGTGCTATTAGTTTATGGATTGTACCCCTTTGCGGGTTTGTATGGCATTGTTATTGGTTGTAGTATTTTGTAGTTGAAATTTATTTTTGGTAGATTATCTTTTTCTGGGTTTCAATGTGGATTGTCAACTCGAGGTATTCATCGAATTTTCTGAGTTGGCGCCGATTCATTGATTGAATTGGAAGTGACACATCGGGATTTCGAAAAAATGGATTAAAAAAAATTATCTCCACGCCGGGGAATCGAACCCTGGTCTCCCACGTGACAGGCGGGGATACTCACCACTATACTTAAACATAACCCTAATATACCGCCAAAACAATCTAATGAATGGACGATAGGCGAGGAACGAAGGTTGATACGCGAATACATAAACGGAGGAGAAGAACAGGTGACAAAACGTGTAAAAGCAATACTCATCTCCTTTCCCGGCAGAACAGAAAAAGCAATAGCCACAAAATTAAGAGAAAACTACCCAGTTATTCATTATATGAGGAAAACATCAATAGACTCTGACAGCAGCAATAG
Source organism: Gonioctena quinquepunctata (assembly GCA_018342105.1). Lineage (NCBI taxonomy): Eukaryota > Metazoa > Arthropoda > Insecta > Coleoptera > Chrysomelidae > Gonioctena > Gonioctena quinquepunctata. The sequence goes on along the minus strand of JAFIRS010000784.1, from coordinate 449,808 downwards.
TGATAATGAAATAAACAATGAACAACAAGATATGCCCAATGAAACAACAGCAGATGATGAAAATCACACAAATCATCCCATCAGCAATTAAAATACTGATAATTCACAACAAAATGAAGAACAAATACAAGAGCCTACAGAAGAATTTGATAAAATTCAACTAAATAGAATCCAAACAAAATTTAAAAATATCTCCAGATCCACTCCGAAAGCAAGAAAACCCATGAAAAAGTTCAATATAAGGCCTTACCACCAGAGATATGTCAAACATGTAAACCATATATTGGAAAAAAATATTGCTGACATAAAAAATAGCAAATCAACGCACAAGAGAAAGGATATAAAAAAGTTTATATATGTAGCCGGTGTACTTTTGAGATATCACATTTCTGGAAAAAATTAACAACCAAACCCCAGTTACATAGAAACAGAAAAGAAAATTAAAGCAATAGAAAAACGAGTGGAGAATGCAGAAGCAATAATCAATTGGAAAGGAGGTACATTAAAAAAACAATGGAAAGTTGAGGCTAAAGAAAAGAAGAGATTGAAAATGAAACCTAAACAATACATTAAAACAACGAATGATAGAATTACGATTTCAAAAGAGAAAGCAGCACACCAACGAAAACAGGCAGAAGTACAGCGGCTAAGATATACCTTCAATAATAGATCATCAATGAGAACATTAACAGAACCAATCAGAAGAAGCCCAGACCTATCGAATGTTACAGAATACTACCAGAAACTATATACCCAGCAGGATGATGCACACGTTACCCCCACATTAAACACATGGCTAGGAAAACTCCAAAAATATCCAACGGGAAAAAATTACAATGAACAAGTCGATGAAAACTGCATAAAATCAACGATCGAAGAAGTCATAACCAAAACATCACCTTGGAAAAGCCCCGGAGAAGATTGTATACCAAACTACCTTTATAAAATGTTGCCAGGTGCCAAAAAACATTTAATCAAATTCATAAGTAGAATAATACAAGGAAAAGAAAACCTGGAAGGAATAGATGTGAGAGCAAATGTTATACTAATTTATAAAAAAGGCAAGGAAAATGACCCTGCCAATTATCGCCCGATAGCTCTACTAAACACCGAATATAAAATATTAACAGAAACAATAGCAGAAATTCTCAAAAAAGACCTCCCAGAATGGGATATAACACAATTGGCAAGAATGAGAAGGAAAAAGCATTACTCAGCTTGGTATCACTTCAGAAAAGCATATGATTCCATTTCGCATCGACAACTAAAAAGATTGATAGGAAACCTCCCCCTACATATGAACATCAAGAATGTTTTGAGAGGATCTATGAATCTGTGGTCGGTCCGAGTGGAAATTGATCAAAGTAGGACAAAACCAATTTACATCAAAAGAGGCGTATATCAAGGTGATTCCATAAGTCGTTTGCTGTTCATACTATTTACTGCGGGAATCATGGAGCACATTGAAATCGATCTACCAAAGGCCAACATACCATTATAGCATTCATGGATGATATCAAGTGCCATGCAAACACCAAACAGAGCATGGAACTAATAACAAACGAACTGAAAAAAGCTTCTGCTGAGGTTGGCTTAGCCCTCAATGAACGCAAATATGGAATTTACACTCGTAATGATATGCAGTTTCAAGAAGAGGAAGATGACAACCCATTCCTACCAGAAGTGAGAGAGGGCTATACATACCTAGGATTGGACCAGCTAGAAAGAGACAAAAGCAGAAACCTAGAAAACATAAAAACTAAAATAATAACTAAAACAACAAAAATATTTGAATCTAGGCTTACCACTCGGCAAAAAATCGAACTATTCAACAGCATAATAATCCCAGCTGTGATATATGTTATGGGCAATTTATTTCCAGATGAGAAAAGAGCAACAACTTTGAAGAATTGCAGAGACTTGGACACTATGTTCAGGAATATGTTAGTGGATCTTAATATGAAAAGCACAACAACATCAAATGCGCGAGTCTACCTAACCTCGCAAAAAGGAGGACTTGGAGTGAGATCTGTAGAACTGGAAACAGAAATCCATTACATCAGAAAAGGAGTATACCTACAATCCCACCCTGACATGCTGAAAACACATGAAGCCTACAAAAGTCTCCAAGCTGCAGGATGGAAAAACCTTTAGTGACCATGACTTATTATCAAAAATTGATGTGAAACATACCTTATCAAAGGGAATATAAGAAACTGTGAAAACTCATCAAACATGTCAGAACCCAATACAAAGTCACTAGAACAATGGACCGCAAATATGCATTATGGAAGAAGTGCAACAAACGAGGGGAAAAACATGACTTTCCCCGCCAATTCATCACCTTATATGGATGGATGGAGATTATCACTACTCCACTCTGCGGCAGAAGAACAACTCCACGGACTTGGATCCATTCCAGGACGCAGAAAAATGTGCAGACGGGGATGTAATAATGCCGAAACAGCCTACCATGTAACATCATCCTGCCCAACAAATCTGTACATAATGAGACATGACAACGTGGTACACTGGCTACTCAAAACCATTTCAACAGCAACAGGTACCCCAGTAGATATCAGTATCGGCCTGCAATTTGGAAAAGCAACCCTCACTGTAGATTACCAGCTAGAACAACGGAACATTTCCATAAGAGCTGGCACAAAAAATTCCACTGAAAATTCCAAAGCCTACATCATGATAAAATTCACCAATCCAGATCGCATCATTCTCATTGAGGTAGCCATTGCACATATCCAGAATTATCGGCTGCAAGAGTGAATCAAAAGAACGCGATATGCAGTGAACTCCACAATTGCGATCAACAACACAAATGTCGATACCGATCCCCGTGACTTCAATATTGTCTCCGAGCTGGAAAGAATCCACCGATGCTCCGTAGACCTAGGTATATTTATTGTCGGATGCTACGGTGAGATGATCGAGGCTGACGAACACAACAAATTCATAAATATCATCCAACGGCAACTGAAAATGAACAAAACTGAAATAAAATACCTACTTACCAAGTGCTGATACAGTGTTGCCATATCTACTTCGCAAATTTTGATGAAACATTTGAACATTAACACCAAGATACATTTTCTGTATATATACAGTGCTTCTCAAAATTCCCTCCCCCACTCTTATTTTTGGAACGATTATACATAAACAAGTGAAATTTGGAAACTGAATAGAAAAGGTTGTAAACTTTCCTACTAGTGATGATAGATGACGAAATCGTCAAAGATGACGTCACAAGGCCATTGTGTCCAATAATTTCAAATGAAACCCTACGGCAAGCGACATCTCTTTTAAAAGGTATCGAAAAAACCTATCCAATGATACTAATGTTGTTTGTGTTGGCAGTTATGGCAACTCGTTTTAAAAAAACGCAAAGCTGTGATGAATTAAATCAGTTAATATTAGAATTCCAAATTCAAGCTTCGCCTCTGGATAGTTGTCAAAGAAGCTGACGTTTTTGTTAGTCTCCCTAATTCGACGTTTTTGTAATTGTCCAAGTTTTTGTACCTTTAATAATTTGTGTATTGTTGATCGAACGTTTAACTGTTCAGCAGCTTCTGGTACTTTTAATATTTTTGTATATTTTAATAATTTGTTAAACTGTTGTTAGCCGAACGTTTAAGTGCTCCAAAAAGCGAAATGGTACGTGCTTTATGTGATAAAGTAGCAGCGATCCTAATTCTTGATGAAACTGGACAAAATATTCATGCAGCAGAACGCATTTTCAATGAGAGGTTTCCCGATCGCCCCGTTTCGAGGACTTATTTGAGGGAGCTTCTTCGTGAGTTTGAAACAACGGGTAGTATATTGATGCGAAACGATCTGACAGATCACAAATTTCTGATGAGAAAAAAATTTATATACAGGCAGAAGTAATAGTTAATCCTACTTCTTCAACAACTCATGTTGCATCTACCTGTGAAGTCAGTCGAAGTACAGTACACAGGGTGTTGAAAAAAAAACAAATTTCATCCATTAAAATTAAATATGGTTCATCAACTCTCAGACGACGACCCAGACCGAAGACTAGAATTTTGTGAAAATATGGAAACTAAAATTAACCAACAGTCAGACTATGTCAAAACAATTTGTTTTAGAGACTTTCTATCTAAATGGAAATGTAAATACACAGAATGTGAGGTATTGGAGTGACGCAAATCCTCACCTGTTTCGTGAAACACATACCCAATTTCCCCAGAAGGTGAATGTTTGGGCAGGTATTCAGGGAAACCACATCGTTGGGCCTCTTTTTTCAAATACTAATTTAACTGGTGAGGTTCATCTGGAGCTGTTGCAAAACGCAATAGAACCGTTAATTCTTGAAATTTTGGAAGATAATCCAGATGAATTCGGCAATTTGGAAATAACATTCCAGCAGGATGGTGCTCCTCCACACTATTACGGTGCAGTAAGACGGTATTTGGATGAGGAGTATCGTGGTAGATGGATTGGACGACGAGGTTCAACGGAATGGCCAGCTCGATCACCAGACCTCACACCTTTGGATTTTTTTCTGTGGGGGGTACCTTGAATCGAAGGTTCACGCCACTGAACCTGACAATATTGACATTTTAAAACAACGTATTGTTGCAGAATGTGAGGCTGTTTCCGCAGACACATTTGCAAAAGTACGAGAAGAGTTTAAAAATAGGATATTTCACTGTCAGGAAGTAAATGGAGGTCACTTCGAGCAATTTCTTTAAGTAGATACTGATTCTTAAATCTGTAATTAATATCATACTGAATGGAATTTAAATTTCAATGTTTACTAATGAGCCATTAAAACTGCCATAAACACAAACAAAATTAGTATCATTGAATAGGTTTTTTTGATACCTTTTAAAAGAGGTGTCGCTTGCCGTAGGGTTCCATTTAAAATTATTGGTCACAATGGCCTTGTGACGTCATCTTCGACGATTTCGTCATCTACCATCACTAGTAGGGAAGTTCAGCTTCTTCAACTTCAAGGTCGAGATTTTCTTCGATGGAATCCCCGTCTAGCAACAAATCGAGAACTTGTTTGTCCAAATCTACAATCGTCTCCATCTTCTGATCAAGAAGACGAAAATTCCCTTGTATTATACTGAAATCGGGATTCGGCGTTTGTAATAACTTGATAATAGCATCATAAACTCGTTCAAACGATACTCTTTGAATCTCTCTGAGTCTCTGTATTTTCTCCATTTCCTCAAAAATTGTCCTGTCACGGTCGCCACAAAATGTACGAACAGCACCTACCCGGTTACTATTCGATATCAAATAAGGACAATTTGGAGATATAAAATAAACTCAGAGAAGAAAACATGTCAAAATCAACTATATTATGACGTTACTACAACATATATCAATCTTCTTTCATTTCATTAACAGAAACAACTAGAATATGAAAAATACAAAAACCAAAAACAATCTAATGAGCTGCAACTGCAACAATAACCTTTAATATTCAGTTTCCAAATTTCACTTGTTTATGTATAATCGTTCCAAAAATTAGAGGGCGGGGGGACTTTTGAGAAGCACTGTACATTTTGATGGACTTTCTGTGATATATACTGATGAACTTTCTGTGATATGTACCATTTGTAACGCTTTATTTATTTAAATATTGTATTTGAAGGTTTAACTGTAGATTTTTGTAAATTTTAGATTAGTTTTATAAGGATTGTTTTTATAATTTAAAACACATTAATCAATAAACGACTATACTACCGAGGACTTATTGGTCATCTGACAAATAAAATAATTTCCGAATTAGAAAAAAAATTACTCATGAAATTACAAAAATTTAACCACTTGTTCTACATCGTTTAGTATCAGATAGTATCTTCATTATTAATACCTCATATGAATTCACTGTTCTGTAAAAACAGCTAAGTTCAGTTATATAAGTTTAACCATAATCTACTTAGTAAATTCTAACAACTCACTGACAGACAATGCTCAGCTTAAACCGGTGCGTCTAGAAGCATGAAATTTTGCACAGGAGTTTCTTATATAAGCAAGGATTTTTGAAAATTCACCCCCTAAGGGGGGAGACTAAATAGGGGGTTAAAAAATTCAGATCAAACCGGGTAGTAGAAGCATGAAATACTGCATATGAGTTTCTTGTATAACGAAGGGGAGCACTAAGAAAGTATTTTTGAAAATTCATCCTCTAAGGGGGATACATAGGGGATTGAAAATATACAGCTCAAACTAGTGAGTCTAGAAGCATGAAATTCTGCACAGGTGAACACTAAGAGGATATTTTTGAAAATGCATCCTCCAAGGGTATTAAATAGGCGGTTAAAAATTTACAGATCAAACCTGTGGGTCTAGTAGCATAAAATACTGTACATGAGAATATATAACGTAGATGGACACTAAAACAGGGACAGTGTCAGGCATTGATACATTTGTTAACAAGTTGGTTTGTTTTTTTTTAAATATAAGTATTTACTACTTTTCCATTTTATCGTAAACTTTCGTGTATTCTTCAAAATTCATAAAACAATTAACAGTCATTTTCAGACCGATGTTTGGTGTACCCATGTACGAATCGTTCACTACGGGTATTTTGGTTATTTAGGCGGCCATAGGTTAATTTCGTAGAATTCACTTCAGATTAAAAAAAAAACCTGTTCAAGATAAATAGCTACTGAACAATAGGCGACCCTTTATTTGTATCTCCAGTTTATGGTGGAGCAGAAAAATCGGGCCCATTTTTTTGTGCATGTGTTCATTTTAGGAAAAACTTCGTACAGCGGATGCCCCACTAGCAATGTATTCAAAATATAAAGACACCTTTTTATTAAGGGAAATATGTTATCGTCACAAGATTTAAAAAGAAAAAGAATTTAAAAATTAAAAAAATGATAGTATCAGCTGAACACTTGAAAGAATGCAATTTGGTAGGAGAGTAATGTTTTCATTGAATTTTCGTAATATGAGGCTATTTGTTTTAAAAATATGAACAGAATGTTCATAAAATCAAATGTGGATCATCTGCGACTGAAAGAAAAACTTAAGTCACTATCTTCCATCGTTCAAGATAACCTCTTGTGGGGTATTCATGTTGAGAAGGAAAACATTCTCAATTGAATATTGAATAGAAATATTTTTCTGTGAATTGAAAAATCCACGATAATTTTTTTATTTTTTGTGGATGTCTAACAGAAAAAAAACTACTTTCCCGGCTAAAGCTACGCTGGACATTGAATTACATCTGATAGATATTCTGAAAGGACCCTAACTCAAAACAAAAAATCTGAAATTGAAAATTTGCATTTTTATTCAGATAGTTTTATTCCAGTCTTAATTAAGAACTCATATAGTTTAATGAGGCAAAGAAGAATGTTTTCCAAAGAGAGTATTCACCAGAAATCATTTGTAACAATGACGCAAGAGAGGCATCGCATTCACTAGGTCTTCAATACATTTTTGTCGACAAAAATCTATTTCAACGCTTTAACGATTTCTCATATTTTATCGTAGAAGCGTGAAATATATTTTCACCGACAAAAATGTACTGAAGACCTAGTGAATGCCTCTCTTGCGTCATTGTTACAAATGATTTCTGGTGAGTACTCTCTTTTGGAAAACATTCTTCTTTGCCTCATTCATATATATGAGTTCTTAATTGAGACTGGAATAGAAAATCAAATAACTATCTGAATGAAAGTGCAAATTTCAATTTCAGATTTTTCTTTTGAGTTAGATGTAGTACAATGTCCAGCGTGGCTTAAGCCGGGGGAGTAGTTGTTTTCTGTTAGACATTCACAAAAAATAACTTCATTTTCATCGTGGATTTTTCAATTCACAGAAAAATCTTTCTATTCAATATTCAACAATGTTCCGCTTTTCAACGTGAAGCTATTGTTAATCAAGTATGTTTTTTGGAACCGTCGATTTTATTTGAACCCGAATAGTTGTTCACAGAATGACTCCATATTTTTTTCGCTTCCTGGAGCAAATTTTACATGTGTACTTAATAATATCACGTTATATTTTTTTTTATTGATAATTTTGTTAATTATAAATTTCTTAAGTCAACAAAATATGAGAAATTGAGTACATATTGTCCCCCCTTATTATCAGTTCTATGACTGACAAAGGCATTTTACAAGGTTTAAAAAAAATACGCAGTTTGTTCATGAAATATTTATAATCGAATGGATAAGTTGAATATTTAAAAAAAAATTGTTGCTAAGAATTTATTATGAAATAAAAAAAAAAAATTTTTTTAATTGAATATTTTTTCTGGTATTTAAATAATATATTAAGAATTTTTTTTTCTTTAAAATTAGTAATTGGTTATTTTCTACCTAATAAGATTTTTTCTAACAATAATTTAATTGTTTATTTACTTAACAATTAGTTCTAAAGAAACTGTTTCATTTTATATTTTTTATAATAATTATAAACTCTTAACAACCTAATGCAAAAAATAATTTTTGAAACATACTCAACTTATCCATTTGTTTATAAATATTTTATTAACATATAGCGTCTTTTTTTAGACGTTGGAGAATGTCTTCGTCAGACATAAAACTGATAATCATGTGAAATATCAATAAAAAAATTGAGAAAATTTACTCGATTTCTCATATTTTGTTAACTTTAGAAATGTATAATTAACATAACAATCAAAATCTTTCTATCAATATTCAATTGAGAATGTTTCCCTTTTCATAATAATCAACTTTTAAACAATTTTATCTTATTTTGACATTCAAAGTGACACTTTTCAGAACTCGTTGACGTTATCAAAGGTTTTACTTTTCATCACCAGTTGCGAAAAGTAACATTTTTCGCAACTGGTGATGAAAAGTAAACTATTCGAAGTACTTCTTCATTGTTATTATATTCTCTGTACATATTATGAAGATTAAATTATATTCGAATCCAATACATAATATGTATGGTAAAAACTAATTATAAGTGGTGATATTGACCCCAGCTGACAACGTAGTTTTCTATGTAGCATTAATTTCCGTTTTTCCATGGAAGTCTCTCCAAGGATGGGAACACGCTTTTAACAGACTAAAAAGTAAAAAAGTACATAAAAAACTTTCTCACTTATGTTGAAGTATGGTAATGTTTTTGACAATTAATAACGTCCAGTTGGCCAAGCGGTCTAAGGCAAGATCTAAGCTCTGATATAAAAAACTGGCGAGGGTTCGAATCCCCACGCCTGACGATTTTATTTTTATTTTTCCCATCGAAATTGAGAAAATGATTTTTATTTTATTTTTATTTGAATATACATTCCAAAACTAAATCATTTCTCAATTTCAAAGTGAAAAAAAAAAAAATCGTCAACCGTGAGGATTCAAACCTTCCAAAACTTCTGGACGATATTAATTGCCAAACGCATTACCATACTTTAACGTAAGTAAGAAAGTTTTTTATGTACTTTTGTACCTGATACCTGTAAAAGGGCCCTGCTTTCAAGCTAGCAAGTACGCATACGTTCTTAACTACATATCAAACTATGCATACTTGAAATTTCAGCTTTGCTAAAATGAGGTGGTTTGCCGGCTCTGGGATGTTACTCTAAAAGTATTATGTTCTCAAAGATACTTAACCAAAAAGCACCACATGCTTTTCGGCATAGTCGTTGAGTTGAATATTAAAATATTCTTTCAATTTCTAGTGCGTTAAAAGCGTGTTTTTCAGTTTTTTAAATATATAGTTTTTATATTTTTAACTTGAATTAAAAAGGATCACACAACTCGCATTCTTTTGCAGAACTCGCTTCGCTCGTTCCGCAGAAATTTGCTCATTACGAAAAATATTGCTTTTCCCAACTGGTTGCACAAATAACTATTATAGCGTGATATTATCGAGTAAACATTTAAAATGTGCTCCAGGAAGCAAACAAATTATGGAGTCGTTCTGTAAACAATTCGGTTTTCAATAAAATCGGCGGTTCCAAAGAAACTTCTTAATAACAGTAACCTCACATTATCCAAATCCAATGAAATTTTTTTCCTAACGAAATTACATTATTTCAAGTGTTCAAATAATACTTTTTTTTTAAATTCATATTTAAGAGTATAAGAAATATTTTATGTGCATTGCTCTCTGGAGAGGTGCTGTACTCCTGCATTAACGTCCACGCGGAGCCCTATTTTCAACGTTGAATTAAAATTATTAATAATTGAGATAGAATTCAGAGAGTAAGAACTTTTTCATGGAAAATTTCCTCCTCTGCAAGAAACTGTTTTTTATTTTCTCTGTCATCAATAGCTTTTGAGCTATTACCAAAAAACTAATACTGTTTAATTTTTTTTTTGTTTAAAAAAATAGCAAATTCTCGTAGGCGGAAAAAATCGAAAAATACATCTTATACATATTTCTCAGAATCGAATCGAATCGAATAGCCATCGCTCATATTTTTAGTATACTTGACACGATTTCTCGCAGGAAACTCACTTTTCGACTAGACTAATGAGAACATGCCTAGCGACAATAGCGGCCACGACGTTTCAGATTTGAGTAGTGTAGTGTAGTGTAGTGGCCATTCCATCAATTTAAACATTTTGCAGTTTCTTGGGGGGGGATAACCCCCATTACCACCCCTTAAATACGCGCTTGCTTGCCAATTCAACAAAATAAGCTGATCTCTTATCTCCTCACTAAAAATATTCATTGAAATGAGTAAAATATGGCAACCGAGCATGAGAGCCTACACCAGACATTTAAGTTCAGACGTCGCAACGATAAGTTGGATTTGCTATTCGGTAACATTATCTAAGTCATGGTCAGATTTGCGCACGCTTTGCCATCTAACGCATATAATTCAACAAATATAATATTCTTCTATTTGAATTAATCTATTTTCGTTGTTATATTGAAATAAATATTATATTTGTGTTGAAACAAATTTGTATTCAATATGAGTTGGGGATTGTTTCAATACATGAACATATAATATTCAAATCAAAGAAATGTTAGAATTGCATTGAAAAATCCATTTTGTAATCCATCTGTGTTTTGGGATTAATTTTATTTAGTCGCATCAAGCCAATGAGAGTAACCAAATAAATTTGGTATAAACAAATCCTTTTTTCCGTGCATGCATATATATATATATATATATATATATATGTATATATATATATTATATATATATGTATATATATATATATATATATATATATTATAAATATATATATATATATATTGTTATGTTATGTTATGCCAGTTATAAGTTTTAAAAGGAAAAAACCCACAAAAAAAAAGAATAATTACTAAATAGTTATTAGTTTCAAGAGATTGTTTTTACATAATTTTGAAAGTTCTATTTATTTGTAAGCCTATGTATAATATGGATAGATAAAAATGTCAAAATACTATAACACAATCAATTTCATACACTGTCATAATGATTATAACCCATAATTGGTAAAAAGACAAAAAAAGTTAATTTAAAATGTAAAATAATTTTTTAAATTAAAATACAGTATATGAACACATACAGTATATGAAATTGTAGATAACTAAAAGTAACCAATGGTAGAACAGCAAACTTCTTGATGAGATTAGCCAATCAGGGAATAGATGGTCATATGGAAAATTGGAAATTGTGAGAGAATAACAACGGGGTGATGTCATAAGCAATTATTATTGAAATTTGTAAATAGTAATAAGAATGGAAAAATAGTTGTATATATAAATTATATAAGATGAACCCAAACAGTGAAATGTGACAATTTGGTGCGCGAATTCAAAAATTCAAATAAAAAAAGAGGAAGGAAAATTCGTATCTAGGTGACAACAAACAAAGCCAGAGAGGAGATCGAAAAAAATTTAGAAAGGAATGCCACGCATCATTTTTGGAGAAAGAAAAATGAAATAATTCCAACATTAGAAGAGAAAAACCAATATTACCTTAATTATACAACATATCCAAGTCCAAAGCTGATTTCTGCATATGTATGGTTACTGATTAATGATATTGGAGTTCCTTGATAGCGATCGGAGAGAGAAGGTATCCAGTTTCAGGGTATATCTTGAACACTGACAGTTCCAGTCAGGTATAAAAACAATTTCACAAATAACGTATTTCACATCTGAAGAACTTTATTTCACTGTATTTTGAACTATAAAAGAAAACTTCACTCTCAAGGAAAAAGTGAGGTTCTATCTATCTATCCATGATTTGATTTTTATGATTATCCGTGAATATTTGTAGATTCACATTAGAATAAGTTATTTCTCGTAGGCCAGGTAGTTAAGTCTTCCTGAATAAAGGAAATAATTGATTTTTGATACTTTGTTGTTTGTTTTCTACAATGATCAACAATCATTCCTACGACCATTGAATAAATTGAGTTTTGACATATCAAGTAGTGGCTAAATTGCCTTGAACCGGCTATATGAGATAAGAGGTGTACCAACTGTGCTAGCTGTGGTAAGAAAAATGATAACAATTGGCAGCAACGTGACGAGAGAACAGTGACGTAGCTAGCAATTATTATTACATCATTGCAATATTATACAGGGTAAAAATACTTATCTATATCATAACAATTTGGCTCATAAGAATAGCAAAAACTATTAGCAATTTTCATCATATAAAAACAATTTACATTTTTTAATATATCAAAACATAACAATTGGCTCCCAAAACGTGGGGCGAAATAATAACAAAATAATTTGTTATATTCATCACAACATAACAATATATATATATATATATATATATATATATATATATATATATATATTGTTATAATGAGGTGATTGTGGTTTGTTTTATTTTATTATTTTCCCAATCAGACATCACAACAAAAAATATTTTTTTATTATTTTCAAACCTTTAGCTGTTGCCCTTTGAATTCAATTCAATATGTTCATAAATAAATACCCATATAAATATTTCAAATGTCCGGCTATGTATTTTACCTTTTTCACCATTTGACTCTTCTACCTTACTTTCTTTACCTCAGCTAACTCAATCCGTACGCCTATGAAATATCAGGAGTAAGTTCAACTGTGGAGCCCTCTGGTAGTGTTCTTGAAGTCAGTTTCAGAAACATGGCACACTGTTTTGATCAATTATTGAAAATAAGTCAGAAATTCATCAAAATAATAATTTCCTTCATTCAGGAAAACTTACTGCTACCTATCTTGCGATAATTAACTTAAATTAATCTTTCATAGCAAAATATACATGAAAATTGCAATTATGTGATAATAAAAAAAAGGAATGTAACCCACTTTTGTAGGTTATGTTGATTTCAGTGGAATAGTTAGTCTTCATACCAATTTATGAAAGTTTTTCATCGAAAGAGTTCTTAAAAGGTTTATTTTAAAAATGCACTGAGTTTTGTACCTTTCATGGTTCTAATGTACCTGTGGTTTCTTGAAATGCAAATGATCAGTGTCTTGGATCACTCTCCTGCTCTTGGAAACTGCAGTTCCAGTCTGCAGCCCCCTTGTTCGACTATGAATTCGTCCTCGGACTGGTATATGTATGGAATGAGAAGGTAAGATTCGTTATGTACCTGGTTTTTATCAGCTAATGTTCTTCCTGGTATTTTCTTGTTTTATAGTGGCAAGTAACTGTGTTTGTAGCAAAATATGCTTAATTTTCCAAATTAAATTTTATTGAGTTCGTTCTTCAAAAATATTTTTTCAATCTCAGCTTGATGATTTTTTTCCCTCGATACCACATATCTTTTGGTTTCTTCTCGAATTCTCGGTTTTCACGCACTTCCTGTTGCACTTTCCATTATTTTCGTTTATTTGGCAGATTTTATTCTCTAATAGTTTCTAAATACCATACATACTATAAACATGATATATTCAAAATCATTTTTGACGTCTTCTATATTTCATATTTTCAATATTCATAATTTTGCATCAAGATCTTTGCTGGCATCTCATTGGCTATTGTGTTCAGATTAATTTCATGTACAGAATGTTCTAACTTTAACATTTTGTTGTCTGCTTGTGCTCAAAAATATATTAGTAAATTTTGATTTCTCTAATTTTTATAAATTATGCCAATTGCTTGTAATGTTGAAAACATGTTTATTTAAAACATAGGTATCGACTATATTATATAAGGTTTCAGAAAAAGGTAGAATCGTCAGAAAAACTGTAAAATAACATAGCATAAATTACTAAATATGAACATTTGTTATTTATGTGCTTTATCAGTTTATAATTTTCATTTTACTCTTTGAACATTTAACACGTACTTCTACACATAACAATATATATATATATAAAACTTTATGTGAAATACACTCTAATATAAGGGATACTAGTTTGATTTCTGACATTTATAAATATGAGACAAGATCAGCTGACCAATTAGCTTCAAGATTGACTAATCAAATTGAACTCTATCAATTTAAAACTTTATAATAAGTTAAGTTCAGAGTTGCACTCTTTGAATGATAGGAATTCAAAGATAAACGTAGAAAAAACTCATATCTACAGTGTAGAATTTTTTAATTCGTGAAAACTTGTTTTGGCTCCATTTCCTAGTGTCAGCTATTTTTATTTACTACTCGAGATAATTACTAGGTAAGTATACTTGTTTTTGGTCTTTTATATATTATTCTGTAGATATTTTCTGTATTGTGACGCGCTTGAGCCTAGGTGTAAAAAGCAAAAATAAATCTATACAGGGTGTTTCATAATTGAATGCTGATCATAGAGGGCGATAATCCTTGGATGATTTTAGGAAAAATTCTTCATATGAACATAGGTCCGCAACCGCTTTATTTCTGAGATACAGGATGTTGAAATTTAACAAAAAAATCAGTTCTTCCCCAATATCTCTGATACCGCTTTGGCTTTTTTTTCAATTTTGGTACAAAGTACGCATAAAATACATTTTTTCCGTAATGAAGGATTCCTTAATTTTCATCAGTGGCGTCCCTGTTAACATGCCCTGTCATATTTTTGATCAAAATAATGATACGCCACTGTTATTTTTCCAAATAAATATTATTTTTGTCATTTTCCTCAATCTTCTCAAAAAATGGTCTTCTGTCTTTTTTCCCTATTCGATTTTTTCTCTTAGTCTTAATTTCACAATTGTGGTAATTTTATGGTAACTATTATTTAGTTTTTGTAATGAGTACGCATAAACATAAATTTTTTATTTTTAAAAACATCTATTATGAACAAAAAATACCAAAATCAAACTAACCGTTCAAAATGTCCGCCTTCTGCAAGTATGCACGCTTTAGCCCTCCTTGTCATCGACTCGCGAACTCTTTGGAAAATTCCTGGAGTATTCCTTATTGCTTCACAGGAAACTATTACGCGGTTTCGCAATTCTTCCTCAGGTAGAATTGGTTGACTGTACACCAAAGTCTTAAGATGTCCCCAAAGAAAATAATCAAGTCTGGGGATCTAGCCAGGACTCTGTTCCCCCACGACCTATCCAGCGATTATGAAAATTTTGGTTTAAATATTCGCGTGCCAGAGCACTAAAATGAGCAGGTGCACCATCGTGCATAAACCACATGCGATTTCGCATTAAAATAGGAACATCTTCCAACAGAATTGGCAAATTAACTTCAAGAAATCGGCGATAATTATGTCCATTTAATCTGCTTGGTAAAAATTAGGTGAAAATGATTATTATGAAAATTTCTGATCCTATTTTTAGTAAAACTAGCTTCGTCCGTGAATAAAATTTCCCAGTCAATTAAAGGATTTTCGGTAACTTTTTGAAGAAACCATTGGCAGAAATTCACTCGTAACGGAAATTATCGAGGAAGTAGAGCCTGAACCCGTTGAATGCGATAAGGATATAATAAATAATACTAGAATATGGGCGATATTCAAATTATTGGCAATTTTCCTCGTACTTATTCCACGATTTTCGTCAACTGAATTAAAACATCTACCTCAATTGCTGGAGTTCTTGCAGTCCGATGTGCTCCTTTCAAGTGATGATTTGGCTGAAAACTTCGTGTTTCACATAAGCTCCTGTGGGTGCTTGAGATCGTTCGAGCATCAGGAACCATTCTATTTGGGAAGCGCGCTTGATACACTCGCCTGGCTTCATATGCGTTCTCGTCAGCAAGCCCATATAGGTACAAGTAATGCATGTCTGCTAATTCGGTATTTGTAACAATTACCATGTTTTTTTTTACAAACAAGTTTTTATAACGTAAATAATATCACGAATCTAGCTAAAGAAGTGTCAAAATTGTTTATGTTGAAAACAACGAAATGTGTTCTTAGCATACTAGATGTTTCTAGCCCACAAGATAATCCTACTACTCTTCAACGGCTGATTTCGCATAGGGACAAGCAAATGATGTATTTTATTTTCTAACCAAAAACCGTTCGCAGGACGAAAAAAAGGCAGGAACCATTTTTATGAGAAGATAGAAAACAATTACAAAAATAATATTCATTTGGGAAAAAGACAATGGCGTATCATTATTTTGATAAAAAATATGGCAGGGCATGTTAACAGGAACGCCACTGATGAAAATTAAGAAATCCTCTATCATGGAAAAAAAATATTTTTATGCGTACTTTGCATTTACCAAAATTGAAAAAAAAAACAAAGCGGTTTCAGAGATATTGGGAAAGAACTGATTTTTTTGTTAAATTTCAACATCCTGTATCTCAGAAATAAAGCGATATAAAGAATTTTTCTTAAAATTATCCAAGGATTATGGCCCTCCAGGATCAGCATTCAATTATGAAACACCCTGTATATCTTTCTATTTTTGCGCAGTAATGCATTAGTGCTAATAAAATTTAATGAAAAAATTAATTGTTCGGATTCAAACTAAATATATTTTTGGCCGCCTAAATGATCAAAATACCCGTGCGCGTTGTTAACTTTTGTCTACAAACCTTTTTCATATCCTGCGTATTTGCAGACCATTCGCATTTTTGTGAACTTCTTGTGACTTAAATTTCGTTGCGACTAGGTTATTTCAAATTCGCGCTACCAGAAATCCGGGCACATGCGCGCGCCGGTAATCGATGAACCCATATGTTGGTTCGAAACCATACCCACCCCAGGGTTTAAAACTATCAGTTTTCCTCAGCGGCAACAAAGAAAAGTTACCTACAATCCGGTCTGCATAATTCGTCCAGAATATCAATGAAGCCTTTCGCGGAATTCGCCAACCAGGAAATGATTAAAAAAAAGCAACTACATCACGAAATTGGTTATTATGCGAAACTAAAAAAAACGTATTTACACGGACAAATTAAATAATCGAAAAATAAAACAAAAATCCTGGTTATACTCTGGTAAAACAAAATGCAATGACGAATCGCGGCCCGGGGTGCGTTTCGTAGAGGGGATGCACGCGGGGTGGAAAGGGGTGAATATCTGCGCATGGGGTGGAGTACGGACAGGGCGTCACGACGGCCGAGACGGCACAGATAGTGAGTAGACTGAGTGGCGTCGACAGAGTGGCGTCTGGCGTAACAGTGATGATATTGATAATGGTAAGTTTAAGTTCATTTTAGTGTTTTAGTAGAATGGCGGCGGTGTGATGCTATTTTGTTAAGTACGATTTTTGTGCGGTGAGGTTGCACTATTTTGTGGCGTCGGTTGTAACGTGTGTTCCGAAAATAAAAGTGAGTTTTTCTAAACCTGAGGATGGTGGTGTAGATGGAAAGAAATGTTGTTCTTACATAGCAAATAGTCATGATTTTTATCACAGTTCTATTTCATTTCAATCATTTTCCTGTATTCGGATATAGGAGTTACTCAGTTTGCACGCATATTAGAAATTATTTTACCTTTCAGTATTCTCCAAAATGCACTATATGGAAATATTTTCCATTCTCTATAATTAATTGTTCAAAAGTTTCATCTCCGAAGGTGCATTCCGAAAAACTCTCCATACAGTCATACATACAGTAAGAACTGAATGTTATTATATTGAACGGGATCCAAGAAGAATATCCGATCCGAAAATAAATTTGTAAAGTGAAGATAGTTCTCAATATAAAATCATGGCCTTTCATTCTAGAAACGTATATTATATACATTTTCAGTATTTTACTGCTAACCAAAATCTTAACCAAGTACCATGAGCTCGGGCATACTTATAGAATTGGATACATGCAAATTATTTGGAGGAAAAGATATACATCCATTTCTATCTGTATTTTGTGAAATTCGCCTATTCACCTTCTTATCTGCTAGAGTATCAGAAAAAATAAGTATACATTGAGGGAGCGCACTATGGATGAGTTTGGATTACGTATACAACAGGAAAAGGGCTAATCAAACAAAAAAACCACTGGGTGTGATGTACCGAATGGAGACCCATTCAATACAGAACTCTTTCAATATGAAAAACTACATAACCGAAAATCTCTTAAGAAATTGCTTGTTCCACCCCTGTATCTACCAAAGTATGTCACTACGTCATAATCGAAAGAAATCTCTCAATATCAACGAAATGTGGCGATCCGAAGAAACTAAAGACAAACTCGAACTCCTCGATTTAATTCTAGTTGTTCTAGTGTGAATACAAAACATTAGGTCTACCCTCAGTGCTAGAATAAATGTCGAATGGTATGTTATTATGTAAAGCATAACCTGAAAGTAATGACAAAAAACAAATTAGGAACTGGGAGACCAAAGCACAAGACCGAGAGGAAATCAAAGACATTTATTCATTTGTTAACTGGGTAGCTAAACATATTTTTCTATTACAATCACAGGGGTACACGAAAAAAAATCAGCTGTGAGACACCTCAGAACTTAACAGGCACGGGCCTCGGGAGAATGGGATGACTTTGAAATAAAAAAAATTTATGGCTGTACGTGTAAGTCAATTTGGTCAGTCAATTCAACAGTCAATTTACCGGTCAATTGACTAAATGAGATATTTGACCCCAGTCAATTGACCAAGTGAGATATTTGATCCCAGTCAATTGAGCGACCAAACGCGGGTCGGCCTAGTCAAAGCCCGGGTGAGCGGCATTCTCGGATGGCAACGCCCAGGAGAAAAATGAAACATTCGTAGTGCCAGACTGGGAAACGGTGGAAAGCTCCAACTGCAGACTTGATTTCATTTTTTTGTTGTGTTGCTTCCTACCGAATTTAGTTCCAATCCACCGGATAGATTTTGAGTTCCTAATTAAGACTGTAATAGAAAATTAAATAACTATCAGATGTAGTTCAATGTCCAGCGTGGCTTTAGCCGGGGAAGTAGTTGTTTTCTGTTAGATATTCGCAAAAAATAACTTCATTTATCGTGGATTTTTCAATTCACAGAAAAATCTTTCTATTCAATATTCAATTGAGAATGTTTCCCTTTTCAACATGAATACCCCACAAGAGGTTATCTTGACGATGGAAGATAGTGACTAAAGTTTATCTTTCAGTCGCAGAAGATTCCACATCTGATTTTATTCATATTCATATTTTCAACAAATGAATGACAAAGTCTTAAACTTTGAATTTATTTTTATTTTTGACAGATGTCAGTTGGAGATATGATTTTGACTGTTTTGGATACTGTTTTTCAAGGGTTTTCAAATGACATATTACAAGTCAAATTCCGTGCGGTATAGTTCCTGTCATTTTTCAATAATGACACTTTTGTTAGACAGATGACAGCCAAAAACTAATGGTCGCATTCGGGGCAGAAACTGCACCTTTATACCAAATTTCAGCTCGATTGGTCAAACGGAACAGACATACTTCACTCTGGAAATGGTTTCAATCATATCTCGATTTTTTTCGCACGACTACACTACTTGACCATTGAGGGGTCCGTCAATTAATACAAAGATGTGTGCACTTTTATTAAAACTAAAGGATAAAAAATATGTATTACGAAGTAAATAAATGAATTTTAAATGGCTCGTATAAAAAAATCACATAGAGAAAACGGCATGCATCAGTCTTAAACTCTTGATAGCGATAACTTAAATATATCGACGTGAATAAAAAATATATTTTAATATTGCTGGATTAGTGAAATTAGAGAGTCTTTTGTATAATTGGTAATTTCTCGTAGAATTTAGAAACAACCCTAGTGTTACGAGACTTTACATTGAAGTCTAATCTTCCTACAATAGAAGAACATTCTAATTGTCCTGAAATAATTTTGTGTAAGATCGCATACCTCACAGTACTGCTTGCTGAAAGCTTAATCACCCTGAAATGTAATTAGACCAGATTAATTTTTCAGTTATACAGGAGAGAAATATACACCCAACATTCTCAATACGGTCTAAATTTTTTTATTTGATTGATCCATAATGACTATTGCCAACACTATTGTGAAGGATTTTCAAAGCACTTTGTGATCCTGAGAATGAATCCTATATTTATAACCCTACTTTTTATCTACAATTCGAAGAAAAGTTTCGACACTCATTTACTCTATTAAAATTTTCAGATCCTCGACAGTACTTTCAATTTCCACATTTTTTCCATTTGTATGGTACTGGAAAGTATAATTTTTGGAATGATCAAAAAACGTTATCGCGTTGTACTTATATAAATAAAAGGCCTGATTAAATTTGAATGGTACGGAGCATTCAATGTGCAAATTACGTCTCACACTGGAACGCTGCATTTAAAAAAATAATGATTGCCTAGTTTTTCATGTTTCAGTTTTCAGATGAATTCAATATCAAATGAGGATTTAAATGAACTCAGGAAGGTTTTACTATCTATACTATGTTTCTATGATCGGACATATTGGGAACAGTTCAGAAGTAACATGGCCAGTTTTCAGATTTTGAGGTGTCAATGAACCCAAATATATGGGGAGTAGAAAAAAAAAGAGTAAATGTGGCGTTATTATTTCAACTGAATAATTGACACTTCAGAAAATACTTTACTCTCGAAACAACTTCCCATTCATTTCTAGTGTTATTCACGAAAGAGATAAAACGATCCCGGTGTATGTCAGTTTGATCTCTGCCTTTTTAAATTGAAATAATAATTTTTTTCATAGCGGCCATCTAGGATGATAACGCACAGGAGAATTATTAAACATTCGTAGCGTCAGACTGGAAAACGGTGGAAAGCTCCAACTGCAGACTTAATTTGTTTTTTTTGTTGTGTTGCTCCCTGCCTAATTTAGTTCTTTTCCATCTGGTAGATTTTGAATAATTGAGTGCCAAAGTTTGGAACTTTGACATTTTTTTATTTTTGACAGATGTCAGTTGGAGAAATAATTTTGACTGTTCTGGATACAGTTTTTCAAGGGCTTTCAAATGTCGTATTGTAAATCAAGTTCCGTGCAATATAGTTTCAATTTTTTAACAGTGACACTTCCGTTTGACAGATGAAGCCAAACTAATGGTCGCATTCGCGGCACGAACTGTATCTTCATACCAAATTTCAGCTCGATTGGTCAAACGGTTTGGCAATTATCGTGGAAGATTACAGACAGACAGACACACATGTAGACAGGCCGACTTCACTCTGGAAATGGTCACAATCGCACGACTACATTACTTGACCAGTGCGGTCAAGTAAAAATTACAGTCAGATGAAAATTACGAGAAACCACAAAAAATCCTAGAATATCGATCGAACTGAAATAGAGAAATGTATATCTTGATGTCAACATCAATTAATAACTCTAAGCATTATGAAGTTCTGACAAATTGGGTAGATGAATGAGTGGACAAAAATATTTGATGTGTTAGTTAAAAAAGACAAAATTAGAATACCCTTTGATTTTCCAAAGGTTTCCGTGTTGCTAATATTAAATTTGGAAAATACGTTTGTCTAGAAAAAAATAAAAAAATGCATATCAACTTATTCACGAACAAAAACAGATTGAATGTGAAGATTTCCCAAAATGAGATCCGTTGCTCATTATATTGCTATTTTTAGTGATCACATATTTTGACATAATTTTCAATCCTGTTCATGTTTTTCAACAATAACAGGTAATTTATAACCCAGGATAACGTGAAAATAACAATTATACTTTGCTGAAAATATCATAAGAGAACAAATATTTTTATCTCGATTTACAGAAAAACGATTGTAGTTATGTTAAATATAATAAAAAACTTTTTTATGCAAAATTCAATTTCCCTCAACTTCTACTCCTTCAATACCATGATCGGCTGAAGAGCTAGGCAATAGAATCTAGATTAATACGAAATCAAAAAGCAATGCTCTCATTGCTCACAACGCATAAATCGAGTACCGGCCTTAAGGTCGAGGTTATGTTGAAATATGAAATATTTTTGATTCACTCATTTTCAGCACATTTTGACATGAAAAATAGTTGATTTTGATAACAAAATATTCCTCCATCGCCAGTTAGAATTTTTTTTTACCTAAAACCTTTATTAGCAACCATTAACCCCTCTATCAATTGCAACAAGTGTTACATACAGACTATGAATTATGGAACTATAGGTTACTCTTAACTTCATCCGGATTTCACAAATCTATGCATATAAAATTGTCATGACTGACTGTCATACAATCAACGCCCAGACCAAACTTGAAAAACTAACGGAACCACCACACAAACTTTCACCCTCCAATTCGCCCCCTTAGGGGTTGAATTTGTAAAAACACTGGAATACATATTTCTTCTATTTGTACAAAGACTTTAAATATCAATTTTTATGACCCCAATTCGAAAACTAACGGAATTCCTATACAAAATTCCAATCCCAATTCACCTCCATTCCCCCTTAGGGGTTGAATTTCCAAAAACACTGAAACACAATTCTTGATTTGTAACAAAGACCCCCAAATACCAATTTTCATGATCCTAACTTTAAAACTAACTATACAGACTTTCAACACCCAATTTCCAAAAACCCTGAAAAATCTTTATTTGTGAAAAAGAGCCCAAATACTGATTTCCATGACTCTAAATTCAGAACCAGCTGTACTTCCACTTTTACTCTCCTCCCTCCTCACCCACTTTTTCACCCCTTTAGGGATGGAAAATTAAAAAAATATGCTGTCACAATTTTAGCTCTTAGGTCCAGCGGTTTGATCTGGGCGTTGATCGTATATCAGTCAATCAGTGAATCACTTAGTTAGGACATGTAATTATATATGTACATATTACCGCAAACACGAGGTAGCTGCTGTAAACCGTTGAATCCGTCTCCATTATCAGATTAATTCCGGGGCCTCCATTATGTTGAAGTGTCATCAGAACTACACATGTGTGCCAATTTTCAACAGAATCGGTTCACAAATGTAAAATCCCTAAGAGCTGTAATTTTTTTCCAAATCTAAACAGAACCCACTTTGAAGCATACCCTATACAATAAAAAAACAATCATCCAAATCGGATGACCCAGTACAAAGTTATGGAGTGGCAGAATTGGTTAAGAAGTAAATATTAAGTGGGTGAATTCATTTTCCATTAGACAAACAGATAATATGTATTGTGAACCAACAATCATCCCCCATTTTTCTACCCTTAGGAGTAGAATTTGTTTTCAAATCCAAATAGGACCAACTTTTAGGACCCTATCTTTTAAACAATCGTCAAAATCGGACTACTCTGTAAAAAGTTATACATGAAAGAAATATACGCGTCGACTAGAGAAACTCCTCCTTTTTTTTGTCGGTTAAAAATGAAATATGAAAATAAGTTGGCTAAATTCACTTATTGCCCCCAACCCAAAAATTTCCTTTCGGTTTGGCCTTGCCGCTGGACCTATAGAGCTGAAATTTTGACGCGTATTACTATGATGACAGATACTTCATTCCTAAAGTGGTGAGAGAGATTAGTTTTGAAGTTAGAGTTATGGAAATTGGTATTTGGGCCATTCTTTTCAAATAAAGGAATACTTATTTCAGGGTTTTTGAAAATTCCACCCTAAAGAGTGTATAAAAATGTATAACCCTTTTTTGAAACCATGCGGACAAAGCTGGCATAAGCTACTGTATTATATTAGTCCAGCTTCAAGTGCGTTGAAAGGGTAAATATGTTTTTAGTTGTATTACATTTACATTTTTTGAACGCCCTTGTTACGTTTGACCTTGTGACTTCTTTGGTATCGATATTTTAAATTGTCCTTATAATGTAGCACATTTTGGACATCGAACTCCTAATCTCATAAGAAAATCAATAAACGCTGTCCGATAACCCACCAGGAGAATGTATGTCAAATTGCGTCCAAAATCCCCAAGAAACACAAGAGAACCTCTTATTGCACTTAACGTTTTATAAATGATATATTATGGCAACTTATAAAGCTAACTAGCTATATTGAAGCTTTGTTCAGCACTGATCAAAAGCTCTCAGCGCTTAAATAATAGTCTGCTTCAAAAACAAATCTAATATATCTTTTCATTACTTTATTGAAGGTTCAGTGAAATTTTTTATATGGATACAAATTATACACATTCATAAGTGTCATATAAGTCTTTATATAACATTCATTCAACTGTTTCAAAGCTTCGCTGTTTCTCTATAGTGGCTATAGAATACTGAGTTTTAGATGGTCTTTAAGCTAAATTTAACAGTAATATAGTTGGTTTATGCCAAATGCCAGTTCTAATAAAATATATTTTTTAAAGACTCATACCTATAAGACAGGCGTATTCCATCTAGCATTTATACAGCTTACATTTTGTTTTAGAGTGGAATTCTCTAACCTTAAAAATCGATTAGAAATAAATAGAAAGTTATAGCGACTTTGAAATATTGTGAAGTTTCTTAAGTCGTGTTACCCTACAATATGGAGTGGAAAAAAGTAATACGAACTGGGAATTTCAGAAGGATTTGAGACTACGCACAGTTGGACTTCTCCCCTTTCAATTTCTGGACTATTTAAAACATTCTGAAGAACTATAAAGATAACTACGTAGGTTATTATATTTATAACACCTTTTCTTACCGAGTTTGTGAGTTACGAGGCACTCTGAAATTATTTATATATTCATTCCAATAGTAACAATCTTTATACCAACTTATACAGCAATGACGCAAAAAAAGTAAAATTCTTTTTTAAAATTAATTTTTCAAGTTATAAAATTTCAGTAATTTGGGAGCGCATTATATTATTTTGAAGTGGAAAAGCATGTTTCAACAGAAAAAATTTATTAATATATGTAGGTAAAAAGTTTCATTCGGTTTTCTATATTCGCCAGAACAATATAATTTCGATTATTTCTATATTTTTTCTGAGGATAACAAAACTATAACACAGCCGTAATAGTGCAAAAAGTATGTTTAAATATAACTGTTGGAATCTATTAACCAGTAATTTTCATTTGTTACAAAAATGCCATGTTTTCCATATGCCCTTTCAAACTTAGTTATATATCTGCATTATAACAATAATTGATTACTCTAGTCTCGGACGTCCATTGTCTTAATTGATTTAAAAGGTTTTCAAGACGTTTCGAATGCTTGTATCTGCAATCGTCTCCAGGTGAATACTGACAAGTTTAGGTGCTACTTACCAATTTATATGTCTGTCGGTGCAATGATGCGTGTTATTCCGCCATGTGCAGTGGTGCGTGTTATTTCGCGCGGAGTGGCGGTGCGTGAAGTTTCGCGCCTCTGCAGCCCGCCAGAAAGAGCAATTAGTGGTTTCCACACGTTCTTGATTCCAACGCTTGGTTGACCAAAGGCGTTATTGGCTTCGGAGTACGCGGCCTTTTTGAACTTTCGTTTGAACCAATGCTCCTCTCTATGTAGAACACTTGCGTCGTCCCATAGAATTCGATGGTCCAGGCATGGACAGCAATTCCCGATTTTGACGTTTCTCCACGTGGAGATGGTTAGAGTATGGACTGGAGATCCAAAGGCCGGAGGTTCGATTTCTGCTCGAGGATGTTTTTTTTTCTTTAATTTAAAAAATTTGTCTGCAATGCCACAATTTTCATTTACTTAATTTATTCATTTAAATTATGACTCGAAAAAACAGGAAAATATTGGTTTTCTACATATTTCCATCATAATTTGGCTCGACTTATGTATTCTGCTAAAATTTTAGATTTCCTTCTTGGTATCTGGATTCTTAGCCTTCAGCATGGTGTACATCAGAACATATGTTGAGAAACATGGAATTAGCGTACGAAATTGACATTGCAAATGCAAAGTATTAATTACACCTTATTTATAAAACTTGGGTGGATAGGTTATCCTCAGTGTTTCGCAAATATATCTGAAATATGAATATTTATCCATGTAAAGAGTCATAATTTTTTTGTTCGGAATGGGTACGGTAATGTTGGTGACATATTTGTGGATAGTTGTGACACCATATAACCTATATCGTGTAAAAAAAAACAGTTTTTTTCGTCTACAGGTTTGAAAAACATTTTTTGTGAAATTTCTGTATCCCAGCCCGGAGGCATTTTAGAACATATGTTGGTAGACAATTACTATTCTCATATAACGTAAGGATTCAGCAGGAGTTTTTAGTTTTTTTCTGACTCACCCTGTATATATGAACTTCAAACTGAAAGTATTTTTGGGTTCAGTTATCCCGTCATATTTTTCTCGATTTTTTACTTTTTGAATTGATAATTGGGTTGTGTTGTGTTTACTAGTTCAAGAACAGCAAGTACAAAAACAGATATATTGCTCTACTTTTGTTAATATTGGACATTCTATAATTTATGCTTTCCATGAATTTTCCGTAAATAAATATACCCATAGATAACAGTATGAATAAAATAGTTAAAATAATTAATAGAATGACATAGAAATGTTTTTCGAATCCCCAATAATGGAAACGTAATCGAACAAGTTGTCTATAAAGGAGATAAGAAATGCTATCACCATAAATGCTGTCATAAAACAACTCACAATACTATTCGTGTATTTATACGGAAATGGCGAATCGATCGATCCAAAGTGATATTAATTCCATATCATCTATCCTACAATGAAAACAGTTGAAAACACTCGATAGCACTGCAAACTGAGAAGCCAGATTTCCAAATTTATTACAAATGGATGAAGTTTTAATTTTCTAGTGGATTTCATTGAAATACTACCTATTGCGGATGTCAGAACACTTTGTTAGCAATAAATTTGGAAACCTATACCCAACCCCTCATTATCACAGAAGCCTACCGGTAAGATTATAGTTATAATAATAGGAAAGAAAGTTAATAGATTTATAACATGATAAATGATTATCTGAGTCTACTACCTCTTTCACCTTTCTTCATTTAAGAATTTCCTCTTATTATTTTTTAACGACATAAAAACGAGTACGATTTCCCATTTCTGTGCTGATAGTACACTCTCACCAAATTGTTCTTGGATGTGTTATAATCTATGGAGGCATTTATAGACATATTATTTCTATATTATTTCAGGTGATACAAGATTTTGAGTTATGTGTAGTAACATGTAATTAGGCTAATGTCTGTTTGTTACTCAATAAATGAATAAACAGGATTTATTTCAAGATATATATAAACTGGGACTGAACAAATGTCCAATTTTTCAGGGTAATAATGTCATCAGCAGAAACTGTTATGAGGTGGGTGGTGCAAGACAAAATTTTAGGCGAAAACTTTTATTAGGTAAGGGAATAGCAAAGTTTATACAAAATTATGATTATTGAGATGTAATTCAAAAAAAATTACAAAATGTCAACAATCAATATTATACCCTCCGAAGAAAAATGCTCAACTACCACTATTCCGAAAAATAATAATAGTATTGAACACAACCATTTTTTACATCCCTGATTATCACAAGTGCTCCGATCGATATTTGCTAGATACAAGTGTTACGGGTGAAAATTAATCTATTGTAACATTACATAACTCGAACATTAAAATTCTCAATATAAATGAACAATGTCTGTCAAACAAAACAAACTTGAGTGAACACTATTTGATTGACATTAATCCATCTTTTCTCTGCTTCAGTGAACACCGGGCAAATAAGGAACAAATTATAAGTATCACAGGATATCGAGAGGTTAGTAGATACAGTAGACTATCTCACAGGCATGGAGAAACGATAATTCTTGCAAAAGAAAGTGTCATGAAAAAATGCCAAAATTTATCATATATCTGTGATTTATCAATCGAGTTCGAATGATCTGCAATCTCATTTGAAAAAAACTGCTATAATTGGTCTTTATGGATCACCCAGTAGCAATATAAATGTGTTCTTCATTCAACTGTCCTGTTCATTACCGAAAGTTACTGAAACTTGTATTCATATGTGGTGACTTCACCATCGATAGCTTAACGAGAAATATCAACACAATAATGCTTAATGATATGATTGAAATGTATGGAATTATATCTCTTTTCGATGAGCCAACAAGAATTGGACATCTGGGTAATAGGGAAACTATAAGTAGTATTGACTATGTATTGACTAAATCAGTAGCGACAGCTTAGTTCTTAGCAATTTTGATCCAGGCTTATCTGATCATCATTCAGAAACTGTTGCCTGGAAAAATAAAATGAAAGATACATCCACTAACACTAAAGAAACTGACGTAACTTATGAATTTCGAAAAATTACCGATCTCTTCATAGCTGAATTAAAAAAACTTCTCACCGGTGAAATGGAGTTCCTAAAAAACTTTGCTATCACCACGTTTACCAATATAAATGAAGCTTTCGGTGTTTTCTGGGAAAACTTCCATTGGTGCTTAGAGGCAGCTTTCCCTAAATGTTCGAGAAATAAAACTTCTTTCTCACCAACAACATTGCCCTTTCTGTCCCACTAAAGAAAAACTTGAAGATCTTAGGCACATGCATTATCTGAGAAAACATGAGAACTTTGAAAATAAAAACACTGCATGTAAGACAGCAAAGAATAGTGTAGAAAATGAAATACGCCAGGGGAAGATCGATCACTATATGAAAAAAGTCAATGATTCCAGCAATAAAAGCCAGACTCTCTGGAATATAATAAAGCAGCCATCCAGAACAACTGATAGTGGACGGTTAGTCCTGAATCACAATCAGAAATTTGTCAGTAATGAAGTAGAAGTCGCGAAAACATTTGGAGAATACTTTTCAATTATAATTGACAAAAAATCAACACGCATTTCCACGATAATTATTCAGGCATTTGTAAGACAATGGCATATGTTAATACAACGATGTTCTTCATACCCGTTTCAGCAGACGAAGTAAAAAAGTTATAGTCTCATTACCCAATAAAAAAGCACAGGACATGATGAGGTCTCCACAAAAATTGTCAAAGAATGTTTAGATATATTATCAGACGTAATAGGGCATATTATGAATTTATGTATTTCTTTTAGAGAATATCCTGATCTTCTCAAAATTGCCATTCTAGTCCCCTTACTGAAAAATTGTGACAACAAAAATATCGAGAATTATCGTCCTATATCTCTTATCAAGGTACTCTCAAAAATTTTTGAAAAACTTCTAAGAATGACTACCTGGAAACATTAGATCTGATGACAGAGGATTGAGATAAAAATCAATAGACGAAACAAATATTGTTGTAGGAATTTTCTTTGACTTAAGCAGGGCCTTCGATACTTTGAACAGAATTTGTAGCAGAAAAACTCTTTAACATAGGAATTCGAGATAATATAAACCAATTACTTTTGTCTTTTTTAACGAATAGATGTTTCCAGGTGAAGCAGAAAAACGTTATGTCAGATTTCTTGTAACAACGGGCCCCTCTCAAGGCAGCGTTCTTGACCACTAATTATTTTATTATATGTGAATGATCTTCCTGATAACATAAGTTATGGAAAAATATTCCTTTACGCAGATGACACGTCTATCATTCTTTCTAGTAAAACATCTGAGGATTTGACACAATTAGTGAATACAGTTCTAATTGAATTTAATGACTGGTGTAACAAGAACAGACTCATTGTGAACATAAACAAAACAGTATGCATGCAATTTGCGAATTCATCTCGAAGTCTACATAACCTCAATCACAGTTTCTAGAACAAATCTTTACAATTGGCCAGTTCGACAAAACTCTTGGGAACGATGATTGACTCACTCTTCACATGGCAAGGACATATCGATTTTACATGTAAGAAATTGAATCAATCATACTACTTGATAAAATCTCTCAAGTGTAAGCTTAGATACAAAATCACTGATATCAGTTTATGATGCTAAATTTCACTCTATTATATATTATAATATTACTGTCTGTACTGGATCAGACAGGATTTTCATAAAGCTAAAAGCTAAAAACTTCCTGTAGAGAGATATTCCAACACAACTAAATATTGACATTTATATATGAAAAAACTTTTTAACAAAAAATTAAACCGACGAAATACGGAACTGAAAAGTAAAAAATGAAATGAACCTTCTTAGTCTCAATAACTAAGCTCCTAAACTAATGCAAGTAACTAATTTTTAGTCGGCGCCAAACAAACAAGCAAATAATAATAATTATAATAATAACTTTATTCAGAGAGAATGGGTTTACAATAAAATCTATAGATAGATGTGAATAAAGTTGGTTAGCGATAAGTGCTGTAGCACTTGTTTCGCATGAAATACAATAGAATTTAATAGAATTTATAAACGTGTGGGTCGTAGGAACAATACATTTGAGAGTACAGTAATCTCAATGCAATATAATTGAGTTACATAACATGGAAAATCAATATAAATAAATCCAATTAGACTAACGAAAAAATTATGTTTTTAAAAATTCACTTAACCTAAGTACAATATAAATCTGTCACAGTTTATTCGAGAAAGATGAATACAAAAATATTAAAATATCAAAATATTAAAAGCTCAGTGTACAATTTATAAAATATCAACTTTGAACTAGACAACTTAGATTAACATAAATGAATTAGGTAAGGTGTAAAATGATGGCATCGAGTTGGGCGGTGACATTCTGATAATTTTTTTGAAGTAATTTAATGATCTTCGTTGATTGTTTGTTTGGCGCCGACTCAAAATTAGTTACTTACATTAGTTTAGGAGCTTAGTTATTGAGACTAGGAAGGTTTATTTTATTTTTTACTTCTCAGTTCCGTATTTTGTCGGTTTAATTTTTTGTTACGAAGTTTTAATTTTACAATTTTTTGTGGCTGAAATCTACTAATTACTAACTGCTTGGTTTTGTATTACTTCCAAAATACTTACTTACTCACCTTACTTCAACTATTACCAGTTAAATAATATGATTATCTACTTTTACTATTTGTTGTAATATAAATTAGTTTTGTTGTTCTGGTTAGTTTATCTCATTACTTCGTATATCATTCCATCCGCTCATATAATATATTGATTGTGATAATGACACTAGCGATCTGTCATTGTCAACTGCATATGTGTGCCAATGTTCACAAGTGAAAAATAAATTTTCCCGCATTTTTCTACCCGTAATGGTGGATGAATCTATTCGAAATCCAAATATGATCAACTATGAGGTATACCCTATCTGATAAAAGAAGAATCATCCAAATCGAAGATCCCAGTACAAAGTTATAGTTGATAGAATCGGTTAACGGACCAGAATTCAGAGGGTGAGTGATCAATATCCTCCATTTTGCTACCCTTAGGGGTGGATTTCATCTTTTAAATTCAAATGGGACCAACTTAGAAGTACACCCTATCCACTGAAAAAGAATTATCGGAATCGGACGTCTCAGTAAAAAGTGATGCGTGATCAGACATAAAAAAAAATAATTAAATATACGCGTCGGTTAAAAAATAAGGCATCCTACAAATGAGAGCAGAAATGCATAATTATAATATAAGGAGTAAAAGTATGATCACAACACGAAAACATCATCTCGCAAAATATGAAAAATCTCCTAAATTTGTTGGTATTCGCATTTATAACTTACTGCCAAATGATATAAAGACATTATCACCTCATACCTTAAAAAAAATTAAACTTTTTTACCAGAAAAATGTTTTTACACGGTAGATGAATTTACACTTGAAGTGAGCAATGCGTGATCGTGTTTATTTTGAAAATTTAATTTTAAAATGTTCTTGTCGCGGTAGAGTGTTTTCAAATTCGTGTTTATATTTATATTCTTCCCCAGGTCTCGAGACTAGTTCTCTCTAAGGTCTCAGTCTGCCTACTCCTTCGAGAGAACTGTTCTCTCGAAATGAACTTGCAACTGTAGTAATTGTAATATCTACAGCTGATTTTCCACCCGA
This sequence comes from Gonioctena quinquepunctata, assembly GCA_018342105.1. Lineage (NCBI taxonomy): Eukaryota > Metazoa > Arthropoda > Insecta > Coleoptera > Chrysomelidae > Gonioctena > Gonioctena quinquepunctata. Next base: position 417,755 of record JAFIRS010000784.1, on the reverse strand, counting down.
AATTTCCTTCAAATGAAATAAATTTCATGTTCCGAAGAAAACTCCATTTCTCGAACAATAATCTGAACAAGAAATATGTATTCTTATAATTAGTTCACTCAGCCGCAAGATCTGTCACCACTGCCATGCAACCGAAAACGTGTAAACTTCTATAGCAGGTGAGACAAACAGAGTTGTTTAGTTTCTCTATGCCTTTTTTTGCTAATCTAAAAGTCTATGCATTGTATGTTCCCGGCTTAGTCAGCCACCCTAATATCGTATATCGTAGTCACGTGATATCACGGTAATAGTAAAGGTCTTAATATCGATCGATTAACAGCACGTTGCGGTTCTTTGTGGCAGAGCTGAGAATATTTTACTTTTTAATGGATCGATTTTCGAGTGATAGGTACGGAACCGCTTTCGAATCACCTGCGTTGTACGGGAAATGTTATCGAAAAGACAACGTGTGTGATATATCTTGCGGTTAAGTTACTGCACCTGAAGTATCCAATTGAAACGAGGAAATATTGACCTGCCCGGTAAAAGTCGGTTCAAAGAAATTGACATCAACACTGGAATAATTTATACTTAATCAATAACTTCAATCAACAAGCTTATTTCTAATCGTACAGAAAAAAAATGAACAAGCTCGGCTTAAAAATAAATATGGTAAAATTCCGAATCGCCAAACGGATATGAAGATATGAAATATGAAAAAAATGTTATGAAATAGTTATTTGTGCAACAGTTGGGAAAAGCATTATTTTTCGTAACTAGCGGAATTCTGCGGAACGAGCAAAGCGAGTTCCGCAAAAGGAAGCGAGTTACGAAAAATAGTGTTTTCCAACGTGTTTCACAGAACATTTTTTCTAATTTTGGATATGATGTGATCCTTTTTAATGTCAAATATTCAAATGGGAAATGTGGGGTTCAACCTGTAGGGATTAATACTTTCGGAAATTTGCCGGAAATCATTGCCCCTGTTTGTATACCGCTTTCGGCGGTCATCGACTACTCTCCTTGCAAATACGGAGGCCGATTTGCTGGGAATTAAACAGCACGGGGGATGGAAGTCGAATAGAGTCGGTGAGGGCTATGTGGAGAATTCTATATCTAATAAACAGAAGATTGCCACCAAGATCCTTGGAGAGATTTCCATGGAAAATAAGGAAATTTATGCTACACAGAAAACTACGTTGTCAGCTGGGCACAATATCACCAATTGTTCAAATTGTGTTATTAATATTTATAGTTAGTTTTTACCATACATAATATGTATTAAATTTGAATAAAATTAAATCTCCATAATATGTACAAGGAATATAACTAACAACTAACGGTGAAATTTACTTTTTCTAATTTTGACATTTAAAGTGTCACTTTTCAAAACTCGTTGACGTTATCAAATGTTTTACTTTTCATCACCAGTTGCGAAAAGTAAAATTTTTCGCAACTGGTGATGAAAAGTAAATTTCTCCACCAGTTGCAAAAAATACAGGAATAAAATTTGTTATAATTTTGAGGCTAAACTAAAGTACTTCTTCATTGTTATTATATTCTCTGTACATATTATGAAGATTACATTTTATTCGAATTCAATACATAATATGCATGGTGAAACCTAATTATAAATATTAATAACATAATTCGAACAATTGGTGCTATCGACCCCAGCTGCCAACGTAGTTTTCTATGTAGCATTAATTTCCGTTTTTTCCATCTCCATCTCCAAGAATGAGAACATTCTTTTAACGCACTAAAAAGTGAAAACTAATTTTAATATTAAATGACTATGCCAAAAAGCGTGGGGTGCTTTGTCGAAATCAATTAAATCCCAGAGCCGGCAAACCTACCTCATTTCAGCAAAGCTGAAATTTTGAGGATGAGTAGTGTAATATGTAGTTATGAACGTATGCATACTTGCTAGTTCGAAAGAGGGCCCCTTTTACTTTTACGGGTAGCAGGTATAAAAGTACATAAAAAACTTTCTTACTTACGTTGAAGTATAGTAATGCGTTTGACGATTAATATCGTCCAGTTGGCCAAGCGGTCTGAGGCGCAAGATCTAGGCTCTGATATAAAAAACTGGCGTAGGTTCGAATCCCGCGCCTGACGATTATTTTTTAATTTTTCCCATCAAAATTGAGAAATGTTTTTTTTTAATATTCATCCCAAAACTAAATCATTTCTTAATTTCAAAGTGAAAAATGAAAAACAATCGTCAGGCGTGGGGATTCGAACCCTCGCCAACTTTTGAGATCCAGAGCTCAGATATCGCGCCTTAGACCGCTAGGCTAACTGGACGATATTAATTGCCAAACGCATTACCATACTTTAACGAAAGTAAAAGTTTTTTATGTACTTTTGTACCTGATACCTGTAAAAGGGCCCCGATTTCGAGCTAGCAAGTACACATACGTTCTCAACTACATATCACACTATTAATACTTAAAATTTCAGCTTTTCTAAAATGAGGTAGGTTTGCCGGCTCTGGGATCTTACTCTAAAAGTATTATGTTTCTCAAAGATACGTAACTAAAAAGCACTACATGCTTTTCGGAATAGTCGTGTAATATTAAAATTATTTTTTTATTTTTATTATTATAAAAGCGTGTTCTTCAGTTTTTTTAAATATATATTTTTAATATTTTTAACTTGAAATAAAAGGATCTCATATCGAAATTAGAAAAAATATTATGTGAAACACGTTGAAAAACTATTTTTCGTAACTTTGCTCGTTCCGCAGAAATTCGCTCATTACGAAAAATAGTGCTTCTCCCAACTGGTTGCAAAAATAACTATTTCATCACCAGTTGCGAAAAATTTTACTTTTCGCAACTGGTGATGAAAAGTAAGACATTTGATAACGTCAACGAGTTTTGAAAGGCGTCATTTTAAATGTTAAAATTAGAACAAATACTATTAAAAGCTTCAAAATTTTTTTCGAAAATCAGTGGCATATTCAGGCGGCCGTTTTAGGGGGCGGTAATGGGAATCCCTCACGTTTGTATTAGAAGTGTCCTCTTCCTACTGCACATGTTGCAAACGAACGTTAACCAATAAACCAGAAAAGGAATGAAACCTTATTTCCTTGCTCATAGGTACTCGTTTTATGCAAGGAATACCAAAGAATGAGAGATACTGTATGAAATTCTGTTACTTTTGTTAACACAAAACAAAACAAACTTTATATTACAACTATCTTTTTCAAACATAGTACAACTATCTTTTTCCCACAGTGAAAGTTCTACCCTGCGATTGGTACACTTTCGAGCACTTTATCTGGGTCGATGGGAATGTCGCTATGGACATGTATCGGTGCCAAAGTAGTGAGACAGTCTTGTTTCATGGTCGTGCGGAGCCACGTTTTCAGTCAAGCAGAATTTGAAAAGATCGTTCAGCTGATGCCACTCTAAATGGAAGAGTCGCGAAGATTTGAAGAAGGTTCCTCACTGTAGGGAAAATAATTTTGTCGCCTGACTTGAGAGCATCAGCCACTGAGGATGGTATAGTCAAACCATTTGCAATTGCAGAAGCATAAAAAACAAGTCTCCCAGTCTTGAGGCGGAATCCTTTGAGCAGCAGAGACGGAGATAACTAATTTTATTTATATTTTACAAATTTGTTAAAATAAAAAAATATGCCATAAGTGAGGAAGTATGTATTAATAGGCAATCGGATCATCATAATTTCATTTTCCTATGGTCCAAAAAAGCCATATTTTCCAACAAAACACAACAAAATATTTTAAAACCTATTTCGATCCCAGACCAGAGACGCTACTGGCTTTCATTTACTCAGACCGCCTGAAACTGGTGATTTATTAGTCTCAAAGTATAAACACACCTACAAGCATTATCATTGGCTTGCGGTTACTCAAACAACTGTCACTCAAACCCACGTTGACTATCGGCTCTTTTGATCTACCGACGGAGAATGTTTACGAGTAGTAGGTATAAGATTTCCCAATATCAATTGCAGAAGCATAAAAAGTCTTGCGGCGAAATCGTGTGAGCAGCAGTGGCAGAGATAACTAATTTTATTTAGATATTTTAAGATTTTAAAAATACTTCATAAATAATGAAAAATGAAAAAAAATTAAAGACAAGCTTTTATTTATACAAATACATTAAGGAAGAAAAATAATTTATTTCATTGTTTGATGTAGGTTATTATTATATCCTAAAACGTATTTCGATCGGCACACACCAAGACCATAGACGCTACTGGTTTTTAATCTTTCAGAGCTATTAAAACACAAATATAACGCGTGATTTATGACCTCCCATCGTAGAGACACAGCTGCCAGCATTATGTCCAACTTGATTGGTCCAGATGAATCGGTTGTACAACTGACAGCCCTCACTCGAGTCCACGTTGACTATCGGCTCTTTTGATGTACCGTTTGCCGACGGAAAATGTTTACGAGTTGTACAGATTATTTTTCGTTCCGTTTCTCCGCATATACGCTCGTGTTAGCGAAGTGAGTTTTTGATTTGCTCCCTATAGAAACATCTTCTGCAATTGAAAATGGTTTAACTGTACATCTTCTCATCATCTGCTTCTGCGACACGTTTCCATTTCTTCTTCGAAAGGCAGACTTCTGCTTGAATCAAACTTTTCATTATGTCGAGTCGCATACTCAAAATTGAAGAGGAACGAGAGCCAAAACTCTCAAAATGGGTGGCCATCTCTCTGTCCAATGGATCCACTTTCAATACATTGGTACTTGGCATCAAAGCACTAAGACCAAACAGCTGCACAGTTTCCGCTGGGAAACGTCTCTTCAAATCTTCAGCCACAGCTGAAAATTTATATACCAACTTGTGTTGGATGGTTAAGGCAGTGTGTTTGCCGCTGTATTTTTCTTGGAACAGCCAACTCAACCTCAAACGTGCAAGTGATCTTCTTGGTTTCGGAGAAAATAACTTTGAAGATGCTCCCGGCGTCAGATCATTTATCTATTTCATCTGATAATGAACTCAGAGTGTCATTTACAGTATCTCCTCTTCTGTTTCTATCTTGGTTATTAATATTCATGCCATCGAATCATCGAATCTATTCACTTATTTATTAGAAAATCTCCATGACTGCTATAGATTTAATATGACCTTTCAATTCATTGGTGAAAATAAATTATTGAATTAGTCTCACCACAGCCTTTCCAATTAAAAATTTTTTAATAATCTCAACCTCAAAATCTTCACATTATGCTCTCTAACTTTTATACTGACCAATATTGAAGGACATTCCATAAACATTTTATGTTTAGAAAGTGGTGTGGGCAGGGACGGATTTAGGGAGGGGCTATGGGACTATGCCCCCGGCGGTAAACTTTAAGAGGCGGCAAAGAGCAAAGAAAAGGCAAGCAGCAATCTTCAAGCAAACGCGTAAATCGGGACCGCGGCGACCGCCTCATCAAAAGGACACTGTTTTGTGAAAAATATATTTACTTTAATCTCGACCGTCAGCGGTGCCTTGGACGCATCAATAGTCAGCTGTGGCTGCGGTATAGTCAAACCATTTACAATTGCAGCAGCATAAAAAACAAGTTTCCCAGTCTTGATGCGGAATCCTTCGAGCAGCAGAGGCGAAGATAAGTATTTTTATTTAGATATATAAATATTTTAAGAATACGTTAAAATAAAAAAATATGCCATAAACGAGGAAGTAGGTATGTTTTAATAGGCAATCGGATCATCATAATTTCATTTTCCCCTATAGAATATTTTAAAACATTTCGATCCCAGACCAGAGACGCTACTGGCTTTTATTTGCTCAGACCTCCTGAAACACGTATATAATTGGTGATTTATTAGTCTCAACGTATAGACACACCTACAAGCATTATTATTGGCTTGCGGTCCGTTTGGATTGACTGTTGCAAAACTAGACAGCTGTCACTCAAACCCACGTTGACTATCGGCTCTTTTGATCTACCGTTCGCCGACGGAGAATGTTTACGAGTAGTACACATTATTTTTCGTTACGTTTCTTCGCATATACGCTCGTGTTAGCAAAGTGAGTTTTTGATTTGCTCCCTATAGAAACAGCTTCTGCAATTGAAAATGGTTAAACTTTACATACTTTCCTTTGAAGATGAAGAAAAAAAAGCCTCAAGTCACATTCTTTAATGGCGCTTTTTGCCCAAATATAAAATAAGAGACACTTTTTGCAACGTAGAAGTAGCTCTGAGAATGTTCCTATCCCGGATGATTAGTAATGCCAATGGTGAAAGGACATTTTCAACTTCAAAATAAGTAAATAATTACCTTAGGAATTCGACGGTACTTTGAATAGTCTATCGATTTGAAATATCAACAGTGACTTGTTATCAAAGCTGAATTTTGATGATGCTAATGAGTTCGCATAAAAAAAATCCAGAAAAGTATTTATTAAAAAAAATTTTTAGGTTTAAGTTTGTGAAGTAAATAAAATTTGTTTCTTTATATGTAATAATTTTATTTTATAGTCATATATTATGGAAAAATGACATTAAATGGGTACTTTGAAATTAACAGTTAATACTAATTGGCGGCGGCATCGTAAGAATTAGCCCCCGGCGTAAGTAAGTAGGTATAAATCCGGCACTGAGTACCCCCTTCAAAATCGTTTCTAGCCACTAACTCTTCCAAACACATATCTACCGACGAATGGGTAATTTGTGTATTATACTGCAATATTAATACCTTAGGAATTCGACGGTAGAGGATACTTTGAATAGCCTATCGATTTTCAGTCAACAGTGACTTGTTATTAGAGCTGAATTTTGATGATGCCATTGATGAGTTCGTATAAAAAAAAATCCAGAAAAGTATTTATATAAAAAAAATAGTTGTTAGGTTTAATTTGGTGAAGTAAATAAAATTTGTTTCTTTATATGTAATAATTTTATGTTATAGTCATGTTATAAAAACAAAATGAAAATAAATGGATAGGTACCTACTTTGAAACTGGCAATTAATAATAATTGGCGGCGGCATCGTAAGAATAAGCCCCCGGCGTAAGTGAGTAGGTATAAATCCGGCACTGAGTAGGTACCCCCCTCTAAATTGTTTCTAGCCACTAACTCTTCCAATTAGCCCCCGGCGTAAGTATAAATCCGGCACTGGGGTGGGTTTCATAAGTTTATCTATCTACATGATATCATTAATGATTTCGTTAATGAGATGGATTTGGAGATGCAATAGCAGATGCAGTTGTTTATAAAAGTTGGTTCAATGGAAAAAACAAGTTTTTTCTATAAAGGCGTAGAAAGGCCACGCCCAATTTTTTTTAATACCAGCTTTAATCTCGGGGCGTCAGACACAATTCAATTGTTTTAATAAATAAATCAATTCATGGTATAGTATTTCTAATCCCAATTGGACTGACATAAAAAGTTTCGAGAAGGAATTCTCTTCCACACGACAGAACTTTTTTATGATTGTACCAGGAACGCTTTGAAAGTAAAAACACTGGTAGTATATAAATTTCCCATTTGCCGGGCAGTGCATATGAACACTCCGCGTAGTGCTCTTATTTTTATTGCCGTTCCAATTGGTATTAGAATGACTCTATCAATATTTAAATCAAACTCACAGTTTGCTGACTAGATATTTTATAATCCGGTATGGTCTAGTGGCTAGGATACCTGGCTCTCACCCAGGAGGCTCGGGTTCGATTCCCGGTACCGGAAACTTTTTTTTGTTATTTTTATCCAGCAATAATTTTTTTCTTTATTCTATTAATTTTTAGCGAAAAAATATATATACTTTTTGAGGTAACTTACCTCTACTGGGAAAGAAGAAACTTTCATGAAATTCTCAACGTGTTCTTATGTCTATCATAGCGATTTTTTTTTTGATACTGTTTAGCATAAAATATCTACCAATAATAAGAATTTGAAAAATATTTACGGTACTTTCCCTGTTCAATATTTTTTTCTAACCTAAGTAAATAATAATTTCAAATTGCGATTGAAATTACTACTTACTCAAAGCCAACTTATTTGAAATCATTTCGCTTGTTAATTTGAGGTTTATGTTAGCACAGTCAGAAGCGTTGTTTGACATGTCTAGCTATTCAGTTTTTCAATTTCATCATTGGTTTCATTTTTCAAATGCCAGGCAAGTTTTCACGATTCGAAACATCGGTTTTGAATTTAAAAATAACTACAACTACAGTCAATTTATCGAAATGTAATTAAAACAACCAAAATTTCAGTGCCTCTACAATGAAATTATTTTCTGTTAGATATTCTTTTTTATGTTAGAATCAGTATTAGTGACTTGTCCACATGTCAAGTGAATGACCATCTTGGAATGAATAAATAAATAAATTAATGATAATTAGTATGAGGCTACAAGTTTTTTATAACATACTTACTTTTTGTACTTACTTATAGAATGAATTTAACCTGAGATACTTTTATTATCAATAAACATATAAAAAATTAATATGTCTAACCCCTTTTCAAGCCTCGAGAAGCAATTTTCCGAAATATTTAATGACAACTTTTTTAAAATATTTTTTTTCACGTGAAACTATATGGCATTTGGGAAAATGAACGTGGATACTGTTTTTACGTGAAAATAGCTGCTCTTCTCGAATTTTTATTTTTTACAATAAAGTGGCTTATTTATGAAATTAGGGACAAAACCTTTAAAAAACTGTTTTTGTTTTTTCTTATACTCCCGACCCGCTAGGCTGGATAATTTTTCAGAATATTAATTTTCACCTTTTTCCGAACCTATCAACATAAAAAACATTTTGGTCCAAATCATTTTGAGCTTTTATTGAAAAATTGACTACAATTACTTGCCTATTTACGCCAGATTTACCAATATGGGAAAACATATTGAAGTAATTCAGAAGTAGAAAATTGGGATGTCAAGACATTTTTCCCAATAGGTCGAGTGTATAAATAAAGTAGTTTGTCCAAATTAAGGCCCTTTTTACTATAAGGGATAAAAAAAATTAGTTTAGAAGTTACACACTATTTATTTTATCTTAATCTACTACATGTAACTGTTTTATTCGTGAGAACAATCCAAATGATAATATAAACATGCTGTTCGAAAAATAATTGTCTGACCGAATTTACATTAGAGGAAAATGGATATGGAAGAAGTTACCTACTCCTAGTCAGGATACAATTTTTTGTTTGACAATTTTGGTTTTTATTTGTGTTGAATGATTTAATTTAATGGAACAAAATCCCTCTGTGTATTCTTTCAACTTTTTTTGAAAAACATTCCAAAGACTACTTCTAAAGGTGTAGTATGAAGTACAAATTTTACCCATTTAGCGACTTATTTACCTACTCCCTGGCCATGTGAACGTATTTGAAGACATAATTTAGTATATATCAACCGAAAAATTATCCTTGAAAGTTCGTGGACCTCGAAGACATTTTGCTGGTGAACTTTAGATAACTAAATTATGAGTGATTTTACACTATGAGATTTGCCAAAGAAGTCTATGGATTTTCTAGAATATTTATTGGTCGTAACCATGGTTTTTACAACCTGAATTATGACTTGTCAGAAATAAGTACATTTGGAATTTTCCTGTAATGTTAGTTGGGACCGCCAAAACTATACTACTTTTCATAGTGGTAGTCACCCATTAGTTTTGTCTGAACTCAAGTAGGGTCTCTTGTTTTGAATTTAATTAGTTTAAGTATACAATTAATAACACCTTTAATTTTTGGGACATTCCTATGTCGTCATAATAGCGTACATTTGCGACATTAATTCAAAGCCGCCAAGTCGGTTCCTTGAACTAGTTTTATCAATATTCGCCCTGACTGTTTGATGAGTTGTCTAACCTTGACAAACTCGAGCGTCATCTATTTTCGGATATTATAATTTCCGTGATGATATATGCGGTTTTTGTATACTGTATCTAGGGTTGAGGTGAACTCATTCCAAGAACAGAGCCCAATGAGAAATCTAAAATTAAAAATTTTAATACAATACCCTAATCAAATCTCTATAACAACCCATAACAAATTTTCCATGGAAATTATACTATAAAAACAATAATGACGCTAACTTGTTACTGTTTCATTGAGAAGAATACACATTTCTACAAAATAGCGGTTTTGAATGACTTATGATCAAATTTATGTAGTTAGCATCTAAAGAGAAAATAAATAAAAAATGTTAACATAAATCTTTAATAATAAAAAAATTATGAATTATGAACTTGCCGAAATAAATTGAAAATGGAAAAAATGCCTATCCACCCAAACATGGGGTCAACGACATTTAAATTCAAAAATGAGGCACATTCTAAAAATATATCTATTTATATACAGGATGTCCCAGTTTTTTGCCAAAATAGGGTTTGTGGGGTCTACTTTGTAAAATTTGCCAGATTTGTTGCAAAATAAGAAATGTTGTTGAATTTCGAAAAAAAATAAAAGAGTAGGCCGCTGACGTAAAATTTGACACATCCATACTATTCTGTGAAGAATATGTTGCAAAAAAAATTGTAATAGAAACAGGAATACATCACAAAGGAAACAATCCTAGTAATATTTACAAGAACAGGAAAGGATGATCAACAGGAAACAATGTGACCACTTATAAATGCTGACCATTCACTTCTTGACAATAAGCAAGTTAATCTTGGAATTCTCGTACAACATTTTGCAGTACCTCAGGGGTTGATTTCCTCCGTTAACCTAACTTTTAAATCTGCAATATTGTCTGGTCTATTGAAATATAGTTTTGATTTTAAATAACCCCATAAGCAGTAATCGAGAGGACTCAAATCGGGGGATCTAGTCGGCCATTCAATCGTTCCACGTCTTCCAATCCACCTATTGCAAGAACTGCGTACAAATAATCTCTAACAATACGCTCGTAATGCGGTGGAGCTCCGTCTTGTTGGTACCAAATTGATCTATATATTGCCTTTGGATCATTAACATCAGGAAAAAGTATTTTTAATGTAGGCTATAAAAAGTTCATAAAAAAATCTAGATGAACTTCACCTTTAACTGTGCCTTCAAAAAAATAAGTGCCAATAATTTTGTTGTTAATGATACCAGCCCAAACGTTAACTTTTCTAGGATATTGTGTGTGAGCCTCACACATCCAATGAGGATTTTATCTGCTCCAATATCTACAGTTATGTCTATTAACCGTTCCATTTAAATGAAAAGTAGCTTAATCAGAAAAACAATTGTGTTTATGAACTGAAAATCTGCTTCCATTCTGTCCATCATCAGTTCACAGAATTGTTGCCTTCTATCAGGATCATCCTCATTTAACTCCTCAACCAACTGAACTTTAAAAGGATGGTGTAAGGATGTAAAGCTATCAATATAAATGATTTACTAACATCATTGTCGGCGGCAAGTTGTCTACTTGTCATATACGGATTTTCCTCAATCGCTAACAGTACATCTAACTTTTTTTCCTCAACCAATTTAACATTTCGACCTGGTTTTTGAATAGTTTTTACTTGTCCTGTTTCGCGATTTTTTTTTTCTATTTTGCTAACTGTAGACTGTGAGACGTGTTGACCAGGGTATTTAATATTAAATATTTCACAAACTTCCTTTTGAGTTCTTGTTTTATTACCGCATCCAATCACAATTAAAATGTCTATTCTTTGAGTTTCGGATAAACGAGCCATAGTTAAATCAAATACACAGAATGAGTATTTTCAATACACTGACGTGTGTCAGCAACTTATAAATATCAAAATAACAGTAGTCTACAAGATTGACATTGAATTATTTATGTGGGTTTTGTGAATAATGTTTTTGTGTCTCGAACGACTTTTTCCTGACGTTTAGCAAAACTGATAAGAAAATACCTGATTATTTCTTATGAGGTTATTTAAAATCAAAAGTATATTTCAATATATTAATACTTAGGATAACGGAAGAAATTAACAACATAACCCCTGAGGTCCTACAAAATGTTGTACGAGGATTCCAAGATCGACTTGCTTATTGTCAAGAAGTGAATGGTGGTAATTAGAACAATTACTTCAATTATAAAATAAATTGGAAAATACTTCCTAAACATTATGTGACATTATTTCCTTCATTCTACGTAAAGTATCAAAATTTTAAATTTTCAAAATAAATTTTCTCAGTTATGATTGCACAAAATTTAAAAAACTTAGTATTGTTGAATAGAGAATGAAAATCCCTTTCGAACAAGGTGCCACACGACCCGCTTCTCATTTAGAATTTTTGAGGAGGTGCTCATAATTCAAAGAGGGTGCAAAAAGGGGGTTATATTTTCATACTGTAAATTGTAAAATTTTACAATAGAAATCGATCTGTTTCAGGTTTTTTTAAACAAATACATAATAACGCTAAAAATGAATTTATTCCACACCTATGGACCGCACTGTATAACAATATAATTTCTACTGTATCACGAGGGCAATATTGTCTACATATTGATTTTATTATTAAAATTTGATATTTGTTATCAATACTCGCCTCATATTTCTCTAATAAGTGAAAAGCAAATGGAATTTTCCACTTTGGTAGCATATTCATTGAATAGAAACCTAAAAATATTTGAAAGGTTGATTTTTCATTTATATTGATTGATATCATTTTAAACTTTGCATGAGGACAATATTGAGTTTTCGGCACCAGTTTCCCACGTTCTCTCTTTGTTCAGTCGATCGCAAATTAATTTCTTGAATTTTTCAAATGATACCCTTCAGGCATAGTTGTCATCGAATATGGCACGTGTCACAAGAGTACGACCGGTTGTGGGGTGGTTGTTACACACGACATGGGTGAAATTTGAATGGAACAATAGAACTCGCTCATCGCTCCCACACGAATCCATTGTCATAGGCGTACTCATTGGTCATTTAATGGGATTTAGATTGTGCAAAAAGGCAATTTTTGTTATACAGTTAACGGAGCTTCATGATTCAACAACGAAAACAATTTCAAATCGAGATATTAGCGGCGGAAGTAGTTTTTTTCTGATAGATATTCGATCAACCATAGACCTATTAAGTGGCATTAATAAAACTGAAGAATCGCTTTCTAGAAGATGCTTACAAGTAAAAGCATTTCCTCATCAGCAAATGGTTGAAGATAGCAACTCCGCGAATTTCTATAAGGAATATCCGGTAATTTTGAACAAAAGTTAAACACTCTCCGTTAAGGCTAAAAAGGATTGACCAAATCATGAAGGAACTGAACGATTTCAACACAATTATTAATGAGAAAACGGATCGGAACGCAACTCTTAAAAAAATTAATGAAGCAATGTCAACAATCTGAAAATTAGCTGGGAAGGATTACAAAAATTGATAACATAACAAAAATATAGAACACCTACGAACAGCCATTGCTACAAAATATTCCCAAATTTTTACGAGAAGTAACACAAAATGATCTTCCTTCTAGATATTTTATTGTAAATTATTTTTTCAGTTGGAATAGGATTGCTTTCTATAGATATTGAACTTTGGCTTTGAGAGAGAGAGAGAGAGAGAGAAATATACTTCGTCAAAGAATAAACATGTTCTTATTGACACGGTGAAAAAAAAAACAATAATTGTAGGTAAATAATATAAAAATAAATTACAGTAACTACACATTGATGAAGTAGTAAGTCAGATGCGCTTAAAAACTTATTTGTCATCATTACACAAGAGTATAAAACATTTTTAAATAAATATGTACATAAGATACAAACAAATTAACATATAGAAACACACATATATAGCTGTACAATTATACAAAACTGCATGCTCTACCAATTTTCTGAATAGTACTCCAAATTATAGTAAGCTCCCTCAAGTAATACATCTTTAACAGACTTCCGATTTTTTTTAAAATAGTTAATACTCTTTATGTGTAAGGGTAGGTGATTATATATTTTTATGCCTTCATATATAATTGATTTCCTGGTCAAAGTCGAGGAGGTTATAAGCAGAGGAAGCTTTAGATTATTTATCCTACGTGTTCTGTGATGTATCTGATGACTTGCTAAATTATCACGGTTTTTAAAAACTAAGCACACGCTTTCTAATATAAATGAAGAAGATAGAGTGAGTATTCTCTCAGAGACGAATAGCGGTTTGCACGAATGTTTGGGATATAGCCTACAGATGTATCTTAACGCTCGCTTCGGTAAAATGAATATGTTATTAAGCCTTTGTTGGCTGCTTCCATCAAAATCGACCCTAACGATTCTAAAATACTATAAAGTCCTCAAAACCAATCACGTTACTAGTAATACCACATTATTGATGATACATTTGCTTTTTATTGGTACACCCCAGTGTAGCCAGTGGGAAAGAATTTACGTTTTATATGTTTCCAGGTAGATTCCTCCAGATTTGGTGTTTAGAGACTAATCGGTATTGAAATTGATGTGACGTTTCTGTTTGAAATCTGTCATTGCCATTTTATTGGAGATCATCCCAATCATTATGAATTGAATGTAAATATAACATTACATTCATGACTTCAACCAATAATCATTGTTCATGTTGCCCTGTATTTCTCTCTGCATCGCAAGAAAGTCCATCTTCAGTACAAAGTTATTCTTTATTGCTCTCTTGGTAATATAACTTTGCAAATTTAGATTTTCTACACTAAACATACTTCTCCTAAGTAATTGAAGAGGAAGACTTTTTATAAGGATTTTCTTCTCATGGAATAATTTTATTTGTATGGCGAAAAGAAGAACCTTATTATCTTCATTCATCTCTAGCAATAGTTTTTACTTGAAATGTATCTGCAGTGTTTATAAATATCGATATAAATATTCTCACAAATTCATCAATAAAATCGAATCCTTATATTTATTTACCTACTAACCCCACTGATTCTATAGGTTGAGTGAACAGCCTTTGGGAAAGAGTTATGGTTCTTTATTTCATTCAGTAATAACAATTTCTGTCAATGACGCTTTAGTTTAACAAGGATGTATTAGTGTTTGTTATGAATGTCAACAATGTTCAGATGAACTTCTTCTTTAGCAGCGAATCTGGTCTGGTCTGGTCAGTTAGAAATGGTGTTCATAATTTCTTTCTTGAATTGAAAGAAGTACTAAATGAAAGTCCTGATAAACTTTAATTAAAAACAATGCGATTGAAAAATTATTCATAACTGAAAGGATTGTTTATTTATGTGTGAAATGAAATTGATTTTGATCATAATAATATATAGTCAGCAATATTGGACATTTGTCTGCAAATACATCTGATGCTTTCTACGTGAAGTGAAAAAAAAATCTACAAACGCAGGAAAGTTTTGAGATGATATAGATGGGGTTGTTGCTTTTTAGGAACTTCATCCCTAAGCGGGTGAAACTCCAAGAGAAACAATTCATTCAAAAACAACCTTCCTGTGCGTCCAGATTTCAGAAGGGTTTTATTTCGGTCATACGGATGTCAAAAAAAAATATTTTTCAATGGGGTGGATTCAATTCTCAAGACTTAGTGTATAAAACCTCGGTAGGTGTTAGTTAGTTCCAATCAAAATGAACATATCTAGAAGTGAAGGCATGAAAACTAGACATCAATATTACTTTAGGTTTCGAGAAAACATACCATATTCTAATTCAAAATTTCAATTAATTTAATACATTAATAACTTACATGAAATTCTCAAGTATGTCGATTCTACCTCGACCATATACCATCTAAAAATTATTAACGGTGAGTTAATGAGACACTTTTCCAGACGGCACTCCTAGCTTGGGGTTTCAGTACATATGTTACGGTCAATTTGAGTATTCCGGGCATTATTTATAATGCCCGGACATTATGAATAATGACAAGTCAGATCGGGCCAAGTGATTAATTATTACCTAAACTTCATTATTTATCATAGTGCCTGGTAATTTTGAATATTGCTACGCGATCGTCGGGCACTTTGATTATGTATTTGCTAAAACATGTCTTTTTATTATCCTGCCCAAAAGGTGGTAGACTTTATTTATAAAGCCCGGGCAATCCTCTGAAAACCCTACAGAACAAGGCTATTAAGAAATCTTCTACCACTCAGATATCCCAGTGTTCAGTTATACTCCCCCCAAGGGTACTTCTCAATGATTGATATTCAGAAATATAATGCGTTTTATATACACTATATCAAGACTCACGAAAAATATTCCGTCACTCATCTCTTGATAGCCGTGTCTGACATACATCAGTATGATACTAGACAAAAACATAATATTTATTTACCAGTGGTGTCTTCCAAATATGGTATGAAATCTCTTTATCATGAAGGATTGAAGGTGTATAATAACATTCCCATTACCATAAGAAACGCCCAAATGTCAGCATACTTGTTCAAACATAAGTTGAAACACTACCTACTATCACTTGATTGAAATGTATTTGTTACGGGACAACAAGCCATCCAAAATATTGTTTGCTCTCCATGCCAATTTCCTGTACATAATTTTTCTAATATTTATTCTATTCATTTTTCTTTTTTTTTTTATGTTCTGATGTAATTTTGTATACTAATGAAGTAATTGTCCGCACAGACAAAATCTTACTAACAAACTTATGAATTAGGTACTATGTGCTTTTTTTCCCAGTATAAGATCCACTGTAATCTTTTCGGAATAAATAAAGCATTGCAACTTAAAAAAAAAAAACAAAAGTTAGTATCACCTTGCCCTTTCCTATTGGGCATTTTTCATAATTCCCCGTTCATTACAAATACTGCCCGAATCAATCAAATGTACCTTAACATATACACAAATTACAAAATTTATTAAAAATTGATTTTACACTATTTTCAGTGATAATACATAACAAAATTAATTTCAAGAATAGGGGAAGTAACATGCAGCTCATATACACAGTTGAGTAAACCGAAAAAAATATCATTAGAGTGTCCTCCACCACCGAGGTGCACATGTATAGATATAGTCGGGCTGGGTGGGATCAGTGAATGAATTTTCCACAAGACGATTTCTGCCCTTTCCAAAATTCGTGGGCATAAGCTAATCTTCTCAATGAAGCCACGGACATAAGCTAATCTTACTATAAAAAAAATAATTAATACCCTTGGGAATATCTTAAGCCGCCACCTATGGAGGAACTCATTATACAATTTGGCGGCCCTTCTAACACATAACGTGTCTGGCCACATCGATTTTGTCTACTACGAAATGATAATGTGCTATTCACAAAGGGCTTTGCACTCTGAATGTGGAATTGAATGTTGTATAAAAAAGGGGACAATCATTATCAGTAGCTCCACAGCTTGGGGTGGGTCCTGGTTTGCTCTATGAGAATCCCCCATTCTTTCCTATTCTCCACATTGGTTCTCTTATTTGCATATTTCTCAAATCTTCCTCCACCTGGTCTTTGAATGTAATCCAAAGTTGAACAAAATAGCAAAATTTAATGATCACATTTCACCCCTTCTTGCCTTCTTATGCCCAGCTCCTTGAAACACATTTCTAAAATTTCGTTTTCAACTTCAATAGATTCTTCTGTACATTCATAAGTGAGTTAATCATTTACAAGTCAAGAAATCGTCGCTTACTGATTAATATAGAGATAGATTTGAGCAACTGAGATCTGGGTCAATTTTACGTTTATATCATGAGATAGTGAGATTTCAAATCAATCATAGGATCAGCAGAAGACGGGCGGAATTCACTTTTCTAGAAATGATTATCAATTGAAAAAAAAAATGCACAATCTCAACACAATATTTCTAGGAATATATTTCAAACTGAATCAGCATACAAATTTAGTCACCAAAATATCTCCTATTCTTCGATCGGCATTTAAAATATTGGAAAAAAAACAAACATTTATTGAAATCTTAAACCTCTTCACACAAAAATCTGGCACCAGATAACAATTTGAAGTTTTGCCAAAATCTTATTGGCAATTTGGGAACATAAATATTTGCGTCAAATAGCAATAAACCCCTTGATCCAAGAGGTATCACGTTTGATCAAATCGGAACAATGAATTAGTTTGTCATAAATGCTTCATAATACTTTTAGTGCGAATTTACACGATCCAATAAAATTGATCAATCAATTGAACAATAAAATTTACCAATATGGGTTATATTTACACCTGACAATTTATTGGTCAATTTTGGCAAGAATTTTTACTCAGGAATACCAACATACTGACAAGAAATGGTTCAACTATAGGAAAAGTTCCGAATATTATTCAATAGCTTATTGAATTGACTCTGATCCATTCTTAAATATCGTTTGAATTGATTATAATCTGCACTCAGGAATTTTTCGTGAACTAATGTCAAGTTTACTTTCCCTCTTTTCTCAATCCAAGATCTAATCCACCATCTTCTACATCGCTGTCTTTTATATTCAGCAATGCACATTGCTGCGAATGTAATGCAACGTAAATTATGTTTTTTTTTCGCACCATCATTTTTGTCGCGGTTAGGGTAGGGTATGTGAAATTGCGTAAATAATAACATATAACCTGAAAATCTCAGTTCTAGAAGGCATCCAATTCATAGCCGAAAGTTACTGCAAATTGTCACTAAAAATTGATGAAAAATTAGAACCGATTCTAAACTCATCAATTAATTGGTCAAGTTCAAATTGACGACAATTTTCTGTTTACACCATCAATAAAATTCAAGGTCACAAAATTGACCAATTTATTGGATCGTGTAAATTCGCACTTAGTTTTGAATGCTATGCGTTTCATATAAATGAAGTATTTATCATTATTATATTTGGATGATTTTTCCAGAAGCTCATTCTGTCGTACTATGAGAATGTTTCATGTAAATTGAGATAGTTATATACGGAATATAATATAATTTCAACATAATAATTTCAAACTGCATTTACTCATTGCAGTTTGCATGTTGAGAAATTATCTTTTTTCGATGTTTTTTTGTGTTATCCATCACTGAAAGATTTTGTTTTCCATATAAAATGGAGAAGTAGAAAGCCAAAAGTTTCCTCAAATTAATGTTCTCCCCATAAAAAATATTTCTTCAGAATTTGCGAATGCAAAGTAAACAACATCGATGGACGCCACTGTTTACCATGTCAGCATTAACGAATTCTTCATGGAAATAGGAAAATAGAAGGAAACCCTACTAGCGCCGCTGAGTCGCGAGGCCACTTAGCTTATCCAACAATTCAATCCAAGTAAATGCAAATACATTTCCATTTGTATACGATAGGAAATAATTGAATAATCGCAAGGACGAATCTGTCACAATAAACGGCCTCTTCTGGGGACGAAGTTTCTTAGGGGATTGTTAATTAACTACGGACTAGAACATCATGCGTTTTAGGTAGATTTTAATAGTAATACTCTACCTATTGGGGACGTCATCACAAGACTTTCAAAAACTTTTGTTATACAAAATGTCTAAAACATATTTCTTTGGAGGCTATTTTTTTTTTGAAGCCAAGTGTTTTCTGTGAAATGGAATCATCTCCGACTATGAATACATATTTAATTGTGGAGTGAGAAAAAACGTTCAATAATTTAAAAAAATATAAAGATAAATTTGTCGCTGAAAACTGATAAGATGTACTGGAGAAGGTGCACCACCCCCAGAAATCTTAATTTGTCTGTTTACTAATATCATTGGAAATTAAATCTATAATCCTATATCTGAGGACTTCTATTCGCAACCGAAATCCATTGAAACTTAACTTTCTACGTTGTCTAAATACGAGTCTCTTTCTTCTTGGGACAATTATATCAATCATCTCCAAAAAATCTCCATCGATCATCTTTACAGAATTCGAGAGTTTAACTTAAACCATTGTTAAACTAGATTCATCCCATAAACTCTTATTGAAAAGGAAATTGCAATCCTGTTGAAAAGGGAAACATTCTCAATTGAATATTGAATGGAAATATTACTCTGAAAATTGAAAAATCTACTATAAAAAGGAAGTATATCTTTCAGTAGCTGAGGATTCCGTATCTGATTTTAGGAACACCCTGTTCATATTTTCAACAAACGGTAATCCTGGTTCAGCCCGATTCCCTTGGTAATCCTCGATTGAAATAAAGTAAAGGTTTTAACTAGACATTTTTTATACAAATCTTTTAGAAATAAATATTGATGAAAACATATTTCAGAAATAAATATTGTACAGTACAGATTTGGACGCCCCCGTTAACAGTTAGATAAAGAACATTTATTTGTTCCAATAATAAATCTCAATGATTTTCCACAAGGAATATAAAGGGCAGGTAATTAGTGAGAAATGAGGAATATTGAGGATTATTTGATTACCTGGCCAAATTGAGGTATTCCTCATTTGAAGGCTTATAAACTCAACTGGATGCATTAAAAAAAAATTGAATCATTTTTCGTTCTTAAATAATTCAGTGAAGAACAAGTAATTAACCCTTATCTATCTTTAATTACTTTCCCTTCCTATTTATACAGGATCCTTGGTATTATAGTGCAGTTCAACTACACCTGATGAGGCTTTCGTGTCGTGATTTTGTATTGTGGAAAATGTGAAGTGTTTTAACTTTTACTAGTGAATTTGTAGAGTTTTGGAAATATAATGGTTTGTTCAAGTGCGAAGAGCAAGGAGAAACTATTATGCAGCGGAGATAATTTTTTATGAAATATTTCGTGATTATTCCACAGATCAAGAAATATTTAACAGATCTGCTTGATTTGGTAATAATCTTTCCATAAGTAGTTATAGAGTTTGTAAAAAGGTAGAAATTCCAAATAAGACAAGTTGAAAAACAATAGGTTGGAATCGCACTTGCTTTTTGACGTTGAGAATTATCATTTGGCAAAACTTTTTTTCACGGTGCGTACAAGATAATATATTACTGCAATGGGGTTTCCCAAAATTCAGTATGTCAAAAACGATTATTTTATTTAAAAAAGTTGAAATACGTCAATGTCACTTTTCAAATTCAAAACTCACGCTTGAAAAATAGAATCAGAAATATCTCATTCAATTCATACAGTGTGACCCATGAAAAAGAAGCGATAAATTTTACAGCCGATTGGAATGAGAATTAATTTTCAGTCATCCATCATTATTTTTGGATTATAAAAATTGGCGAAAAATTATTAGTGATATTTTCCGTGAAAATCTGACCACTATAATTTCGAAACTTGGTGGTCAATAATAAAGTTGTAAGGAAATAAAATTCGAAAATATGCCGTTTCATGGGGCGGAAGTAAACGTGCCAGCGACCAAAAAGGTTCTATAAAAGCAAACATATATTTGTGCAAAGTCAATCTTTAAAATTTTATTTTTTGTAACTTTTTCACATTACTGTTTTTAACTTACTCCTGACGGAGGCGTCCTTAATTTTTGCAGGCTTTTGTAAACTTTGCATTTTGACTTAGGTAACTGTTTGGAATTCTTTCAATTTCTCCACAAAGATATATATTGATGGGTGAGTAGAGTAGAATGAATCGTTAAATTTGGAATGAAATGATTCGCAAGCACTTGTAGTTCTTGTGACTGAATGATTACGCTCTGCCCATAAATGTGGTGAAAAATCAGAGTTTTCTTCAATGTAAGATGTCACAAGATAATCACAATATTTTGTTAATTGCTCATTTTCTGGATGTATTGAACACGAAACAGTCTCCAACATTATTTGGGTTTAAATAGGTAAGCCCAAAAGTGTATTTTAGCCGCAAATTCTGACTCTTTATTTTTATAGTACTGTGTTTTGCCGAGACTTTAATTTTTCCTGTACCATGCTTGGTGAAGGTGAAATGGGCAATCATTAATTTTTAATTCAGGTCAAACACATTGTAGTGCATTGTGTATAGCATTCTCAAAATCTACAAATACTTCTTTTGGTTGAAAATCTAAATTAATATATTTAATATTTTATGTTGTAGCAGATTAAATAATTTTTGGTATGTTACCGATATCTTAGTTTCAATAAACAAAACATATGAGGCACGTAATGTCCATTTCTGTATCTGTGAATTGTGAAAAGTTGCACAAAAAAATTAGAACGCCAGTTAAAGGTGCCGTCCATATACAATTGAGACATTTCACACATTTGGCGAATCACGAAAACACTACAATATGTTGTTCCGCACTATTTGAAAATAAAAAGTCTCCACCTCGGCACGTTTTGGGCTTGTAATTTTCTAAAACGCTAACTATTTCTTCTATGCTTTTTGCTGAAGGTCCTGGCAATACTTTTCGTCTGCAGTTATAAACATTTTTTTCTGACATATTCTCTGTCTATTGTCCTAAATGTAGTTGGTAAATCGATTTCCAACTCATGTATGCTTTTTGATGGCATTTCTGCGATGTCATTTCCGGCTTTTCTTTTGCAGCTTGTAGAAATAATATGACGATTTACTGCTTCGTTATTATGATAATTTTTTTTCTGCTTATTACATGATCGGGTCCTAGCACAGTAAACTCTTTTGCAGATAACTTTTCCATTCGCTTTTTACACCGCCAAAATGTTTCACCACTTTTTAAAACTTTTCTTTTTTTGAACTTAAAACTATTGAGCACCAAAAGCTCATTTCCGTAAATACTTACAACAATTTTAAGGTCCATTTTAAACGTAACAATGAGATATTCATCCATTCCATTTGAAATTCCCAAGCTGGGGTCGTTTCCGGTAAAACGCGAAGTGATGGGAGAGTCTGAAATATTGTTTTTTTTCCAATTCTTGAATCCAACACCCCTGCCAAGTTTGAATTTTATACCTTCGGAACTCTAGGAACTATGTCTTGTCTAAAGAATACGTTGACACCCAGTATAGTCCGATTGGCATGACTTTCCTCAATCTATATCTGAATAATTTCGAAGTCAATTTCCATGGTCCTATTTTTAATGAACGCCATATTGAATGAATGTGATTTTTTGTGGAGGAACAACGTTTCTTGACATGTTTTTTTGGGTAACCTTCCACAGTCTGAAAATGAAAATATAATCAGGAAAATCAATACAAGTGTAGAAAGGACAAACTGCTTTTCAACAAATTCTGTTGAAATGGACCGTACATGGTTACCTCTACTCAGAGAGGAAGTGAGATATGGTAGAATGCTAATAAACTGATCTGAACAACACCCCATATATCAAATGAGCAATACGTCACTCTCAAACTTTTTTGGCAGATCTCAATTGAGAAGCGAAAAAGACTCTGCAAGAAAAATCCAATTTATTCAAACAATTAAAGGATATTTAGAAGATTTTGAGAACGGGGGCAGATATAGTCCCCAAAACGTCAAAAACTTTTGAATTTTTACGATTTTTTTATAGGCATATTCAGGGGACGACAAGTTACTGACAAATTGAATCATTTTTCTATAGGAAATATAATTTGGTGAACGCAGTAACTAACAGTGAACTAATTAGTTTGCCCTTTCTACACTTGTATACATTTTCCTGATTATATTTTCATTTTCTGACTGTGGAAGGTTACCCAAAAAAACATGTGAGAACGCCGTGTCTTCTTGTATCTTGAATCTCTTGAATATCTCTTTGCGTTTCACTATTTTATGTTGAAAAAGTAACTCCTCTTTTTCGTGAAACAGTATTTGAAAGGTACAGGGGGAAAACGAGCTAAGTCAATTTTTATCAAAATTGAGATAACCGCGCCATCTTATAGAGAATAAGCTGAACTTTAATCTGAGCATACACGTTTGAGCAAGAACGGAATAAGAAACGAGTTATTAAAAAACGAGCTAAGTCCGCGCGTAACAGCAAAAACGGACCGAGTCAAGTCCAGTCGCATTGATGCATAATTGGTTCTTTTTAGTTTTGTACACCAAAAAAGATAAAAATATAAACTATATGCTATTTTTGGAATATGTGTTTATTATACCGCGATTTTGTGTACTATACACATTGCAAAACTTGCGATAAAGATAAAAATGTTCAAAAAATCATTCAATAAACACTGGTGTGAAGTTAGCCACATCCACAAGTACACTGAGAAAAATAAACTCTCGATTACTTTCTTTTCCCTTTTTTCGTTTTTTCTGAGATTTCCAGTTTCAGCTGGAGAGTGAAAATTTGATTAGATGAGTAAATTTCATTTGAGGCAGTTACTTTAAAAAATTCACAGAGGCCACAAATTGCCCTGTACACATTTCTGCTAAAAATGTTATTGTTATCGGTCTTTTCTTTATCGCTGATGAAACGCCAGAAATTGCCAGGCCGTCGAAGGGGGTGAAATGAGGGTTGATATATTTTGAAAATTCACAGAGGCCACAAATGGCTTTGTACACCTTTCTGCTTGTGATATGTTATAGTTATCGGTCTTTTCTTCACCAATGATAAGACGCCAGAATTTGCCAGGCCGCCGAAGGGGGAGAAATGGGGGTTGATATATGTTGGGTACTAACCAAGTCATAAGCAACCAGAAATGTTGAAATTCAATTGAATACCTATCCGAATTCAATTAGATACCCATCCGATCCCTGCCAAGTTCTTTTTGTCCAGTGGCAGGAATACCTGGGCTATTTGAAAATCCTTAATTCCTAACAGGTACAATAATATTTTTGGTGGCACGATTACCTCCGCCGTTCGTGGTATTAAGACCACAAAAGTTCTCACTCAGTAAATTAAAAATAAAATGAGCGAGTGACACTGACTGGATAAAATTCCAGAATTCATGTCATAATTGAATTTCCAATGAGGAAAGTTACTACAATTCTTCTCGTTCCAAAATCGAAGAAATATTTTCCCAATACCTACCGCTCTGTGTTTTGTTTCTTATACACTTCGTTTTAGACATTCAGAAATGTTTATCCCTGTGAAAATAATTGAATCCACCGTTAGGTGCGGAACACTGTATGGAAGGATAATTGAACCTTTTTTGACGGCAACAGCAATTCCCAAAATTTTCTAGAATTTTTAGGGACTGATTTGGCGGGTGCAATCGATGAAGTAATAAATTAATATTCCATTGTTTAGCCATAATTCAGGCAATGTAAAAAGTTGCTTTCATCAATTTTTCCCTAATGATTCGATAGGTAGGGGAAAGAAGATTCATTGGATGGCCCCCTCGACCACCTCATCTTACTCGATTTTTTCCTCGATATCTCGTTTTTTTCTCATATGAGCAGCTTACGCAGCAAGCTTTTGCAGGAGTTACTTCTCTCTATAATTACGGAAAACTTTTTCGTCAAGCGATATGATAAATACATTGACTTGAATAGAAGTTTGGTGGAAACGACACAAAAATATAAATTGTAGCAATTATACAAAAGTACAGCTAGTTTTTCTTTGATTTAGTCGAAATTATTGAGGCTTTGATCACTAGTTTGTTGTCCTATAAATCCTTTATAAATAGAATTATTTGAATACTATGTTGGTCAATTTCATTCCACTACTTTGTGAATCGTAATGTGCTTCAAGTTTTGTCAAATTGGTGGGATTATTGAACGGTACAATTGTTTGATTTGATCTCGTAACTTTTTTATTATTTATTGATTTTAACGAAATTTTTATACAACCATTTCCTTTAAATACAGTGGTGTAGTAATTTTTTTTTTGAAAAATGCTAATGACTTTTTTAAAATTTTGGATATTGAAAAATAATGATTAGCCCTGGAAATTTCAAAACGTGATTCCATTCAGTTGTTCAATGATTTCTTTAATATTATCTAATATTCCCCAAATCAATATAAACTCAAATTTGGATAAGATATGATAAGATACATTTATTATCCTCTGAGAAAATTACATAAATTGTATGGGACTCGTCGTATGGATACAAAATAATAAATAGGAAATATAATATATCACTACGTATAAAAAAATTCACTAACAACATAGAAACACTTATCAAGTAAAAACAATTTCAACTAGTCTTTAAAAGAGTAGTTGAAGAATTCCTTAGACTGATTGGTAGTTCATTAAAAATTCTCAGTCCAATATTGGCAGGCGACTTATAGGAAAGGTTAGTTCTACATGTCGGAACATGGTAGTTATTTTTGTGACGTGTATTGAAATTATGAATGCTTTTGTTGAGCCTGAATTTAGTATGGTTTGAATAAATATATACACATACTTCTAAAATATATAGAGAAGCCACAGTTAGGATATTAATTTATTTTCTCTTCTAGATATTCTTGCAATAGATCTGATTACTCGTTTTTGTGCGATGAATACATCGGCCAATAAAGAGGACATACCCCAAAGACATACTATTATACCATATCTGATCTTAGAACCAACTTGTGCCTCGAATAAAATAGAATATAAATTTTTAAATAACTAAAATGATGAATGTAATTTTGATATTAGGTTTTTACAATGTTGTTTCCACGTTAGACAACTGTCTATAGTAATTCCCAAAAATGTACTACTTCTAAAAATGGTTTAATCAGGATCTAGATAGAAGGTGAGCGCATCTATAATAAAAATGTAATTCACGTTCTTCTGATTTCGAGGGGATATACTCGTATATTTAAGGTAGTTGTCGTGAAATCCACTTCCAATCAGATTTCGTACCACTTTTAGTTAACATTATTACCGGTATCATATTGAATTTTTGGAATGATTTACCACACCGATAGCGAGATATAAGGCTTCAAAGTTGCAACGTTTAACACGTAATCCCTATAGTAAGCTACCGCGGACACCACATTTCAAGGCATAACTAAAAACCCGCCATTCAGATCTTTTTGAAAAACTAGTATTTTATTGAGAGGTAAGTAACAAATTTTATAGAAAGAATTAAACACGCGTAGCCATACAGTTATTCAGTTATTGCCATAAGAAGTTTCTAAATTATTGCGGATGAGAAGTGCAAGAGAGGGAAGGCTGAGAATCGTGGCAACGCCTCAAGCGAGCGCTCGTGATTCAAATAAGCGAGAGCGCAAGGGTCTTGGGGGTTTGAATTGAACTGTGTTTTGGAATGCACATATTTATGAATAATAATTGTGAATAATTGCGTTAATATATACTGATGCATTTTAAACATATTACAATAGAAATAGATATAAAATAAAATGTAGATTTTGATAGCTCGAACATTCCTGGCCCTTTTCGATATGGGAACGTTTTTCTAAAAATAATTGAGCTATCCACAAATCCTGCTATCATGGTAAAATCTTTTATTAAATTATTAATAATGATAGCTCTTAGTAATCTAGGCACATCATCTAGGCACGTCGAATTTCGAATTATGAGCAAGTAGATAAATTAAAAAAATCTTTAAATGCTAGCCTAATAACACGCATACCAAATTTTGTCTATAACTTTGAAAAACCCTTGCGCCTGGAACATAAACATTGAAGCTTTTTCGCATTACTTCAATTATATTCATATAACCGGTCTGATTATCGCAGACTTCAGCTGTTTCACTTCCATTTATCAGATGATCTCCCGCCCTGATAACCCTACGTGTGCCTGATAATCAGCTGTTAGGCCACGTGACGATAGCGTGCGAGGAGTGACGTCATGGTAAGCACCGCGACGACCCTGCCACGACGCTTAATAGTTGTATTGTGATCGATATGGCGTCCCTGGTTCAAAAACAAAACATGGAATGTTTCCTTAGTGATCATTCACACGATGGATATATACGGAACGGAAAGGGTTTCTCCGACTAGTCGATAATGTACGGGGGTTATCATAAAGTATTGAATGAAACCAGTTTTGTGTGTGTGTGTGTAGGAATAATGGACTAAAAAAATTATTGTTGTTTTCGTATAATATCAGCTCAATTTGTAGTACCCAAAAAAGTCATTTCATCCTTTGAATTTTAAATGACCACTTGTATTTTTAATGTCAATGTTCACAGACATCTTTCATCAAAGCCCTACTTTACAAATCTGCATGTCCATTAATCATCAACAGAAAACAAACAATTAGCTATCACAAGGATTTCAAAACATTTTATCATCTTCCCTGACACCTCTTGTAGTATTAAGTTTCTCAGAGTATTCATGGTTTCGGAAATATTACGATACTATCCAACAAACTCAACACCCAATTTTGAATCAACTTCTGAGGTTTGACGAAAATCTGAATGCATTTTGTTATATGCATTGAATGATTATTTCAAGGATTATTTTTCCGACCCAAATATCGACCAATAGAATTGCACCATTCGACGTCACGTGGTACAACCTACATGGTATTATATGAATTTTTTGAAAATTTTCTCTGGTAGTTGCTATATATAAAAAACAAAACATGATCCAGTCAAATTAACCACACTTCAAACTGACAGGTTAAAATACATGGTATTATACTGATAATTTTTTGAAAATTTTCTCTGGTAGTTGCTATATATAAATCGATAAAAAAGTCAAAGGAAATGTTCCCATTAATACGGAGAAGGCAAAAAAAACAGTTTGGAACCAATTTACTACTTTTTGTACTGAGAGGAATACACATTGAGTGCTGAAACGAGTGAAGCGCAATTGGCAAACATTATGAAAGATTACGCTTACAATATGAAGAAAATGGATGGAGAAGACTATAAAGGAGGTACAATAAAAACAATGTGGAATCAGACTGCCAAATTACTTCAAGAAAAGTATTTGAACGATTTCGACATCAAAATCAACCCATTTTCGGATGCTGCATTCAAGACCGCTCGAGGAGCTCGTGATGCCAAGCGTAAGGCTTTACAATCGATTCCGGAAAAACGGAGGGCAAGTGCAGCAGCGTTGGAGGAAAAAGATTGGGATGCAATGACCACTGTTTGGAAAAATAATCCCCCGAATACCACACGAGCTTCAAAATTATCTGGCATTTCCCTCAAGGTTCCCTGCAAACAAATAAAGTCGTCAAGTTTTTCAGGAAAAATCACTCGCGCTTCGCGCTCGTGATTTTTTAACCTGAAAAACTTGACTCCTTCATTTGTTTGCAACGAACCTATCGGGAAATACCCGATAATTTTGAAGCTCTTGTGGTATTATAAGTGAATATTCCACTCCTAGGGCAAAGAGAGAAATATCACATTTCATCCATATTCAGAAGCCTATGAAGCTACAAGAGGAGTTAAGATTTTTTTGAGGTTTTAAAAACTGTTTGTAAAATGAAAAAATATCACCGACTCTTCTGCGATGTCCTGGGGGTCGAAGTTTATCCCAGCAAAGTGTATCAAATCAAAGTTATATGTTTTCAAATGAAACAATTCTTACGAAATTTCGCAGTAGAATAGAATGACTTTTCAGGAAAAAATCCATAGATGATGAAAGCAATGAGTAGACTCAAAATAATTTCCGCGGTTTATTGGTAGATATTAATCTTAGCTTAGACACATTTCGGGACTAATCAGTTCCATCTTCAGAAACATACAGAGGGATTATCTGAAAAATTATACCGGGTGATTCTCTAAGGTGGCTCACTGCTATAAATTTTTTATTATTAAAGATAGATAAACGAAATTTGGGGGTTGTGTATTGTTCATTTACATTTTTTGACATATTTACTTGCTTTGCCGTACTTCCGATTTGACCGGAAATGACCCCAACTTTCGATTTTTAAATGGGACATCCCATATATTTTTACTTATTTCGATCGTGAATGACATTTTAAATCCAACAACACCTCACTTGTCAATATTTGACAAATAAAGTCATTTTTATTTTTCAATCTAGAATGCTATGGATCGTGTAAATCGCTTCATTCTTGATCAAGTAAAATGGGGAAAAATACGACTTTGAGGCTTATGACTTCACAGTCGTTTTAAGAATCATTTAAAAGTCGCCAATATGAATTTTTCCAGTTAACTTCATTTTTTCAAATGGAAAGGGGGTGGCTTGTCAGCTTTTTGTGAAAGATAATTTTCTTACGAATAATTTGATACCACACACTTTCACTTCATTTTCACTATTTTTCTGAATAATTGCAAGAAGTGATCATACCTAATAACAAATAATACGTATTCGGTATACTTATGCATTAAGTCCTGTTATTCTAGTTATCCGTGACAAACGATTGAAGCTGTTGCTAGGACTACCTAAACGAATAGGCTAATGAATATGCTGTCAGTTTAAAAAAAATTTGTTGCGTAGTTCCTTAAGAAAAGATTATTGTATAGTCAATCACCAGAAAATGACAGAGAGTATAAAATTTATAGAAATAAACTAAATAGCTTAATAAAAAAAACAAAAAATGAATACTATAAAAATAAATTTGAGTTAGTAAAAGGTGATAGCAGAAAAACATGGCAAATAATCAATGAGACTTTAAACAGAAATCCTAGTAAATATTCCTATACCAATAACAGATACCGATAACATTGCTATTTCAGACAATGAACAAAAATCAAACATATTTAACAAATATTTTGTTGAAATAGGATTGAAGATGCAAAACAATATAAATAAAACCCTGCTGAACATCCTCAAAACTCTCAAATGACCCAACAGTCCATCCTTTTGCTTTGATAAATTCAAATCCAAACAACAAATTCATATATTAGAACCATGGTTCATCAAACATCTGTTATGAAAGCGGTGAAATTCCACATGAGTGGAAAAAAAGTCTAATCACTCCTGTTTATAAATCTGGCGAACGGAAACTTATCGCAAATTATCGACCAATCTCTGTGATCGACAATTTTGCAAAAATTTTTGAACACAGCATCAAAAAAGACTAATAACCTTTTAAACAAAAATAACGTTATTACTGAAAGACAATATGGATTTTTGAGTAACTCTAATACAGAAAAAGCAGTTCTTGATTTTGTGGAAAAAACCGTAAACGCCTTGGATAAATCAGACAAATGTCTCGCTATCTTTCTTGATCTTGCCAAGGCGTTTGATACTATATCTCACGAATTACTTTTGGAGAAGCTTTATAATTATGGGATTAGAGGGCCTATTAAGAATATTCTACAAAATTATCTATACAAGAGATCACAGAGAGTAAAGCTTGGAGAATATAACAGCAACCCATTAGAAATAACAATTGGTATACCACAAGGAACAGTCTTGGTACCAATCCTGTTCCTTATTTACATAAATAGTATCGGATATCTGGAAAACTGTAAAGGCCATATAATCTCCTATGCCGATGACACTACTTTGATTTTTTCTGCAAAAACTTGGGACGAAGTTATAAATAATGCTAATAATGGACTAAGACAAGTTAAGAAATGGTTAGACCAAAACCTACTGAGCTTGAATGTTAAGAAAACAAAGTACATCTCATTTTCTTTAACAGCAAGTGATCAACCTACAGAAAAAAGTAGTATTCTTGTACACGAAAATGATTGCCAAAATCGTTCAACATGCTATTGCCCGAAAATAGAAAAATGTAATAGCATCAAATATTTAGGTGTCATGATAGACGAACATTTAAGGTGGGAAAAGCATGTGGTATCATTGACAAACAGGCTTAGGCAGCTGACTCGAAAAATGTATGAATTGAGAGATATTCTGAATTATGAAACACTAAGAGTAATCTACCATTCCTTGGCTGAATCCATATTAGGTTATTGTATTAAGGTATGGGGCGGGCTATTCCAAAATAATTTAATACAACTCCAGTCAATGCAAAACAAAATTCTAAAAATCATATTTAAAAAACCTAAACTACATTCTACTGTACAACTGTATGAGCAATTGCAGATACTAGACATTAGAAGCTTATATGCCTATCAATGCCTGGAATGGATGTTCCACAACGTAAGTCGTTTCAGTCGTCCCATGGAAATCATAAAAAATACCAGATCACTAGACAAACTTGAAATATATATACCAATGTTCAAAAAGAGCAAAAACTAAAAATAAAAAAAACAAATTTTCGTTCAAAAAAATCAAACAAAAATCTATCAAATATTAATTTAGTCGATGTGTTACTCAGTACCCACCTATTCTTAAGAACATCTCACTCAACAATAAGTTAATCTTGCCTTCATGTACCTAATATATTGTATATAAATGTCTTATACTTATCAAAAAAAAAACTATCACCATCAATGAATTTCTGTACAATCTCAATGTTTCTGGAGGATTGCAGACAAGCACAACACAAGCATTCAGTATGCTTAGGTGCAGTTTTGTGGTCCAATTAGAAACTTTAAGATAAATCACTGTATATCATGTTATGTACACTTTTACTCTGAATAAAAATCTGTAAAAATCTGTAAATCTGTTTATAATTTGGTATGGAAAATCATACTAGAAACGAGAAAATTGACATGTTGCTAATTTACGGAGAAGCGAAAAAGAATGCAACTGATGCAGCTCGAATTTATGCTCAGAGATTCCCTAATCGTCGCCATCCCAGTATTTTCCAAAACTGGAAAGGAAAATGCTAAGTGAACCAGGAGAAAAAGCCAATAACTTCATCGTCAGTGAAGAGAAAGAAGTAGACGTGTTGGCCTATGTTGAAGTGAATTGTACGGCGTCAATTCGCCAAATTGTTTCTGAGTGTGATAAAAGTTATTCGTCCGTTTGAAGAATTATTGACAAATATTATTATCGATCATTCAAGTACCAACACCAACATCTCCACGATAACGACCACAACCGAAGATTAACTTATTGCAACTGGTTTTTGACTAAATACAGAGAAGATGTACGTTTTCATGGGATGAATGAAAGCAGAAACGTTTGAAGAATGACAGCAAATACTGGCTGGGTGAAAGATTCAAAATTGAAAAAGTGACCTCTAGTGGTAGGACATAACAACTGTGGAGCGATTGAAAGACTGGCTAGGCACAATCAAAAAATTGCACAAGTAACCCCTTTACCACACTTACTCACTTGATATGCGCATTTCGATAACTAAGTTATCATAATCAATAGGTAAACAGTGTAGTTTACCTTCTGATGATGATAACTCAGTTATCGAAATGCGCATATAGGTGTGAAGTGAGTAAGTGTGATGGAGGGGTTAATTGTGTATTTGGCGGCCCGAGCAGGAGCCATTGGTTATAAAATCACCAAAATTACAGTTTATTTTTAATAGAAATAATTTTCATTTTTTTTTCCGTGCGAATTTCCATATTCAACTGTGATCTTTATTCTATATTTCAAGAAGTTTGCAGATTTGTCGCCCTGATAATTGTTAAATTATGTTCTCAGTTGTTTCAATTCAGGGAAGACGCTGGATACAAACAACTGACGCGAAGGTTTACATCACTTCAAATGGTGAATTTCAGTTTTTCATTGTCTTGAGTTCAGGGAAAACGCCGAATTCAAGCCACTGACGTATAACAGAATTACACATCAACAGTTTTTTTCCCGCTGTTCGAATTCAGGGCCTAACCAAATATGAACAACGGCCGCGAGATATAAAACGAATCAAAACTGTCCCGAAAAATACATATACGAGTTTCACAATCTATAGTCCCCCTCCGGAAGTTTTCGGAATAATATTATTTTCATGATTCGAGAAGGTGATTTGATAATTACGCGTTTTATCGCTCCACTGAGGGGATGATAGTTACTTTATCTTATGAAAAACACGTCACAATTAGATTGATCTATGAGACTAGTTCTCAACTATTTTGATTTGACGGTAAGGAATAGACACCATGTTTAGTCTTTTCAGTTGGGAATGATTGGACATTACATTTGACGTTTGTTTTCCATTGTATTTTCAACTCAACAGACTAAGGCCCGGTTGTTCAATCGAGGATGACCAAGTGATTTGGCTTAAACCAGGATTACCAATTTTGTTTCAGTTGTTCAATACGGGTTTATGAGATAAACCTAGTTTAACCATGGTTTAAGTTAATCTCATGAATTCGGGGGTTTAAGGAGAATTTGCCGATTCTAACCTATTTGATTGTTTGACATTTCAATAGACATTGACTATTCTGAAAATTATTATTGTGTTGAATATTTTTGTTTTATATCCGACTGCAAAGATGTTCGTAGATATAACAGACGATTTTTTTGAAATTTTTGATATTATTGCCCCAAGAAGAAAGATAACCGTATTTAGACAATGTACCGTAATTTCGGGTGACTTTAACCCAGCTGGGGGACTCTTCAGAAATAGACATTATTGATTATAAAAAATGTAAACCTGTTGTTTTTAATGGATTGATTTTTCGTGATTCTATTGTATATATACCTGCAACAGTGTATTCGATTTAGGAGTCATTTGCAACCAAATTCATCTTGCATAAAATTTGTCTGCAACTAGCAATGTTTTTTTACTCATTTATGATGATTAAAAATGAAATAACGTTTTTATGGGCAAATTTATTTTGCTAATTTTATCCGTCGGATTACTTTTAAATCACCCAAAATTTAAGCCATGGGTCAAAGCCAGCCCTCAATATGCGGGTGACTTTGCACACCATGTTTTTTTATATATCCACATACAAAGTCATAATCACATTAATAACTAAAAAGGGAAACATTCTCAATTAAATATTGAATAGAAAGATTTTTCTGTGAATTGAAAAATCCACGATAAAAATTAAGTTATTTTTTGTGAATGTCTAACAGAAAACAACTACTTCCCCGCTAAAGCCACGCTGGACATTGACTACATCTGATAGATAGTCTGAAAGGACCCTAACTTAAAAGAAAAAATCTGAAATTGAAAATTTGCATTTTCATTCAGATAGTTATTATTTTTATTGATTTTCTATTCCAGTCTCAATTTGAAAGAGTGGTCAAAGATCAATATTTTGGTATATAATACCAATTTATTTTTACAAATTAATTGTAGACATTCTTTGATTTCAAGTAAGCCAAAGTCACCTGAAATAACGGTACCTAGAAACCATTTGGAAGAATGGACAGAAGAATAATTTTTGAATAGATTTCGCTTGCCTAAAGAAATCGTCCGCAACTAACAGAAATACAAAACATCACCCCTCACTACAAAGGCAAAATCGCAACAAAAAATAAACTTCTAAATAAAAATCAAATCTTGATTTTTCATACCAAAAACGTTTGACATAAAAACCTAAAATTAAATCATCACAAATGCAAAATGAAAAACTACATGATCTATTCTCAGGAATCTCAAGCAAATGTTGATTTATTGATGGTTGATGAGTTATGTTTCAAAGATAATGTTTGTTGTTTGTTTATATATCTCAATCATATGGGTTTTCTCTAGATTCTACTCCTCCCTTTGTAGTTCCAAGGAAAGTTGGTGTTTTTCTTTCATATGTATTAATTTCAACTTGTGTTCTTCAAATGATCGTTTTTGTAAATCTACAAAATCTGCTTTGGACAGAGCCCAAGTAGAAATTTTGTCCTTTATTGTTAAGATGCTATTCCTTTTTTTGGGCTTTCGCGATGGTATTGTATTCATTACTTATTATAGCCCAAACTTCAATTTTTGCGAATTAGTAACTGCGTCCGTTTTTTACATTCTACAATATCTTGGAATTTTTTTACGAGTGAAATTATGAGTAATTTTTTCCTTAAGAGACTCCTAACAATTTATATAAAACACTTGGCTGTTTTCGATCAATTTTTCTGTATACTTTTGACAAAACTACGAATTCTTAGGTTAGGTTTGATTCAATGTTGATGTTTCTGAACGGTACGAATGAAGGTACAAGCGGAAAAATGTGTTGCCAACATATGAAAACAATGAGTTAAGGAATCCAGGATTAGTTTTTCATTGAAAAATGCATAACGTTCTAATCCATAGTTAATTAATAATCCGAGTTTAGATAATCAACGGTTTAAACTCGCATTGAACAACCGGGCCTAAACGTGGCTTATTTTCCTTACCTTCAACTCAAAATAGTTGAAAACTACTCTCGTAGATGTCTCTTCTCTCTTCAAGCCTTTGCATTTACAATGTTCTTTAACCACTACACAGTTGTTGTCCTATCACTAGAGGTCACTTTTCGAATTTCAAGTTTTTACCCAGCCATTGTTTGCTCGTCATTCTTCAAATGTTTCAGCTCTTATTCATCCCAAGATGATGTTCATTTTGACCATTATGATCATGTTGTGTTTCCATCCTTTTGAAGGATTCTAACAACAAAAGCTAATGGTTAGTGATCCAGTATCAATGTTTTGGTTGTAGTTTAGTTGGGATTGGGATCAATATGAATTGAAGAAAAAACTGTTGTTTTCTTGCCGACGTTTCGAATTAATTGAATTCATTCTCAGAACTCTGTTACAATGTCAATTGGAAGATAGAATGATTTTTATATTAAATGTATTCCACTAATATAGTAAGGAAAAATGATATTGATGAATACATTAAGAGAATTTTTCTATAGAAGAATAAAATTACTCAAAATGTAATGTCTGTGAAATAATTGTTATTTCATTCAAACCCCTAAACACCTGAATACGGTATTCCTCATAGATCTCATAACTCAAGTTACATAACTGCAGATATTTCCATAAGATTTTTCGGTAAATATATTATTCCAATCAATGATATATTATTGTATGATAATATACAGAGTGTTTCCTAACTACGGTACGAAACTTCAGGGGGTGTTTCGTTAGGTCATTTGACAAAAAAAAGTTCCTATGAACATATGTCCGGAGTTGCTTCGTTTCTGAGATACAGGGCGTTGAAGTATAAAAAAAAGGTATTTATAAGATATCCTGAATATCCTGAAACCGATGTGGTTGAAATGTGGTACAGCTATTTGAAGTAATAAAGCAATTATTTGGCCCTAAGTAGGTCCAGTGGCGTCTCAGTGGGCACCACAGCCAACAATACTGAGAAAAAAATTATTTTCTCCTTTTCAGTGCATTTGAATATAAGCGTGGGTTCTAAAAAGTTTCTTATAAGCGTGGTAAAAATAGAACTTTTTGGCCTCTTGTGTTTTTTTTCATATTTAGCTTAGTTTTCGAGAACAAAAAAATGAAGGTACTCTACAATCATGATGACCTGCTATGGAGACCAGCTGACAGTGATAGTATTGTCATATCAGTAAAAGTCAGAGTTGTCAATTAGCAGTGATTCCATCATGAATACTTTTACTAACGCTGAAATGGCTGAGATGCACTTTATTTATGGATTAGCAAATGGAAATGCGGAAGAAGCACGGAGAATCTACAAGGATAGATATCTTAACAGAGTAATTCCATGTGCTAAAACATTCAGAACGCTACATGCAAGATTATGTGAAACTGGAAGTTTTAATAAAAATGTAAGTGGTGGAAGACCAGAAACTGAAACAACGCCTGAACTAGAAGAAGCCATACTTGATGCGATAGAAGAAGATACTTCAAATAGTACCAGGAAGATTGCACTGCAGCTTGAAGTAAGCCCAAAAACCGTTTGGAAAGTTCTAAAAAGAAACCTCCTATACCATATCACATACAGCGGGTCCAAGCTCTACTGCCTAAGGATTTTCACCCAAGATTATTGTTTTGCAGGT
The DNA here is from genome assembly GCA_018342105.1 of Gonioctena quinquepunctata. Lineage (NCBI taxonomy): Eukaryota > Metazoa > Arthropoda > Insecta > Coleoptera > Chrysomelidae > Gonioctena > Gonioctena quinquepunctata. Next base: position 380,579 of record JAFIRS010000784.1, on the reverse strand, counting down.
GGTTGATTCATACGATGGCACACAATAATAATTTTTACCAAATATTTTATTTACGGACGAGGCAAATTTTTCACGAGAATCTATTATGAACTTTCACAATAACCATTTCTGGGCCGACGAAAATCCCCACATTATTAGAGAAAGTCATTTTCAGCAACGATTTTCGCTGAACGTTTGGTTAGGAATTATTGGTGACTACCTAATTGGACCCTTTTTTTTTACCAGCAATATTATCAGGTCCATCCTACACGGCTTTTTTGCGAAATAATTTACCCATTTTGTTGGAAGAAGTACCCGTACTTGTAAGAGGCAACATGTGGTTTATGCACGACGGAGCTCCAGCTCATTTTAGTGTTCTTGCTCGTCAGCATCTCGACATCACCTACCCTAATCGCTGGATTGGACGTGCAGGACCTCAACATTGGCCCGCTCGCAGTCCTGATATGAATCCTCTAGATTTATATTTATGGGGTCATCTGAAGGCTCTCGTTTATAAAACCCCTATACTAGATGTGAATGACTTGAGGAATCGAATAAGTGACAATTGCAATGTCATAAGGAATACTCCAGGTATTTTTGAACATGTCAGACAATCAATGACACATCGATTGCAGTCGTGTATTTTATCAGACGGTGGACATTTTGCTCATTTACTTTAAGGTCGAAATTGTTTATTTTTTACTTTAGGTTTGTATTTTATGTTGTCCATGGATAATTTGTAGAATAAGTTAAAGTATTTTTTCCTCGAAAACGAAGCTTAATATGAATAAAACACAAAGGACCAAAGAGTTGTATTTTCAGTTGTTCAATTTCAACCACATCGGTTTCAGGATACTCAGGATATTTTATAAATACCTTTTTTTTTTAATACTTCAACGCCCTGTATCTCAGAAACGAACCAACTCCGGACATATGTTCATAGGAACTTTTTTTCGTCAAATGACCTAACGAATCACCCCCTGAAGTTTCGTACCGTAGTTAGGAAACACCCTGTATACAGTGGAAAAATCGTTATTCCGATAGTATTTCATCAAGATGAACTTGAGCAAGATTAAAGCAACAAAAAATTGTGTCTGAAAATACAGATGAAAGTTTCGCTATATTTAGATGAATTTTGAATTGATTGACCTTTCATTTTGAAAATGTATGGAAAAATATGCTATGCATGTTCTCAATCTTAGACAGATTCAACATGCAAATGACGACGTGAGATTTCAAAGTGGTCTAAGATGCTTTATATTTTGAGTATTGTTGAAATTCGAGATTTTTATCGGAATATGTGAGTTGATTGATTGAAAACGTTTCGAGGTATTTTAGAGATGTACCAAATAGGTATAAAAATGATATCAGCTAAACAATGAATTATCAGTTAAAGATTATTGTCAAATTGAAACTATCTGAATATGAAACTTCTTTTGAACTATGCAGGAACCTTGGGAGTCGAATGAAATAAAAATGGAACATTCTGAAATGATAATTGGAAAAGATTCATATAGATTAGGAAGAGGCGCTCCCGGAATATTTTCGTAACGGCATTCTGGCAAGAGGTGGCGGTTTCGTCGTATAGTACTGATCCCCACCTTCTGGAACACAAGTTTTTCGAAAAATGTTTGACCGTGCACGTTACTAACTTTAACAATACATACAGGATCATCCCCTGCTGCTGCAATTTCCGTGGCCGCGGTAATCACTAATGAAGTGCCATTATCCTTTTTCGCGGTGGTCTGCCAATGTTTCCACTATGCCTATTAGACCCGTGACGGATTTCAGCAGCCAGGTGACCAGAAGCCCGGTTGGATGCAGAATAACGACCATGCCACCATTCATGTATTCATGGGAGTTATCACATTTCATTGATCAAATAGCATTTAACATATCAGCTTTGGTTTGGTCAATCATTCTGAGAATTTATAAGTTTTCTGGACGTCTAAAACAAATCAATACCCACTATACCTCATTTAGAAAAAAGAGAGCAAAAAAAACTAGCTATAAATTCCAATTAACAAAAAACGTAGTTATATGATACCTAGAATATCCATTCTCAGTTGTCTTCGACTCAAAATATAAAGTTTGTTCAAAATTGTACATATTATAATGTCGAATTATGAAGAAATCCGAAAAGAGAGATCATTATGATTCCCCGTATAAAGTATATAGAAGACCAAATTGAGTGAAAACTATTTCCGCGTGAAAACCAGTTGATAACTTCGCTGACCACTCATGCAATAAATTACCGTAAACCATCACAGCCCATGTCGGCATGTTGGATAAAGCGGCAAATCCTATTAGGTTTATCATCCCTTTAACATTCCATTCAATTGAGAATGGATATACTATATTTAAGATATAGTATATCCATTCTCAGTTGACTAATTCATCTTCGACTCGAAATATAGGGTTCGTTCAAAATCGTACATATCATAATGTTGAATTATGAAAGGAACCGGAAAAATAAATAAATATAATTCCCCGTATGAAGTATATAGTAGACCAAATTGAGTGAAAATTACCGTAAATCACTACAGATTATACTTTATCGAGTTTGGGGTATAGATAATAGAATCTATTATTAGAACAGTGGTGTGGTATGTGTCTGAGCAGAGGCAGCCGTGTATGGTGGACAACCGCAAGAAAATGTTTGTGCAGTAATCGAAAGTACGATCCACATAAAATTTCTGGCTCAAGCAAATCTGCTTTAAAGGATCTCGCACCGAATCAATGGGAAATTGGCTTTCGGTTAATTTGCTCGAATTTTTTATATATTGCAGAACTCGTGAAGCTGATCAAATGTCTCCATTGCACCACCGCTCTACAGTTTAGATTATATAGGGTGCTGAAGAAAACTTTTTCAAAATTTCAATGTCCATTGTGAAGAGACTTTTTCGAATATATGAACCAAATCGATTGTTCATACGGCCGATTTGAAACACTATAGAGAACAATGATTCCTGCACGTACAGACGATATACAGGGTGAGTCCAAAGATAGCAAGATTTTCAGTGATTTCCAAAAAATTGAGCGGTGGAATTTTATTCATTTTCAGATATTTTGTAGGATACCAATATCAATTGCGATTGATGATATAAGCATCTCCTGAATTGAACTGACATATCCATTATGTATTCCTCATGAAACTGCACCAGTCCTGCTTATTGATATATCCAAATGCCTGAAATTCCGGAAAAGTCGGTTACAAACTCGATCGTTCAAGGTACAGATACCTAAAATATACTAGTGTCCTTCACTGATAATTTCCTTGAAGTAGTTATGATTGATATTGATGTCATTGAAGCATTTTCAGAAATACATTCTGTTCGACACCCATCTGCCGAAAGATTTTGAACAATATTATTAGTAAATAAAATTGTATCTACTACGATTAGTAGAACAACTCGAATGATGGTAAAAGAATCTCGAGAAATATTGCATATAATTAAAACCGAAACATTGATTTACAACAAAATAGAAAACGAAATATGCTCATATTCCATTGAACAGACGAACCTATATGGAATGTATAGGTTGCTTATGAAGAACGACAGGAAATCCAGAATTATTCAAGTTTCACTGTTCAGATGACATCCTGTTTGAAATCTTGGGCTCACCGCCGGACAACTGTCAATTGATCTTGATTGATGATGTATTATATTACCTACTTCAATATCAAAACTGTGGAATTCTTTGAACGGAAAAACAATGTATAACAGGGTACCAATGAACTAAAACGAATGATGACATGAACAACGTAAAAACGATGATAGAGTCAGAATACCAGATTAACTTCAGCATCCTCTATATGGATGAGAAGGGCATTTGATGGATACCTTATATACTGTTCATGACGTGTGTAGCCAAGGTACGAGATAACACTGGCCACGTGGGCTCAACATCCAAGGGTCCTGGCTCCAGTTTTACAAGTGCAATAATATCCAAATATAACATCGTCAACACTATTGATTTGTTCAATATCTTATACATTTGCTTCGATTGCTATGAATAATTGATATTTGGTGGCATTACGGATTCTTGAATGAACTCTGATGCGTAAAAATCCAGGCTCATTCGTATTTGCATCCATTTGAAACTCATTTTCTTCATGATGATATACAGTACTTGTATGCTGCCAATACTACATGATACATGCCAACTGTTATATATCGTACCAACTGTGAATCTAATCTCGGGAATTCATTGAAATGATCCTGTCTGAGTAATGCTCAAATTTAGATTTTCAGCTTCAACTCTGGCTAATAGAGTCAACGTAGTTCAGTTGACTCTATTAGCCTTTTCCAACAATATGTTGTCTATTTCTAGGTTGGCATCTCTCATTTGAATAAGTGGATGGTACTTATTTATTATCGCACCTGCTATTTGTAGGAAACATTTTATATTTTTAATATGACGTGTATCAATTTTGAGATACAATAATTTGAACATTGTCTCCAAATGACCATTCCGTGCCTCAACTATCCATTTAGTTTTTGTTGTGATTCTGGACTTGTGGCTTCGTCAGTTAGTAGTTGTCTTTGTTCTCGATGTAGAACTGAAGGCATTTTACAATGAATGCCGATATTCTGAAGAAAAGGAAGAGCATCTCGGTAGCCCCTATCTACAATAAAAATATCACCTGGATGAAACCATCTTCTCATTTGGTTGACATCTATACTCAATTAATTCTGCAGTATACGTGCATCATTATTTCCCGAATCACCGAAATGTGGGCATTGAATATCCAAAATGTAACCATCACCACAACCACAATTAGGACTGGTTTGATTGAATGTCTCCCTTTGTGTTAAGAGTATGATTGTCGTAATACCCGGAATTCGCAACTTTTGCCGAAGTACAAATAAGTACCATCTATATAAACTATTGCTTTTGGTTCATTGGGTTGTGGATTGTACAATTGATTTGCAAAATCACTAACATGCTGTTCTATAAATTGTTTTCTTGCTATTGCGGTAAATCCTATATTATCGGGTACGAAACGAGTCATCAAATATTCCTTGCACTTTAGTTATCACTAAACGTGTTGCCTGGCGGCTTGAATAATTGAATATGATGGTTAAAATTATATCAGAAATACCTTGTCGGAGTTTGCATAAGAATGCCAATGATTATGTAAGTCACCAAACTGTTCTTTTGTGAGCGGAGCAATGGATCTGAATTCTTCATCAGAAAAACTATTTTTGTCTACGTAATCCAATTTACGCTTAGCGGCAGTTCTGAGTTCGTTTAAAAATAGTTGAAGTTTCTGAAATTCTAGTTCGCAAGCGGAGTTTCTCTTAACTTTATACATATGTATAGTTTTTCATGATAAATAACATTTCCAAATTGCTTCTGAAGGAAGACTTTTACCATAATAATAATGATATCATTTGATGTTATGGAAAACTTCCAAATAATTGAACCAGTGATAAAGTGTAATGCATTTATGACGTTTTCACTGAGAGTCTATACCAAATTTTTTTTTTTTTACAGGAAAGCACCCGGAAGTTAATAAAAAATTGTTATGTGGATAATGGTAACAAGAAACGATCTAGAAGATTTGCTGAGAAGCTGCAAATAAAGGTATGTAAGAAAATATTTGAAGGTTCGTATAAATACGTTGATCCATCGTAACAGATCTTCGGGGGAAAACAATTCCGGTACGGATACCAATTATTAAATTATGAAAATAAACACATCACATTATGCTTTGAGGAATCCATACTTTATTCGATTATAGAAACATCCTGCTAATAGACTAATGCCGTTAGCGCGTGATCGGAATCGGTGAAGTGTAATATCAGGGCAGCACTCAGCACCGTACATGTATGTTTCGGAAAATATCATTTTTCATAAATTACGCTCAATTTCAGTTTTATTGTATTGAAGTAGGTGCAAAATGAAAGGACTGAAGTTCATTCTCACGAAGTAGATGAACTGCGTTCATCAAAATTATTCATAGTTGGTTCAATAACAGCGTGTGCTTCCACAATATGATCCAACTTCCACATCTTTTTTTCTACCTCTCCAATAACTAGTACCAAATAAGACTTCCACACTTCTGGAGTAATTTTTTCCATGGCTTCTTCAAACAGCTGTTTCATATCTGATTTTTTTTTATTGCTGTCCAAGTTCTATAGGGTTCAACTAGCAATGGTATGGCGGTTATCTTAAAACCATGTTGTTTTGATTTTTTGCCATTTCATCGACTATGTTCTTTTTGTATTTTTCTTTATATTGTCGAAGAATCACAAATAACTCAGCTTCCAACAAGGAATCATCAGAAATAATATTTAATAGAAGCCCTTGTAGGAATGTTTTCTATTTTTCGTGAGTGGTATGACGCATTGTCTAAAACAATTACGAAATTTCCATCCAGTTTTGGCAATGTCTTCGAAAACCAATTTTCGAAGGATTCACCGTGCAATCTCATCCTGGTAGTCCCCTTTTTTTTGGACCAGGAACAAATCCATTTTCATTCCCAATATGACATCTATCAATCGCTTTCATTTGCCTAAACTTTCCAAATCTCCGACTCTGAAACCTCCCGCATATCAATTTTGAATCGAATTGGACCATAATCACAAAACTCGTCCTCCATCTTGGAGCCGACATCTTGAATTTATGAATTAAAAAAAAATCATAATCTCCGACCCCGAAAACCCCCACATACCAATTTTGAATCGAATCGGACCATAATAACAATACAAAACATTCCAAACCCCCACATACCAATTTTGAATCGAATCTGACCATAATCACAAAACTCGGCTACCATATTCGAGCCGCCATCTTGAGTTTATGGATTTCAACAAAAAATTAATAATCTCTCACCCCGAAAACCCCCACATACCAATTTTGAATCGAATCAGACCATAATCACAAAACTCTGCCGCCATCTTGTAGCCGCCATCTGGAATTTATGAATTTTGAAAAAATATTCATAATCTCCGACCCCGAAAACCTCCCACATACCAATTTTGAATCGAATCAGACCATAATCACAAAACTCTGCAGCCATCTTGTAGCCGCCATCTGGAATTCATGAATTTTGAAAAATTATTCATAATCTCCGACCCCGAAAACTCCCACATACCAATTTTGAATCGAATCTAACCATAATAACAAAACTCGGCTGCCATCTTGGAGCCGCCATCTTGAATTTATGAATTTTGACAGAAAATTCATCATCTCCGACCAGGAAAACCCCCACATACCAATTTTGAATCAAATCGGACCATAATTACAAATCTCGCCCGCCATCTTGGAGCCGCCTTTGTGTTTTTTCTCTAACAAAAATTCCATAATGCATTGTCACCGGAATTATGAACACTAATCGGACGACTAAAAGTCGGTCAAAATTCACTTGCAAGATTTGACCCTAACGAACGAACGAACGAACGAACGAACGAACAAACGAACGAACGAACGAACGAATCAACGAACGAACGAACGAACGAACGAACGAACTAACAAGTGAAACTAAATAAAATCTTGTAAAATAGAGGCTATTTTCACACTTAAATAAAGACGCAAATAACCTGTACTACCTTTTGACAGTTCGTAGATGAAAACCCCGGTGTCGGCCCCAGCAAAATCGCTTTGTGGATTTTTTTTGACAAGAAATGTTTTAAAAAATGACCACTGTTTTTTTTTACTAATATCCTAAAAAGTATTCGAGGAATCGTTTCACAGTCAATGGAACTTTCCACTAAGAACATCCGAGAAAACCGCTAAAAAAAATACCTTTTTTTTTTCATTTATATTTTTTATAAAGTTAAAGCTGAACGAACACTCTTGTGGGAAATGATAGATTATTTAACATGTAGTTCAACTGTGCGCAAAATGGTTTCTGTCCGGTATGCAGTTTTTGCACAATCGCGTTATAAACAATTTAAGGACTTATCTTGCAAAATTCAGAAGGTTTTTTAGAAACGTGCCTTTTATTATTCGTCAGCGCCTATGGCTTATGCACGATGGTATGTCCATCCAATATCAATTGCAGAAGCTGTTTCTATAGGGAGCAAATGAAAACTCACTTCGCTAACACGAGCCTATATGCGAAGAAACGGAACGAAAAATAATCTGTACTACTTGTATACAGTCTCCGTCGGCACAAAGAGCCGCTGGTCAACGTGGACTTGAGTGACTTGAGCAGACTGCTGTCTGTTCTACAACCGATTCGTCTGGGCCAATCAAGTTGGACATCAATGCTTGCAGGTGTGTCTATACAATGGGAGGTCATAAATCACGCGTTATATTTGTGTTTTAATAGCTCTGAAAGATTAAAAACCAGTAGCGTCTGTGGTCTTGGTGTGTGCCGATCGAAATACGTTTTAGGATATTAAAATATCTAAATAAAATTAGTTATCTCCGCCACTGCTGCTCACAGGATTTCGCCGCAAGACTGTTTTATGCTTCTGCAATTGATATTGGGAAAATTATACTCCACCTCAATTTCAACAGTGCGCAATTATTTAAACTTTTCAGAATCGGTGGATTGGCAGAGCAAGTCCAATACCTTGGCCTTCATCAGATTACAACCCGCTGGACTTTTTCTGGGGGTATTTGAAGAGCCTAGTTTCAGATGCAGGACTTGTGCCTTCAACGGACATTGATGGTTACAGTAGATTTAATTTTTTGTTTTTTACCGTGAAATGAATCATTTTCAACAACTTGCTGTGAAAAGTTCATTGTTTATTTTATTTTTGTCTACAAACATTTGTTATAATTGAACCGTTTTCTGAACTTGTAATAGTAAGTTGAGGGAAGTAAATCGATTATGACATTCTGCTATGACATACCGCATGTTACTTTGACATAAAACGTCAGAAACATTTGTTATCAGAAACAAAATAAGAATCCATAGCCCACTAAGTATTTTAGTTTGTTACTTTGGTAAATGTCTAGATATCGTGCTCATGCTTCCTGGAAATAGCTGTTTGACTTTTTTTGCTTGTTTTTGCTTCATGAATACGAATCCGAAAAGAAGCGCGGCGATCTCATACCGTTTCCGAGATATAATGACTTTATCCTTCTTCCAGAGGTCATTTTTAGGCACTGCGTACAAAAATCATTCACAATCCCTCCTTCTTTTTACCAGCTTGAACTACACACACCAAATCACTCATTTTTGGTACAACTTTGCACAAAATATAGCCGGTTTTATCGAAAAAATAGTCCTCCTTACAAATAAACAAACTTCTCATATTTGACATATGAAAGTTAGTAAATTTCACCCTTCTGCATGTTGGCAATGATAAATAAATCACCGCCATCTTTTCAAATTCAAATATGAGTAACAATTTCCCCTTCATTCATATTCGTAGTGTTCATATTTGAATTTGAAAAGTTGGCGGTGATTTATTTGTCATTACCAACATACAGAAAAGTGAAAATTACTAAATTTCACCTGTGAAATTTGTTTATTTGTAACTGTTCAAGGAGTATTTTTTCGATAAAACCGGCTATATTTTGTGCCAAGTTGTACCGAAAATGAGTAATTTGGTGTTTATAGTTTGAGCTGGTAAAAAGAAGGAGGCATTGTGCCTAAAAATGACTTCTTGAAGAAGGAGAGTCATTATATCCCGGAAACGGTATGAGACCGCCACGTTTTTTCGGATTCGTGTTTAGGAGGCAAAAACACGTAAGAAAATTCAAACAGCTATTTTCAGGGAGCATGTACACGATATCTAGACATTTACCGTTACTTCAATAATACACCCCTTTCAATAACCAGCGATTTTATCGAAAACGGTTAGCTGATTCAAAAAAATGCAGGTGGCCAAATTTCAGGATTTTTGATGGCGAAGTTAATGGTGATGTTTAAATTAATTTTTTTTTGGCGGAAATTTAAAATTTTGGCCATAAAAAGTGTAGGCAACCCTCATTCACCTCCTTATTTTTGAAGCAAGAAATGAATAGAACGTCCAAAAAACCAACACCCTGTAAATTTTCCGAACATTTGATGCATAATTGTATATAACCGCAATTCGAAATTTACGATTTTTTTCGCGCAACTTGCGATATCTGTAGCTTGGAGGGGGTGCATTTTAGGACACATGTTTATAGCAAAAAAGTGTCTTATTTTGACCCCAGGAATACGCCCAATATTTATATTAAATATTGTAGCACCCTGTATATATATATATATATATATATATATATATATATATATATATATATATATTAAGATTGTATGGGTCACTAAATCTAATTTTTGTAGAAAACCCTTATTTTTTTGACGTTACTTCATAAATGACTGGAATTTAATTTCTTACAAAAAAAGTCTCATAAACCAAATCGCTAAGATTGATATTTCTCGAGACATAAAGCGTTGACTTTGTGGTAATATGAAAAGTTTGATTCGATGATTCTCAAAAATTTCGTGTGACGAAAAAGTTAACGATTTATATCTCGAGAAATATCAATCTTTTTTTTGTAGGAATATACATTTATTAAAAGTTTGTCATCTACGTTATTTCCATAAATCCAGTCATTTATGAAGTATCCTCAAAAAACTGAGAATTTTTTACAAAAATCAGATTTAGTGACCTGTACAATCTTACAGGTGCAGATTACAGCTAAGTCGCGAAAGACACTTTTGTAGAGCATGTAATCCTAAGTAAATCGCGCTTTGGTACGATATGATAGCATAAAATGCCGCTGAGTTATAGATATTTGAAAAAAAAAACAAAGTTTACGTATATTTTAAATTGGAAATCTTTCCACGCTCTGGGAAAGTACTTAATGTTAATATTAAAGGCCCAAATTTCAAGGGTTTTTTTTTTACATTTCCAACAAAACTTTAGGTTCCTAGCAAAAAACAAACAAAATAGATCAAAAAACCACCTTTCATATATATGTATATATATATATATATATATATATATATATATATATATATATATATATATATATATATATATGTATATATATACAGGATGGCCCACCACATCCGCTTCGGTATTTCTACGAGAAATGAAGATAGTTAGGGAAAAACTTTTAGCACAGTTATATGTGGGTCCATGGGGAGCATATTCCAAAATTATTTTGAAATATATAGGGTGATCCCCAAAAAAATTACATACCAAAGTTATATTTTTTCTTATGGAACACCCTATATGTTTTTATATTTTTAGATACTATAGAAAAAATAAAGGTGAGTTACTATTATATTTCCCTTACTTAAAACTGACCGTTTCTGAGAAATTTTGAGAAATTTAAAAATACAGACCATAATTTGAAAATTGTTTTCACCCTGTAACGTGTAACGAGCTATTCGTGATTAAATGTACTGCTTAGCTCAAAGGTTAAAGTTAACTACTACATGAAATTTTTAATGCAATATTATACAGAGTGGCGAAAAAAATTGCCTCAAAATTTGGACACACATTTAATTAAATAACTTCTTAAAGTTTAATGGAACACCCCGTATTTAGTGGAGTAATTTGACGCAGAATTAGATTCCCTTCAAAACTATATTAGGGTTCCCTATACCTATCTCTTTTGCTTTTTACACAAAAGGCGTTTTTATATTTTACTTATGAGTAATTTTTTTATCTTAAAAATGAAACACACTGTATTGTAATGAAAAGCTTAAAAAGCGTTTTAAAAACCTTTTTATTAAGGAATACGTAGATTCTCTAGAAGCAGAAGTTTAAATTTTTGAAAATACGGTGTATCTAAAGTAAAATGTAGGCAAATGTAAAAACTCAAATTTATTGCCATTTCTGAAATATTAAAGCATTCTTCAAAATAAGAAGATGCACGTGTCTTAATTATTGAGGCGCAATATGTTAAATTCGCTTGTTTCTTAGCAAATTGGACTTCATATTGAAATAAATACCAAAATTACAATATGGGGTCAATAAAAACATACATTTACAATTTCCTATAAAACCTATAATACTATTTTTTTAATAATAGCCAGGTCTCCGGACCTTACAAGTCCCGACTATTTTTTATGGGGATATATCAAAAGTATTGTTCACGATACACCGCCAACGACACCTCAGGATATGAAAGTACGCAAAATATGTTCCATACCGCAAAATATGTTATCCAGAGTTCAGCACTCATTTCAAGAAAGAGTTCGCCTATGCATCGAGAATAATGGACACCATTTTGAGCATTTATTAAAATAATAAACTATTTAAGATTCTTAATTTTTCGATAAAATGACTCCAAAAATGCTTTTTGGGCTTTTCATTACAATACAGTGTGTTTCATTTTTAAAATAAAAAAATTACTCATAAGTAAAATATAAAAACGCCTTTTGTGTAAAAAGCAGAAGAGATAGGTATAGGAAACCCAAATATAGTTTTGAAGGGAATCTAATTCTGCGTCAAATTTCGCCACTAAATACGGGGTGTTCCATTCAACTTTAACAAGTTATTTAATTAATGTGTGTCCAAATTTTGAGGCAATTTTTTTCGCCACTCTGTATAATATTGCATTAAAAATTTCATGTAGTAGTTAGCTTTAACCTTAGAGCTGAGCAGTACATTTAATCACGAGCAGCTTGTTACACGTTACAGGGTGAAAACAATTTTCAAATTATGGTCTGTATTTTTAAATTTTTCAAAATTTCTCAGAAACGGTCAGTTTTAAGTATGGGAAATATAATAATAACTCACCTTTATTTTGTCTATAGTATCTAAAAATATAAAAAATATAGGGTGTTCCATAAGAAAAAATATAACTTTGGTATGTAATTTTTTTGGGGATCACCCTATATATTTCAAAATAATTTTGGAATATGCTCCTCATGGACCCACATATAACTGTGCTAAAAGTTTTTCCCTAACTCTCTTCATTTCTCGTAGAAATACCGAGGCGAATGTGGTGGGCCACCCTGTATATATATATATATATATATATATATATATATATATATATATATATATATATATATATAAACATTTCAAGAGATGGTATTTGTGGGTTCTGGGGACCATGATCGGTGAAGATATATAAAAATTTATTGAAAGTTATGATGACGGGACCAATAGTATTTCTATTGAAATCTACCTAAAAGAATACTTCGCACAAGTATGTTCCTACAGATATATCATTATGTTTGAAAAAATCCTCGAATTGGACTCTTATATAACTTTATAACTGCTCAACACTTGAACTAAAAAAATTTAGACAATATAGAAAAATATTTTTTGCGACATGAAATAATAACCAATTTTTGTTTGTTTTATTGTATACAACATTCACGATGTGTGTGTAATTGCATTTAATGACAAAAACGATATGTCATCTATCTATGGAGACGAGTACCTATTTCTACCCAAAAACGAAAAAAAAATATTTTGGTGTTCACTTGGTCACATAGTGAAAAGTTATGATTTTTTTTACCTTAAGCACAAAGAAAAACGTTCCATCTTTCCTACGTCCATCCACAGGAATCATGAACTTAATTGGATAATATTCCCTAATCTGTTTTGCATTCCTTAACAAGCTGCATGCATGCGGTGTGCAACCATGTTCGCTATAAAGGGCGAACACCATCTCGAAATCCTTTTCTTCCATGGATGTCAAGAACTCCATTTTGTTGCTTTCCCGAATTTTGTCTTTTAACGTTAACATTATGCACTGCCGTGTAAATGAACAGTTCGAAAAACAGTACCTCGGCGTTCACTTTCAATGGATTTGATAATCAGTTATCAATCGAAGATATTTAATCAACTGATCACGTATCAGACACGAAAAGTGTGAGAAAGTATGAAAGTATGAGAATCGGATACCACATTCAATCCAAAAAAAAGGGTAACATCTACCAAAGAAGTCGTGGAGAAATAAACAGTGGCAAAAATACATCGTCGGATGTGAAGTGCCAGTAAGTGTATATTGTATTCGGTTGCTCCTAACGCTTGTGGAGATTATAGATTTCAGATTTTGTTTCAGCATGAAGATCACTTGATCAGGAATGAAGCATTCGATAACTAAAAATATTTTTTTCGGCAACTTTGAGAATTAAAATAAATCCGTGACATGCTACGGATTGAATTTTATTCATTCATAAAACATAACTGAACAATAACGGGTGTTTATAAATACTATAGAAACCATCAACCGATAACATTTTGCCGCAGGAAAGCTAGGAATTTTGATTTTTTCAGAATAAAATTGTCAATGGTTATTGTTGCGGTAGCTACAAACAGTGGCGCATTTACAGATTTGCCGCCCGTAGGCTATTATTCAATTTTTGCCGCCTCTAAATTTTGATATCTTAGTCCACAATCATATCAATTTTCTATCAATAAAATTCCAACTTTATGATTTGTGCTCCATCATCCTCGTAACATCAACTTTTCCCGTATGGTTAGTATCATTGAGAACTATGGTACCGTGTTAGATCCTTGATTATTTTTTCAGCAAAGAATTATCAAAAAACATTATTTCAAGTTTTAAGCAAAAAATATCTCAATCATGTACCACTTTTAAAGTAAGGTAAGGTATGTCTTGAAACTATACAATACTTACATAATATGAATAAAGCTTACATAAGAAATATACACGTTGATGAATATTTATTATTACACTCACAGTTTAAAAACAATACAATAAATATATCTTTTGGCATTTTCTGAAAGTGAAAAAGTTAACAAATGTAAACATTCAATTTTTTGTAAATAATTTTAATTTCTCTTCAATTTTCGAACTTCGTATTTTGTGTGTGTATAATTTTTTTTTTTTAAATTTGTAAACCGAAAAAAAAAATTATGAACTAAATTTGCCGCCCCTTGAAATTTGCCGCCCTAGGCTCCAGCCTACTCAGCCTGCTGGCAAATCCGCCACTGGCTACAAACATGAAGATTTCAACACTTTCTTTCTTCGAACAATCGCAAACAAGAATATAATCTACTTACAAGAATATACGAATAATGGTTTAGTTTGGGTTCAAATCAAGTTTCGATATCCACAACTAAACTTACATACATTTATTGGATGATAACAATTTATATTTCATTTATTCCAAATGTCACTCCAGGATTACCACGAAGTGGGCGACATCTAGCATTCACGATTCGAATGTCAAACTAGGGGAAAACAGGATTTTGCTGTATACTGAATACATTTACAATTTTATTTCAAATTTGGAGTATATTTCTGAATGGTTGTCATATTTACTTACAAGTTTATCATAATACGTTAGTATAGTTGGATCCTGGAAAAAATGACTGAGAACACAATTACAGAACATAACAACAAACGCAAATGTTATTGACTAATTGACATATTTGACATTTGACACGTCGGTAAAAAAAATCTGATTCGATATTTCACACGGCCTTCTGCCGGTGCTACCTACAAATATATTTGCGTGTTGATAGCAGAAATAAAATCAAAGTTCCTACATGAAACATTCTTTGGAAAGCTTATACAAAAAAATATTGTATGCAACACGTACGCAAATGGTTTTCGCGGACTCATCTTCATATTACGGACTCAGCTTAAACATTACGATTCGTCTGCGAAAGCCTCATTTTGCGTACTTGTTACATAAACTACTATTAAGAGATTCTCATAGAAAATCCACAAATAACACTCATACTTTCCCGAAATAATTCGTTATGATTTTCGATAAAATTACTACTAAATTCTTCCTCTCTTTTTAAATTTACACCTTTTCTAATTTTGATATAAAAGGTAGTTTTTGACAGAATCTTCAACTTAATTCCAAGTTACCAACTAAGCTGCAAATGTCCTTGAAAAATTCCCTGTATATTCTTCTGCGTTTTGTAATTTCAGAAGAGTGGCTATTTTTTGGGACATCTTCCTTTTATCGATTGCTGATAGGGTTCACCATCCATGTATTTGAATGTTGTCATCAAAGCCGGGTTTCTTGGGTTTTCATAGACCAATGAAATTATTGATTATTATTATGGATAATCGAATAAATGAAGGAATCTCTTGTTTGAATGTCAATGTTCTAAAAGAATGTGAATAATAATTTGAGTTTTTTTTGTTTCAAAATCTTTTCCATGGAATAAATAATTTACTGCACAAATTCCAATTTTAAACTGTATAACTGCCACATATAAATAGTAATCCGTTTCTGACCTTAACACAATTTAATTACTTTCTTTTATTTCAAACATAGTATGGATATGTTGTGGACAAGGTCAGGCTTGTCAGATTGATAAAAGTCTATCGATATCCGAAGTCATGTAACGCCGATCCCAGTAAGTACTTGGATGGGCGACCACCTGGTAGGGAAAACTCACGTTGAAAAGCCCGTTCAACTGCAAAATATCACAGCTCGCAGGCGCTATATCAATGAGAACGAAATATAGCAAGAGGTTTGCCGTCATTTGGAGGGAACATTAAGCCGGCGGTCCCGAGTTCATAAACGTCGAGTTCGTCAAAATCCTCTGTTTGGAAACACCCGAAAATTTGGCAGAATTTTCGGTTGGGACAAGTGTGCTCAACAGCGTCGGTAATAAGCCCTGGTAATTAAAAGGGAGTTACAAAAAAAATCATTCCGGGATGTGGTGCAGAATAACCACAGAACATAAGATTTGCTATGTTCGTTCGACCTTTTTCCCGGTTCAAGAGTACATCTCACGGTTGTCGTTGAACATGTCGATCTTACCAAACCAATTTTCCGATTTTTTATTTAAGGAGGTCAAATATTATTTCGGTAACGTTTCATATGAACAAAGCAATTTCAATTGAAGCATAATGAACACTTCAACCTCAAATTGTGGCTAACATTTAGTGAGGTATAAATTCAAGGAACATCCTGATTGAGCCTTTTTTTTTCTACCAAATGCCCAGGGATTTCATAAGCTTCTTATAGTAAGTGACGGTAAATTACTTTCCTGAAATTGAAGGTAATCGCAAAGTATTTCAAAATTCTGATTGTTATTTGACGTATTATGGCATTTTGAAGGTAACTTGCACTAGCACTATTCTAGTGAAATATATTTTCAGCTTTCTTCTTCCTCATCATATCACGTATCCAATATTATTTTTGCGTTACGTCATCATCTGAGATATCACGTTATCTCATAGTGGAACAGCCTCATAAAAATTAATTTCTCTTGGGAAATTATTGTTATGAGGTATTTTCTGGTTTAGCGATTTTCTCCACGAAATAATTACTTGTGTACTCCAAAAAGTCTGCAATTAATTTAAAACTTTTTCAGAAGATGCCCACAATATATTTATCCTCTAAGGAAATGAGGATATTAATGAATAATTAATAATATGAATTGTAGCAAAGGAAAGGGCATCTGAATAAGGCATCTGATGAGGTAGTTTGAAAGTAGGTACATGATTTCAGGAATGGGCGATATGCTAATTTCGCAAAATCTGAAAATATTCGAAAATTCTTTTTAAACTTCTTACTCACTTTTATTCTTTATAATATAAATTCATTGGATGAAACCATTACAAAAATGTATTAAGTAATTTTGATTATAACATTGATACTACATATAATCTAAGAGCTGGCTGGCTATAGGACCGAGCAACATGCCTTGCTTGGTCCACCAAATATTTTACCTGGAAAAGGTTCGATTGTTGTCGGCAAAGCGAAAGCCCGACAGTCAGAAGGCGCGCTGGAAGATAAGTGTGAAGGCAGGCGATCATAGGTACATGCAAATTTTCGAACAAAAAAAACTGCGATCGGCGTGGCTGAAAATGTATATAGGCATCCAGGAGAGATGAATAAAAACAGGAAAAATATTGACAGAAGAGTAGTGGAAGATAAAGGGTTGTCAGAAGCTTCAAACTTCCGAAAAAAATTCGTAGAATTTACATATTGAGAAGAACTTCTGACAATTTGCATTTGTATTGTTTACTTGAAGAATAAACTACGTGCAAAGTGCCAGAAGGCAAAGTGGAAGAGAAATCATGACATATTTTATAGACCTCTGAAACCTTTTTTAAATATTCATGAAGGTCTAAAGGAACTATAATTACATTGTCAGAAGCGAGATCAATATCAGTTGAGATTAATTAATGAATGTAATAATTCTTTATGGTATCGTTAACAACATTTTGCGTGATTTTTATTATCTTTGATAAGAGCATTAAGAAATACATGAAGATAAAGTTTCATGACGGCTTATAAAGAGCTGTGAATATCAATGTCGTTCGCCCCTTGAACATCTGCTGGTTCTATTCGTTTGCTGTCTTTTTTTCTCTCCCGTTCACTCTGAAATGAAACAGTGTAATCACAAGAACATGCAACTAAATTGAAAATATTGCAAACACAGGTTTTGGCTTTCCTATAGCGTACTGTTTTCTGATTGGTTGTTGACTGACAGTTCTTATTATACAGCCAATTAGAAGCCAATTAGCACTTAATAACGTGCGCTGTCATATAATATGCAAGCTGCCCAAAAACAAAAAGAACGAATTAATTTTGAGTAATACTGTAAAAAGTATGTGGTCTTTGTGTGTAATTCAGGATTCTCACATTGGTAGCACTGTCCTTTTGATTGCGCGAAAATGAACAGCTGTAGCTGATTTTCTCTTAAATGTTAAAAAAAGGACAGGAAGTGCAAGACAAATTTGTTTCCGAGTGTTCACAAGACGATCGCAGATTTGAATCTGTCATTAAGAAGAATAAAATAATAAATGTTACAACATGTAACAAAAAGCGAAAAATAACAATCAACAATAATGTACACGAAGTTCGCATGCAACGCGATTTATTCGGTAGAATATTAGGAATTTATATGGAAGAGGCCACGGATGTAGAAAAAATGTTCTTGTTTCCGATGACTCCGATGCTACTTCATTATGTCATTTAGATGGCACAATTTGTAAAACCGAAAAATCGGCTATGATGAACATTTTGCGAAATGACAGTACTTTTCCAACTCACACCGATGTTGTAATTGTTGATGGTTTTTTTAATCCACTCTCCGAAACATGTGCCAAAGTAGTTTGGCAACATATAAAAAAAAAATTGCAGGTTCTTACGAGTTATAATGCTTCATGTGTGCATATAGTTTTTGATCGCTACTGCTCGCCGTCTATTAATAATTATGAACGTACGTTGAGGGGAGGTTTCGAGAGTCAACATGACTATGTCAACACTGGTCCGGAACAAGCTAAAACAAATAATTTTGGGAGAGAACTTAGAAACGACAAATTTGAAGAAGCTCTCGTCCTTTTCCTAATTTCACACTGGCAAAGTAATGATGTAGCCCCTTTTATAGGAATTAAGACTATTCTATTCAGTTTTATTAATTGTTACTCCTACAGCGTCGATGGATTAAATGGTAATGTTGTTCGAGTGAAGATTCCCGATTTTCATTTTCCTTCGCACGAAGAGGCTGACACTAAAATTATTTATCATGCATCTAAAATGAGTTCAGATTGTAATGTTGTAGTTAAGTGCTGTGATACTGATATTGTTATAATTATGCTAGGCTTTGGTTGCCCGTCTATACACTTATCTTCCGGCGCTCCTTCTGACTGTCGGACTTTCGCTTTGCCGACAACGATCGAACCATTTCCACGTAAAATATTTCGTGGACGGTGGCATGTTGCTCGTCCTGTAGCCAGCTCTCCCTCTATTAGAACAATATAGAAATATTTTGTTAACGTAAAAATAATATTTATCCAATATGGGTAGATATAGGAAAAACATTATTTCTATAATAATATTGGTGGAATATTGGCTCAAATAATCCTAAATGTAGATTATCAGATAGAATATGCTTTATTGGTCGAAGAGTTCGAAAACCACATAAGAAACATATCGATAAATGTTGTATGATATGCTTTCAACAATGTAGGTAAAGCCACATACAAGGCCGTACCCAGAGAAAAATTTCGGGGGGGTTTGGTTCTAAAGTAAATAATGCAATGTTAATTTTACAAAATTTTATTACACACACACATTTTTTTTCACCTTATTCCAGATATATTTTACAGATTTCGGGGTGGGGGGGGGTTCAACCTCCCTAACACCCCCCCTGGGTACGGCCTTGGCCACATATACCACATATTGTTTTCAATATCCATAACCAATATTGGTATTTCATAAGGATTCTAGGTGATAAACGATACTGTATTTACAAGTTTGATAGCACATTGGTTGGGTAAATAGTTTGCCAACAAATGCTATTTTCGAAGTATGCGTAATATTTATCTGTAGAGCTCGTCCAGTATTGAAACGACCACTTTAGCCTTCCCTACCTAACAACCAATTTTTCTCGAAGATTCCCGAACCATTGTCTAACTGTGACTATTAATAGAAATTCCATAGGCGTACCAAATTATTTGGTATAGGCGAAACACGAGACGTTTTTGGTATGTGGGGGTTTTTGGGGTCGGAGATTATTAATTTTCTGTCAAAACTTATAAATTCGAGATGGCGGCACCAAGATGAAGGACGAGTTTTCTGAATATGGTCATATTTCATTCAAAATTGGTATGTGTGTGCTGTAATAAAACTAATAGTTCGACAAGTTGTCTACTTTCATGAATACTTTGTAAAAATCAAATATTTTGACAAGTTCTTACTTACCAACTAATCACTGCCCAATCAAAATAATTGGTACCTACTTTTATGAACAATTCGCGCGACAAGCTTTTTGAAACCTAATAATTCAACAAAAAATAATTAAGTCATTGCCAGCGATGACTTAAATTTATTTTATACGTTTCAGTACACGGCTTAAATAAAAGCTTGTCTTTAAAAAGTTTCTCATTATTTATTTTTTTAAATCAAAATTAAAAAACTAAAAATGTCGGACAAATAACTATTGTGGCTTATATTTCGATTAGATTTAATATTGTGCCTACGGTCGTAGATTATGAACCTATATATGTATATAAATTCATATATTCAAGATGGCGGCTCCAATATGGCGTTTTGTGATCATGGGGTCGGAGACTACGTTTTTAAAATCCATAAATTCAAGATGGCGGACGAGTTTTGGTTTATGGACCGTGTGGGTTTTTGAGGTCGGAAATTATGATTTTTTTGTTAAAATGTTGGACATTGTTGGACATTTTTCCAGCAAAGTATTGTGGTAAGAAGCGTTATCCACCACCAGCACACTGTTCGCGGGAATATTTGGAATCAGTTGTGTTTCTACCCGCCTCATAAAATATTCCTTGTTCATGTCATCGTGATAGTCTCCTGTTTTTTTCCCAGATTTGAAAATTAAAAGGCCATCATTTACAAACCCCATGTCTCCTCCTGCATGAATTATTATTAATCGTTTTCCTTTATTATATAATTTTTTAAAATTTGAATTAGGATTTTTCTTATCAACCCACGTCTTATAATGTGTATGAGAACTGTGCAAATACGTCTCATCAGTATAAATGATGTTTTTTCCTTGTTCACGATACATTTTCAATTTTCTTAAAAATTCCACTCCTAGTAATCTAACTTCATGACTTTCCATCACAATCGTTCGATTATCAGGCGTTTTTTTCCAATCAAAACCTAACTCTTTGATTATAATGTGCAATGTTGAACGACTGCCTCCAAACCCTACTTGAGCATTTTTGATTTTTTTAAGAATATACTTTAAAGTAGGGCGTTGTTTTTCAATCAAACAAAAATCATTTATATTCGTTCTTATTGTTTCACTCTGCCCTTCCGTAATATATATAGTCCCAAAAATTTATTCAGAATTAAAAAATACAAAATCAAAGTTTTTAATATAAAATAATATCAAGATGAAAATCTTGATTGAAGCCCGGGACTCGAAGTGATGGCGCATTCGCTGTTTCAGTTGGAGGAAAACCCGGAAAAACCCACAACACCATCAGAAATCAGATCATCAACTTTCTCATAGAAAAGGACACATGCTCCCTGGGAGCTAAGAGAATCAATCTTGGAAAATACACGGCAGTCATCGAAGAGGTGCCAACAATTAGAATAAGGGTGTTTGCAATATGCAGTAAAGTGTCCATTGGAAATGCTGCCGCTATGATTAGATATGGTGTAGATATTATAAAGAGTATTCATTCCATCCTGAGCAGAATATTGGTCCAAATTCAAATTTTGTGTGGGAACATTAATCACATTGTCCAATTTACTGCCATCAGTGGAAGAAACACGTTTTAAATGTATAACTAAAATTTTTGGAAATGTTTGTATACGAATCATCTTTTTGAATTCCCTTTTCATTCCACAAGTTGAACAGTATGGGCTCGCATCGTTAGTCAAAGTCTCCTCTTCTGTCAACAGTTCAATACATTGTGTTAAATTCACTACTTCGTTTGGCAAGTCTGGAATAGGGATTGAAAGTACCCAGAAAGGTTCAAAAGTAACGGAGCAGTAATTACGAAAAGTACATCTCAATATAGACTTCAGCTGACCGCTGACCGGCAAATGTATCCACAATTTTGGAATTATGAGTAGACAGATATCTTGTCCAAGAAATGGAAGCTTTCTGATTATCATTCGTGATAACAAAATCGTTTGGTGATGGATGAATCTCTGCACTCGCCTTGTTTGAATCTTCATGTAAACCTACCAGAAGGTATCTTAGAAATTCTTCCGAATCTGCTGGGACGTTATGATCGAAGGAAGGAGCAAAATTTCTGAATAGACGGACGAAATGTGAAGTATCCACCGTTTTTCGAGAAGAATCAGGACTCCAGATATTTTCCATCAAAGATATAAAAGATTTCACTAAATTTCCTTTCATTCTTGATGTAGTAGTATTTAAATCCTCCATACAAAAACCATTCTTGAAAAATTCCAACAAAACCTTGGTGTTCGAGAGACACTGGATCATGCTATTCATAAAACAGGTATTTCCTACATTCTTCAATCCTCTTAGGCCAAATGTAGAAATTGAGTCTCTTGTTGGTATGGCATGCTCACTCATGTTCAACGAAGAATCCATAGGTTCATTGTTCCTGTAATTCAAAGAAGGTGATAGAGAAACTGATATTGATTTTTTGGAAAGTACTGAGTGATTATCTTTGATAACTGATTTGTATCTCGTAGGAAAATTGGGACGATAAAATAATTCATCCATTTTTCCTACTCTTTTTTGCGGAGACGGCAAAGAAGGGAAACTACCTGAATTCACTGATGATTGATCCGTTTTAATTTTTTTAAAACAATATTCTGTTATACCCATTGCTGCCTTGGCACGTTCTTTGTTATTTTGTAAAGGTATTTGTATCCCATTTTTGGTCTCATTTTCCATGAATTTGATAACATTTGCCATAATTTCTTTTTTCGCTACTAAATAGTACTTACCACTGGGCATTTTGGAAAGGTAACAAGTAAACTATTGCAAAGTTGAACTGCACTACGTCTTTATTAATCAAACCAACCTAACCTTTCAAACGCTGCATGACAAGCTACTGGTGAAGATTCGCCGTAGCATAAGCAGCCACATCAAATCGTGTCCACTCGTGTTTCCCCCCTCTCTACCCACCAAACGGTCGTTTCAATACTGGACGAGCTTTTTTTTTCTACTGTATGATTTCGTTTTTCAGTTGGAAAAACTAATAAAACCTAAAAAATATGAAAAACTGTACCTCGATAGTAAAATGAATTTCAAATAATAATCGAAGAACATCAGATATTCACGATGAATAGTTTGCTAGATGGTGCACACATTGGTTAACTTTTAACTCACAGTACTTTAGCGATGCGCTATGAATTTAACTGGTATGAAAAGGGAATAATTACATATCGAATGGAATATTGTGGTTGAAGTTTATAATTCAGTTGCAGATGAAACTATATCTGTTCTTGACACTTTTTTGGGGTATTAACCTTACATAAATTGAAAATAAAATTGAATGGATCAGGGAATCTAAACAGGAAATTATTTTGCCCGATAAGTCACTGTGTACACCAAATTATTTTCCACGTATTGAAAAATATTCAATTAGTAACTTGTCGCATTCTACGTGTTATGTATCAGACGACATTATTGAATTAAAATATATTTCCCCATGCATTATTGACGTTTCGTTTTTGTTGATATGATCTGACTTTTTGATTCCACTGTGAATTTAATCGTCGGTCCTTGTTTACTTACATGATCAAAAAATAAATATTATTCATGTGTGTTACTCAAAATGGGAGATATTGAGGATCTCATAGCCGAACTCCTCTTGATAGTATTTATTTTTGAATTGGAAATGGTTTTTTCTGTACATACTTTTAGGAGTTCCATTATTGTTTTTACATTTATCATTGCTTATCTTTCGGTGATGTTTCATATTCTAACTTGGTTTTCACAATTTCTGAAGTTTCATTTACCGGATCATTTGTAGAAAGACTTACAACATCGAAACTTCTCTCCATCTTGGATTTTTAATTCTTCCAGTTTCTCTATAAAATGAGGGGTAGAATATCCCATATGAAATTTCTGTGTTTTCAGATAGTGTTAGGACCCGGAGGAGATATCTAGCTAGTTTCTGACAAGGAGATCCAACGGAACTCACAATAGTCTCAATGGTGTATTGGGTTTATAGATTTTTGGTAGACTATAGAAATGTGGAGGTTTGCTGTGGTGTGAGACAAGTTGTGTGCGTTCTGTTTTCGAAAGTATATTTTGTGTTTGGCTAACGTATACTTTTCATTGTACTGATTTTGTTGGGTTTTCTTTCGATTTTTCGTAGACTTTTTCAGAGTTGCGGAGGAATCTGATTTCTGTCTTTCGTATGTAGTGTTTGAGATCAAATGAGTCAATTTGTTTTTATATTTGACTGTGTTCATGATGACTGTGTCATTACCTTTATCAGCTGGAAGTATTTTGATTTTAGATCTGTAATCACCAGTTAATTCTGGTGGTACATTTTGAGCTGTTGCTTCTATGGCTGTGACCATATCTAGAATTGGTACCACAGAAGAAATGACATTTAATTAATGATTCTTAAATTCATTTTGAATTTCAATATTCGACAATATTCCATCAGTATATATTGAATAAGTAATATTGTATTATTATTGCGGAAAGTCCATTTTTTTCTAACCAATATTGTGAAAATATTTCACCAATATTTTCATGTTTCATGGTGTAAGTGTGCTACAGGGATGTTGCCAAATTAAAAATTATCCTCGGTATATCGTTAACAAAATTTCGGACACTTTGGAAATATTTATGATCTGACTCACTACTGGTGATAACAAAAAAAAAACAAAATATTACACGTGTTCCTCCTCAGAACATTCATTCGGATAGATAACTCGTGCACTCTGTGTCTTTTTTAGTGTTCAAATATCGATGGAAACTCGTAAAAAAATTTGGCTCGCCTCTGCTCATTTCTAAAGCACATTTCAATTTATCGCCTCTCAAAAGTGTTGCTTAATTATGCCCGTCACAATAAATTGACCACTGTATCGGTTTTTCTGTTAACCGGTCGAAACCGTGTTTACAATGATGAGGAACCCTCTTTTTCAAGGGAGTTTATTCGGAAGTGTCACGCGAACACGAGCTACTCAGGGACTCAGGGGAAAACTTCTGTTACAGAAGACTTTGGACGTTTTCCTGGAAGTATAATAGCCCCATTAGTAAGCTAGATTGTGGAGAAAAACTGGATTGATTTCTACTTCCCAGTGACTATAATCAAAAGGGGACATTCTATTTTCTCTTTAGATTAACTTCAGTAATAATATTCCTTCGTTGAAAATTACACTTAGGAAGATAAAAATGTTTAAAAATCGAAATCATAGAGAAATCTAATGGGTATAAAATGATTCGTGAAAAAGGTATACATAGTTGAGGCATCAGAATTGAGCCATACAAATGAAGTGAAGAGCCAACCCTGAAGTTCAAGTGGGACATATTCACTTGTAGTAAAAGGATAGTGTGGATGTTTTTCTAGAGTTTTTCAACTGGCATATATTGTTTAGGAATAATAAATCAAATTATCTGAACAAGAACTGAAATTTATTGAATCTTGAAATTAGAAACTGGAAACTGAAAATGACTTTTTGTGGTATCTAAAAAATACTACTTTCTTAGTTATATGTCAACAAAAGGTTATTGAATTACAAATGATAGGTACTTGCGATAAAAATTAGGACCTTAGCGGGTTTATATCGAGTAGGTACATGTGTCCTTATTATTTATCAATTCATCAACATTTGGAATCCGTGCAACTAATAAATGACTGTGATCCATTTATAAACTTCCCAGCATGTTTTGGTGAAGTTTTTCTGCACTTAACTATAACTTCATCAATTTCCAGTGTCGACTTCCATGCTTTATTTTTTCTGTTGTTTCCCGTATTTGTCAGATAACAAATATAACTCTATGCTTCAATAGTTGGAGTAAAGGAATTGTTTGAGTTATCCAAAAATATTATTAGTACATGACACTTAGAGTACAATACTTGCACTTGACCAGTTTATTTTCTCAGTGGAACTTTCAGAATATCACTTTTTCTAGGTATAGCAGAAGGAACTTTCTTTCAGCTAATTTTATTTATGAAAGACTTTCATTGGTTTTTTTTTCAAGATGATGTAATCTGAAAGTTATTTGAAAACCTGGCCTATTATCGATCTGTTAGAGACATATATTTTCCGTAGAAATCCTCTTATCTCTTTTTTGGTGGAGGAAATATTTCCTTACTTTGAGAAAGCTTACAACAAATTTCTAATTTGTCAGAACTGTTCGATTCATCGTTTATTCATCTCAATTGGACAAACACCTTTCGACTTTTTTCGGTGGTTGATGTAAAACAACACATTATCCCAAACGTTCAAATTATCTTTACTTCCTTCAGCGAAATACAATCGGATTTATTATCATCATCGATCGCTTCTAGTGAATAGGTACACCGAATATACTATGTCAAACTGTTTAGTTTATGATATCGAAAATACACGCAAGGTCGGTTCTATTTTTAGCCAAATGATTATTCTTGATGTTTTTCTAATAATTCTTATATTGGCTTCAGGCGACATCTACTGTGAAATAGTTCAACCACGACATGGGGGAATGAATCGATTTAATAAATTCATTAATTTTGTATAGATTTGTGGTATTATAGAGCAGAGTTTCCTAATGAATACGTAGAAAAATAGACGGTAAAATTTTATCACTCACTAGATGGCGAAGCGTAAGGTGAATATCCATTTGTATCAAATGCCCCGTAACGTGCCAACGAAGAAGTTGTGGCATGTTGCAAAGATCGTAACGTTACAACGTAACGTAACAAAACAGGTTGGGACACAACAACAACAAAAGCGGGTAATTTGAAAATTTCCGGCACTTTTAGTAAATATGGCTGGTCAACACGGGTTATTACCCTTATTATCAGTGCAATTAAATGAAAAATTAATTATTGGTGCTTCATTGGTACATACAACAGTCGAGTCGAAGCACATAATAGTATCCAGTACGAGGATTGATTGAAATGCCATGGCCGCCCACAAAGTGGAGAAAAAAGGAATTTTAAGAAAGGTTAGGATAACAATGGCATTCATGTTAGAATCAAATCTTGATTTGAATTGAATTGATATATCAATACTTAGAAAAATAAAGATAAATAATCAGAAAATACACATCATAAGGTCTTTGCTACTTTTACCTGTAAAAAATATTCATCAATTGAGATAGCACAAACTATTACACTAACAATCAAATGGATCAAAATTACCTGACGAAATGATTCTTTTTTAACATAGCTGATGGGTTCGGGATGTTGTGTTGTTGGGCCACTTTCTTCCACGAAGTAAAGTTAACAAATATATATATATATATATATTTTTCACTGTTATAGAGTGAACACGGACGAAGGCTATATTTAATTTAGAGAAAAAATAGGCTTCATATGAGATTTCATGGTAAATTAGATGATATAGGAAAATACACGAATATCTAAGATGCTTACGTCACGACCTACCTACTGCTCTTAATGTTTGTTTGTTCAGTGCTGCCAATAGTTGCGAGATTTTGCATAACATGCCAAAGTAGTGGAATTCTAAAATGCTCTTATTTCCAGTTCTTACTCAGATCAGTAATTCAATCATTATTATTTCTATTTAGTTCAAATGAATATGACTTTTCCAAAAAATTTAGAGACGTGACATCACATACCCATTGGTGTTGCAACTTTGAGGATAATATTTCGAATTGCTTATAATTTCAAGATCTGTCCACGCTACTTTGCTACCGTTATATAGATACACAGATATCACTCCACGAAGACACTAGCAAGATTGGGCTTGGTAACACTGCCTGCTGTAGTCCGCTGTCACTTCACGATTGTCTCCGTGAAGATCAGATGACAGCACGGTTTCTCATTGATTATTTTAATTTTTAGATTCATATTATTAACAAATATCAGGCAACATATTTCTTATTTTTCAGCGGACGCTCAAAATAACCGTAAATGATCGTTTTAGAAATATCTAATATTGAAAAATCCCACAAATATTGGTTTATCATATTATACATTTTTTCCCCGTGTGAATGGCTACAAGATTTTCACTGATGGCCAAGCCAAATTTGGAATGGGGCTCTGTTCCAATAGATCCTGACATATTTTGCCAATGACTACACAATTTGATATATTGTCTGATATCTACATTTTCAACCGAGTTCACAGAAATACCATTAAAATGAAATTTGTAGAGTTCATGTTTAAATTCACTTTTAGCAGCATTCGCTAAATTCCTATTGAGATCAATATTTGGTTTGAACCAATGTGAGGATATCCGTCCAACGTGTCTTTTGATATTTCTCAAGTTCACATCTGTGTTTGCCAGTAACGTAACCAGTATACAATTTCTTATTCGAAAGTTTCACAAATTCTGCTATATCAGCAGGCATTATACCAATTGTATGGGAAGCAACTCAATTTCTAGTACATATTTTATTCATATATTTGATAAGAACTATGCATTTTTGGTAAAATTCAAAGTTAGTGAAACGTTAGTTTTTGTATTGGGAATATTCACTACTGATGCAGAATCCAAATATTCGAATATAAACTATCACAGTTATTTTCTGAGTCAAGTACCGAATATATCCAACTTAATTAAGATATACTTATCGTCTGATGCATTCCTTTGGAACTGCTCAATTTGGTTGAATTCATAGACTTTTTGGGTTTGTAGTCTTCTCCTTTTCGTTTGGAAACGCGATAGTTTCGTTATGTTTGCTGATGTCTAGATTGCGCTTTGATTTCTATATAAAGAACAAAAATATCTTAGATTTATCTTCTTGATATGACAGAAATACATTTTCATTTTCCAAAAAACGCCTTTCACTTCACACCACTTCAAAACCTGTATATTTTTTAAACTTTATAATTTTCATGCAGGAGAGCCTTTGGTAAGACGTGGGGCTTGACACCAAAAACCCTACATTGGATATATACGGCGATAGTTCGCCCGACGCTAACGTACGGGTCCATCGTTTGGTGGACCGGCACCACAAGAAGCAAGTCCAGAAATGAACTAGATAAAGTACAAAGACTGGCTTGCCTAGGGATCACAGGTGCCATGAGTACGACGCCTACCAGAGCTCTAGAAGTTCTGCTAGGTCTGCCACCTCTGCACCTAGTCATTGAGCATGAAGACATGCGTACTGCCTACAGACTCCAAGGTACAGGCCAATGGACTGGGTCGGTGGCAGACCATAGACACTCCGATATTTGGAACATGGCAAAGGAGGGCTATCCAATCCTACAAATGGAAAGAGATAGCATCCCGCTGGTTCTGAATTTTAAAAAGGGACCAAAAATCAGTATCCCCACGAGGGATGAATGGAAAGACGCTGCGCTTGGCAGACCCCCTGTCTACGGATCAACCTGGTATATAGATGGATCAAGATTTGGGGAAATGTCTGGCGCAGGAGAAGGTACAAAGAGAGAAATCTCAGTTCCTCTAGGCAAATACGCCTCAGTGTTCCAGGCTGAAGTATATGCTATACTCACCTGCGTTCAGGAAAGCCTCGACAACAGAAGTCGAGGACCTATTCTCATCTACTCGGACAGCAAGGCAGCAATCATGGCGATAGGATCAAACAAGATCACATCCAAATTGGTGTCCGAGTGTAGGAACGCCATAGAGAGTTTGCAAAAAACAAGGAAAGTCAGCCTCATATAGGTACCAGGACACACAGGTATTCCTGGGAACGAAGATGCAGACAGAGTAGCTAAGATTGGATCGGGAAAGACTCCGGTCGGGCCAGAACCAATCTTGGGAATACCCAATAGCATGGCCATCTCAAACATGGAGGGACTGCTGCAAAAGCAGTTCATCAAAACATGGCAGGAGGTGTCATGCATGAGGCAATCGAAGCTCCAAATAAAGGGGCATTCGAAGAAACTGTTAAGAGAGATCCTGTCACTCAACAGACGGGATATCAGGACTGTGACTGGGCTCCTAACAGGTACATGGAACTCATCGGGATCACAGATGATCCCTTATGCAGATGGTACCTGGAAAATGACGACACATCGTCGCACATCCTTACTGAGTGCCCCGCTCTGGTGCACCAGAGGGATATCAACCTAGGTAGCATAATTCTGAACCCAGAAGATGTCAAAGAGATTCAGCTGAGGAAACTGCTGAGTTCTCCGGAACCAGCCCACCATATGCACAGAAGAAGAAGAATGTTCCTCGAACTTTTTCATCAATTTCCGCATTCACATTGTTTCCTTCCAGATTATTGATGGAAACTATCTAAATCTCTAATTATATCACTTTATCTTTTCGCATCATGAGATTTTGGGGTTGCAGATTGAAACCCTCTGGAAGCACATATATTTTATTTTTTAATAGAGAAGACGTTTTGAAATCCGATGATTCGTCCATTACCAGTCTCCCTCCTATGTTACAGTTACTCCTAAAGAAAGACAATTCGGAAATAGAACAAGTTGTACAGCGTTAGTTGAACTTGGAGATTTATATTAATATTTGCATTATTATAATATCCAGAATTGTATTTCACAGCATGAATAACTATTTTTCTTCAACCACCATTAGGAATTGAAATTCGTTAAATTGCATACGTTAATTGAAAATCCAATATTTTAACGCTAGTGATAAATATGAATCTCTTTAGCATGAAAGTACACGCTGAAATGAAGATTCCTTTTTTGATATTGAACTGAACTGGTTAATCTAATTGTAGCCTCAGAATTGATTGAGAAGTGATACCTGCCGAATTCCACCAATAGCAAATGCTGCTGGAGAAATTTCTTTGACATATTACATGATTTTCTGTCAACCTTGCATAATTGTGTCAGTTTATTCGTGATCGTTCATTATAAATTGGTATTTTGTTGTTGATCATTTAGTTTCGTTATTTCAATTCCATCTAGTAGTAATGCATGATAAATCAACAGATTTTATGCAGTGCATGCAGATACTCTGTATGACTCTGTATGGACTCTTTTTATATATTGTGCGAAAGTTTAGGGCTGAACCCCCTACAATTTATTTCAATCTGGTAACAAAAGTAAGTTCTAGAAATGTAAAAAAATAAATAGCACTAGCTATCTCAAAAGTACAATTAGAACAATTTGCGTTATCTTTCTCTTCCCTTCCTTCAATTGAAAATATCATAAATATGTTGTTTGTGACCAGTGACAGTGTGATGATAGCAGCGTTGGATTACCGTCTTTGTCTTTCTCCTAGTGTTCACTGTGAGCCTTTATGTTCCATTTTTGTCATAAGGCACGCGGTGAATGCCAAGAGCAGACATGATTCTTCAGGCATCGCTAGTTTCAGCAGCTCAATGGGATTTTATGCTGGTAATCGTTGGCAAAACTGGCAACACAGATGCTTCAAAACATGATAAAATCACCACAACAATGAAGAAAAATTGGCGGGGAAGTAACTTTGGGATATATTGTTCCAAAAATGGTGGTTATTGGTAAGTACTTATTTTAATAACTGGCCACTATTTCATATAATTATCGATATTTCCTCCACAATAATTAATTAATACAAAAACCATTGCCTCTTCCAGCTTCAATTATAGGTTTCCGGCATTCCAAACGCCAATTTCATTAATTTTGATTTCCTATAGATAATAACTTCCAAAAGGGATGAGCCGTTAGTACCTAGAGTGTTGCCATATGAATTGACATTGATTAAACTGAAAAAAACATAATGGGGCATTGTGGAGTTTTTTCGGCTTTGCAAACTTATGAATTCATAAAGCTTAACTGAAATTAATTAATATGCAATCAGAAAAAGGCAATAGGTGTATTGCATTCAATGTGGATAGCTATGGTAGCCAAGAAAGGTTAGGTTGTGTCTCATTCTTTTGCGTTAAATGGTGACTTGAATATATTTCCTGGCCAACGAGAGTCCACCAACTTTGATTGTGTCACCTTCTATTACGTTAAATGGTGACCAAGTTGGATTCCCTTAGTCAAAAACTAGTGACTAATGCATGGATATGTGATCCTCTTCAGCTTAGACAATTGCATCTAGTTTATCAAAACGTATTTCTGCACCCCAATGCGTCGCGTTGAAGATATCGAATTTATTGGAAAAAGTACACACACAGTTGCGATTTTGGTTTTCAATTCAATAGGATGCCTGGAAATGAAAAAAAAAAAGAATGAATAGAAGTGTCGATTGGACAAAAAATACATTTTTTCCATTTTCGTGACTAAAGTGTGATATAATTCAACTCAAATTATTTAGAGAAGTTGTACTTTTAATCACTAGTGAATAAAAATAGTTTTTTCACAAGTGATTAAATGTGTTACCTAGGTAATCAATAAACAACACATAAAATAAATGCAACACAAGCAACGATAGCGCAGATTTGTATTCTTAGTAGGTTGGTTACAATTTTGTTTCGACGAGTCAATGACACAATAGTTATTTATGCAGCAAGTGCAAAAATGAATGAATACATGTGTGTTACCTTTTCTAATAATTTCTTTTAATTTCTGCGAAAATGGATTTTTTTTATTTAAAACACTTGAGTAAAGCGCATTTAATCACTCGCACTCGCGGATTGCTGCTCGGGCGATCAACATCCAGGTTTGTTATTAAATGCTACGCTTCACTCACTTGTTCTAAAAATAGCTATTAAGAGTGGACAAGCGATCGTCATTCAAATGCAAATTACATTCACTCATAATATTTTCTCTGATGGGCACCGATGGCTGGTCAGGTTGACGAGAGTCTTATCGATATCCGAAGTCAAAACGTCGGGCGTGGTTAGTACTTGAATGGGTGACCACCGGACAAGGAAGTTCCACGTTAAATGTCCTAACAACTGTAGCGTAGTAGCATATTCGCAGCTGCAGGCGTCTCATCAATGAGCACGAGATAAGACGATAGATATGCCGCCCTCCTTCGGAGGGGACCTTAAGATGTCGGTCCCGAGTTCATGGATGTTGAGCTCATTAAAGAACCCTGCCTCTGAAACAACAGAGGATTCGGCAAAATTTCCGGTTGGGAGGAGTGTGCTCACCGGCGTCAGTGTTTTTTAGCCTTCTTGGTAGCAGAAATAGGCCGACGTTAAATAAAGGAAAAAAAAATATTTTCTCTGAAACATATCATAGCACGGGGCCTGTACGATACGTCTGATAATTACTCGTCACACATAAATAAAAATTTCAATTGATTATCGGATGTAACCGCTCGCAACTAATCCTCCTTCAATTCGTAGTACATCTATAATTTATTTACGATTATGATTGGCTATTCTTCTAAGCTCTGGAATGGTGACTTCTCGACAGGATCGTCTTATTTCAGCACAATGTTCTCCTCGATTTCTGGGACTTGTTTTGTCAACATTATCTTTCACTGTTCCCCAGAAATAAAAATCTAATGGTATGACATCGGGGGACCTAGGGGACCAGAGTTCAAAAGCACGA
This sequence comes from Gonioctena quinquepunctata, assembly GCA_018342105.1. NCBI lineage: Eukaryota > Metazoa > Arthropoda > Insecta > Coleoptera > Chrysomelidae > Gonioctena > Gonioctena quinquepunctata. The sequence continues at coordinate 346,817 of JAFIRS010000784.1, read as the reverse complement.
TTTCTTCCTATCCAGCCAATCGGATATTTGTTCAACCACTGACGAACGATTCTGGAATTAGGGATTGACGTATCATCTATCTGGAAAAACATTAAGATACAGATTTTGAATTGCAACCCATAATTCCGTGTCGAAAAAGTCAAATAAATGTCCAACATTCAACCGGGTATTGGAGAAAAACGCACCAATTATTCGTTTTCCTGAAACCAATACCATAAGTTACTGGTCTTCAAAATTGATAACCCGATGAGGATTTTTTGTGTGGCTGCAGCTCCATGAATAATAACTACTCGTAAAGGATGTCTCTGATGCTAATTTGAGCCTAACCTAACCTTATTATTCCATTTTTTCCGTTGAATGCAGAAGCATTTTACGAATGTAAATTTGAGCTTTACATAATTAAACTCAAAGTTTTGTCAGACATTCAATTTTATCATACGGTTAATTCAAAATGAAGTAACATCAAAACAAATGCAGACGTTAGTGCGTGATCGAAATCGATGAACTGAAATAGCAGGGCCGCAGTCAGGACCGTACAAGTATAATTCGGAAAAAACAATTTTTCTTAATTACTCCCAATCTGAGTTTTGGTGTATTGGAATGGGGGAAAAATTATACGCCGAATCCTACAACTTTAACAAATTATAACACCTAACCAAATGATTAAACTATAATTCACGGAAATAAATCAAGTCAACATTCAAAACATGCCCGCATATGCATTATCGCAAGTCTGTACCTGTTCGAAACAGGCGCGGATCCACCCATGTGGGCACGGTGGGCATGCCCACAACACTAAAACCCTAATTAAAAAATAAAAACAATGAACCGTGTGCGATTCGGAACGCAGCGCAGCACACACACACATATACACATTGGTACATTTTCGTGTTTCATGCTGGTCGCTCAGTCGATGCGACCAGTGATAAATGAACCACGTGTAGTAGTTTGTACTGTTTGTAAACATAACAAAACTTGAATCGAGCGAACTTGAGCCGATCTCGCTCTTGGCTGAATTTCGGGTGGCCGTGCCCACAACCTTTTTTGAAGGCTGGATCCGCGCCTGGTTCGAAACTACACTGAAAGCGGGCGTTCTAGTCTATTCAGCCTGACCAATAGCAGCGCGACTTTCTTCAATCACGTGCTCTGCACGCAATGATCACGTCTCATCATTGTTGTGCGCTTTTCTTTATTTAGAATGGACTAAAGTTTTTGGCATCCTATGGAATTGGAAAAAAAAATCGACGTATGCTTTAGACCACACGACTGAAGTAAAACTTCTTTAGCTCCATCTATATGTATGTAATATATATATATATATATATATATATATATATATATATATATGTATAATATATACATGTATATACATATATTAAATTTCTAATAACCTATAAATTCATCATTTTAGTTTGGTAAATTCAGTAAATTATTATTAGAGTCATGAATTATTATAAAAATAAAATAAAAATTAATTTACCCAACTCCAATAATTTGTCTCGGTTTTTGTACATGATCTATAGTGGGATTTTCATCATCAACTTACATTTGATTATTGTCATGTTCAATCTCGATGTCACCAATTATTTGTAATGGTAAACCTCTACAATTAATAAGTATTTTATTATTTACGTATAATTTAAATTTTATGTTATCCTATTTTAAAAATTTGCTGAAGTAAATTGTGGAAACGTGAGGCCGAAATACGAAAGGGTAACAAGGAGCAAGAGAGAGAGAGACAAGAAAAGGACAGAGAATCAAACGCGCCCCAATGTCGAGAGTAGAATGCCGCGTATCAGTAGAGGGAGAAAATAGACAAGGAAAAAGGAACGCTGCATATGACGCTACATCGCCAGCAACTAGTATGAGATACGCACTCACCTTCGTCGAGACCGTTCGCCTCGCCCGATCACACTTTTTGTAACGCTCTCGTCACGCATTCACCAGCTTACTCCCCAAGTCAAGCGTACGTAAAGAAGTTTTACTTCAAAAATATCGGAAATGGGCCACATTTTAGGAAGCTGCCGTTGTATCAGTTTGTTACTTGAATTCAAGTCGGTTGTTCCGAAATATACGTCTTATATAGCACTGCAATTGTACCAAAGCTCAAATCGGTATTTCGAAGAATTACGAGAATATCCGGATGTCGCCATTTCAAATAAGGCACAATGTATATATTTAATCAGTAAGGTGATACCAACTCATTTTTCTTGCTGAGGTTATTTTGTCATGTTTAGAGGTACCTACTGTGAAAGTTTCCTCATAATTCGACTTGGCACTATTTGTGCCATCTTTTCCGTTAAGTGTTTATCATAATTATGATCAAATTATCATTGGGCTTTATTGAATTAAGTTTTTGGATACGCATACCAAACTTGAATTGTATTAATGTTTAAAAAAACAAGTATTTTTTGGCAGTCATAGAAATGCTCTATACAAATTGATAGTCGAACATAAATCCAAGAAGTATGTATGGCAGATTCATAATATAACGTTACAATCAAATAAAGGTTATTCGAATTGGAGAACAGACTGCATTTGATCCTGAGGTCACATGTCTATAGCGCATATGTGACGTAAACTAAATTGCTGGAGTGAAAAATAATTCAATATCTGAAAACTGTCCATGAAGTGAATATCATGGAGATACTAACAATAACGAGAGTTGTCAAACATGCATTGGAAGTTGACAATACGTGATTGCACGGCAGTAGTGACCTATCACGTGACTCGGTGAACTATCGATCGAAAATTGCCGATTTATTTAAAACAGTATATGGACTTGGAGCATGGGGGCGGAGTTTAACGTGCAGCGCCGCAGTGGCGGAATCGGGCGAACTCGTCCGTATAGGGTCACTTATCTGCATTTACTGCTTTGATAAAACGGGTGTTTAGAAAGTTCGATAGTTGAAATTTATCGGTCGCAAACGTTGGCCGCAAATAACCTCAAATCAAATGTCCTCAAGTACATGGCGTTCTTGTAACATATTTGTTACAATCAATCTACGAAAGAAAAAATATCAATTGACAATTTTCCAAGTTTTCAAATAAATATTTCTGATAAATTTGTACATTGATATAAAGGGTATGATGAATGAATTTTTGTTTATACTAATAATTAGAGTAATCTAAAAAAGCATAAATGAAACAAGTTTTTTTTTATTTATGTATATTCACATTCAAAATTATTTTTTCAGTAGAATTCTAACAGTCAAGGTACAATATGAAAAAAAAAGAATGTATGTATGTAGAAAATAAAACGATATTTTCAATATATTTATTCATATTTCTTTAATATTTTTATATTCGTGTAATGTACTGCAATATTAGACATGTAAGTTTTTATGAAATGTTATAAATTTTTTGTAAAAGTATTCATTCTCCTTTATTCGACAGAGTACTGATTTTTTGACGCTGTTACTTGGTTAATCATTTTCGCATATGCTGAAAAATGCTTTTTTTTACTTTCCTCACCTGACACACGAACACGCTAATGCTGTTCCTCTTTTGCAGACTGATTCTCAAGAAAACAATTAAGCTTGTAATGGGTAAAAACCCAGTTGCAAGCACTTTCTCCATCACGAATATAAGACACTTCCCAACTTTACAATGAATTACATGTAAACACTACGATGACAGGCGAATCACGTGCTCGTAGTGCGCGTGTTCAGCCCTTTAATGCAGCCTTATGCGGACTCGTCTCAATCTGCTTTATATTCATTACTAGCTCAATTTCCGAAACCGGAAATCAATTTAATTCGAAGTTAATACACGCCGAATCATATCGCAACCGCAGTTTTCACGTTTGTAACAAAAAAAATAAAAATATTTGAAAGACTCTTTTTCTCAAAGGGCAAATGTGGATAAATTGCACTATACGTGCGAATTCGCCCGATTCTGCCACTGCGGCGCCACTTACAAAGGTGCTCCAAGTCTATAGGGTGAGGGTCAGAATACAACTGTGTGCTAGATCTCTACGTTATTTGAGAACAGAAAGTTCCTATGAATATGGGTTTGAAATTGGGGTTTTTATCATTTACTTGAAAAGCTCTGGACAAAAAGTTGAGTGGCGAAGTTACAAGTATCGAAACATTTGTTTTCGGATTTTTTTTCACTTCAGTTGTTGTTACTTGGTCTCCGACATTCAATAGTCATGCTGAACACAAAAAAATAATGACTATATAGCTGAATATTCGGAGATATTTGCGATAGACTGAGAATTAAGCTTACACCCCAACTTCTATAAATGAAGGATAATAATAATTTTATATTTAATATGTTTAAAGGCACCTTTATTCTTCTCAAGTTGTCATTGTCATAGATAACCTTCGCATTTTGAAGGTCCCAGGCTATTTCCTATTCCATACCAGACTAGTGGGTGCGATTATATCATATACTAACTTGTGTAGATAGTGGTTAAAAATGAAAGACCTCGAAAAATAACGGTGATACGTATTCAAACTGTGCCTATACAATTACGCCATTTTTTCACTAACGTAAATAAACGAAACTCGTTATATCCAAACTGGTAGATAAAATCAGAACTAGCAGATAAAGCATACTTTGAAGCCCTCAACAAACCGCAATTATCGAAAAAATCTTTCGTAAGGCATTGTAACCTAATGCTTTTCAATTCACACAAAAAGTAAACGAGATTGACTGGTTGTTTACAATTGACACCTAGGCAGCGTTGACAGGTAGAAATAGTTGTTTTACTAGTCAGAAAATCACGCGACGGCTACCAAAATGGGGAACACTTTTTTGGTGGCCGGTACGTTCCGATCTACGTTCCTGGACCTCAGATAGCCACACTCCAACCACATTATGGTCACCTGGCCAAAACGTGGATATGTAGTGGCCTACACTGGACACGTTAAACAATCGACTGCGCTTCTGTAATCAATATGTAGCTCGATCTTTGTCCTGCAACATATTTTTATAATAAATGTTCCTCATTCTTCCATAATACTTGATCGACTATAGGTATAAGAATATATAATATACAATCACGTAAGGAAGTATATTGAATTTGGATACTACTGAACGGAATAAAATTAAAATTATTGAAAGTTTACTGTGAAATATGGGTGTTGAAGCTCGATTATGAGCACGCGCCATCTGAATACTCTTTATTTATTTTATTTATCATAATTTTGAGAACAACTTGCCTCTGAAATTATGTACTTAATTCCCTCAAATATTTTTGTATCAATCTTGGTTACTTGAAACCAATACTTACATAATACATTGAGGCAAATAAACCTTTACTGAATGTTTCGTTCATTTCTCTAATTATGGTTTCCAGCATATTCCTATGAATATGGCGGCTTTTGGAGAATATAACTTTAAAGTAGCAGAAACTGAGAATATACCACTTTAAAGGTCCTCTTATCATAAACTTATTAACTTTTCCACCACTAGAAAGTGGCGCCCACGTCGCAGGCCCATGACTCAGCATTCCGAAGTTATAATCTAAAAATTACAATAGTTCTTATACCTTTGAAAGTGGTGAACACGTCATAACCTGCCACTTCAAAGTTATAACCTCGAAATTGCGGGTACATATCTATTAATCATTAAAAAAGAATATGTAGCAAGTATGGTGAATTTATATAGCTCCAATTAACAATTATCAAGTATCAAGTAACAATTATCAATTAGCAGGTAATGAAAATGATGGCATTTAAGCAAACTGAATTAGCAATTAAGGTATGAATATCAAGCAGGCGCACAAGTCAGAGATCCGATTTACTTAAATCAACCTTTTTATACGAAATCAAGATAAATTGCTCATTGAAAACGCGTTACCCAGTTCATTTTTGATAAATATCATTCACGTTTCAGGTAACAGGTAAAACGAACTTTTTGTAAGTCACAATAAAATAATTTGAGGAAAGTTAGGTTAGCTTTCGTCATCGCGTGGACCCACGGTCCCTTGATGGTGAATTTTGAAGGTAATTGTAACTTTGTAGTGACTTTTATGAAAGCGAACTGTGACAATCACTTATGGAGAAAGCAAGAACGTGGCCACACACCATCACCACATATCACATTCAAGTGCCTGCCATATTGAAGGTTTGATGGAAGTTACTAAAACGTCACCGAAACTATAATACTCTATCGAAAGTGATCGTGACTTCTAAGTGATATTTAAGTGGTACAGTATGGTCACAGCAACGATTATTTTCCACTTGAAAACCTTTAAGGTGATTCTGCTTAGTTGCCATAATGTTTTAGACACCTCAATTGACACTGACAAGTTGAAGAACTGTGGAGTGGCTACCATAGATGAGAATTACGTGACTGCAACCATGCAAATATAAAAGTTTTGTTATCCCTACTGTAATGTGATAGATTTATTGGTGATTACGTAATTATCACCAAGTCGAAGTTGCAGTATCAGTTCAATCAATCACATAATCAGCCAAAAAGCCATTTTCTCCAGTTTTTACCGAAATCTCAAATATCATTTAACTCATACCACTTTAGAGAAATTCTCAAAACTCACATAATCCAAAGCAACGATGTCCTCGTGTGTTTTGATATAGTATCCCTCTTTATGAACACCCTTCTGACAGACATACCGGACATCCTCAAATCCAAACATAATATAACCAAAGATACTCTAACTCTCATTGGCAATTGTATGAACAGCATATACTTTCCTTTCCGGGGCACATATTATAAACAAGCAAGAGGTGCACCAATGGGATCTCCCTTTTCCCCAGTACTTGTATACGAAGAGGAATACGAGACTAAGCCCATAGCGTCATTTGACACGAGCCCACTTGTTGGTTCAGATACGTTGACAACATATTCTCATATGGACCTATGGCTCCAAAACCCTACATGGATTCCTAGATCATCTAAACAACATTCACTCCAACATTAAATTCACAATGGAAACCCAGAACGTATACCTCACTTCCTTTCCTAGATGTCCTTATCACAAAAACTAACGACTCCTCCACTCATACAGTATACAGAAAACCAACCCACACTAACCAGTATCTACTTTTGTATATTGTCAAGATGGCCGCCAATGGTGGTCGTACAGATGAGCTCGTCGAAAAAATGTTCAAATGCTGCCAAAAAAAGCCAGCAAAAATTGCAGTTTATGTGATATGTGGCAGTGTATTCCACAACAGTTGTATGGAAAGAAAAATATACTTCAGAATCGATGAAACACGAGTTAAATGTGAAAATTGCCGTGAAATAGTGAGTGGTGACAACACAGTTCTGAAATCCACATCAGAATTGGTAAATGCACTAGAAGAAAGAGTGTGTTTTCTTCGAACAGAAAATATCTCACTACGGAAAATAATTGAAGAAAAAGAAGAAAAATTTAAGTTTATAATCGAAGTTAAAAACTTGCGAGGAGACAAAATAACATATCTACAAGAAGAAAACAAAAAACATCAATACAAAAACAATGTAAAAAAAACGTCAAACAATCTATTCCCAAGGCTGTTAACAAACCAAAGATAGCTGCAGAGTGCCAAGGTACAACTCACAGTCAAAGTGAAGAAGAAGAAGAAGAAGAAGAAGAATAAGAAGAAGAAGTCGATGAACGTCAAAGCGAAATGTCAGTGGTGACAGTAACTGAGGAGAAAGAAAACACCGAAAATAATGAACGTGATGATGATGATAACTTCAAACAAGTTAAAAACAGAAGGCGTTGACCTCAAACCAAAAACCGAAACCAATCTAAATATATTGTATGCAATGAAGAAATCAGTGAATTTACAGGAGCACAACCCATGGTATGGCTGTATCTCTACAAAGTGGAAAGAGAAGTGAATGAATGTAACATCAAAAAGTTCATAACTGAAAAATTGTATCCTGATACACGTAGAGGAGAAGAAAACAATAACCAAAATATTATAGTCAGGGAACTAAACACAGATCCAAATCGATTGAAATGTTTCATGGTTGGGGCCGATATGGTGCATAAAAACAACTTATATGATCTGGGATTCTGGCCTAAAGGAGTAGGATTCCGCAGGTTTGACTTCGCACGACTCAGACAATATGAAGGAAGATCACGAGACAATCGAAAATATTTTATGAGTAGTAACCAAGAAGAAACCAAAGTAAAGGATCCTGGAGACGTTGGAAATAATGATATTAATTTTATTCTATATTTGAATGTACAAAGTATTAACAATAAGCAGAACGTACTAGAGGTAGAACTGAACAAAGAAAATCCTCTGTTTATTTCGGTCACAGAAACATGGTTGAAAGAATTTGAAGGTAGCAATTTCCCAATTAATGGCTACCATGTGGAACATTCTTATTGTCGCGAGATATACAGGGGTGGCGAAACTGCTCTGTGGGCGAAAAATGGATTGGAGACTACTCCCTTGTGTGTCAGTAAATTGAATGTTGAGAAAGACTTTGAATACTGTGGTTGTGAATACAAAAATATGACTTCTTGTCACATAATTATAACTATATATAGGTCGCCTACAGGAAACTTCCAAAACTTTTGTACAAAACTCCAAGAGTTACTAGATGGAATTTTTACAGTAAATGTTTGCTTGTGGATTACAGGAGATTTCAATGTAGACATTAAAACATTATCACGTGAGAGAGAGGATGTATTAGATATTTTTGCCCAATTTGGACTTAATAGCATAGTAGAACGGGATACCCGAGTAACGGCACAATCTTGCACAAGAATTCATAATATTTTCTCTAATATTGAAGCAGAGAGCAGAGTCAAAGACACTCCTCTCTCAAATCATAGATATATCACAGTAAAAGTGAATCATAACTTGTATGCTGACAGGAAAAATCAAAAGGTAGGTAGAAACTATAGCAGAAAGAACAACAAATTTTCCCAACTACTGAAAAATGAAAACTGGGGTGTACTATATAACCAAAAAACCTGTAATGGCAAATACAATAAATTCGAAAGCATTGTTCAAATTCACTTTTTTAATGCATTTCCACTACAAAATCAAAAATCAAAACCAGGTTCGAAGAGTTGGGTAACTGATGAAGTAAAACAGTCAACTGCACAGCTCAAAGATCTATATATCCTTCAGAAAAAGTATCCAATACTAGGAGAACACTATACAATTAGGAAAAGTGATCACAAACAAATTGTGGAAAAGGGTAAACGTAATCACTATGATAACATAATTCAGAACTCTGGAAACAAAAGTAAAACTTCTTGGTCTATTATAAATGAACTGAAAGGTAAATCCAAACCCAAATCTAACATTAAGCTGATACATGAAAATGAGGAGATCACTTCACCTGTAAATGTAGCAAATACCTTTAATAATTTCTTCATTGATGCACCAAAGAAAGTTATACATAATATACCAGATTTAGATGGGAATGTTGCCCCTACTCAGAGAAATATCACGACTTCAATGGTGGTACTCCCATATACAGAATTAGAAATCAAATATATTTTTAGCACACTTAGAAACAATCGTTCATCTGGTCTCGATGATCTGCCTAATAATATCATCAAAGAATTTAAGGAAGACTTAGTTAAACCATTTTGTCATATCATAAACTCTTCGATAGAGACAAGAATTTTCCCTGAATCTTTAAAAGTAGCGAAGGTGATCCCTTTATATAAAAAAATGCGAAAAATCTATCAGACAATTATAGACCATTGTCTCTTACATCAGTGTTTGCAAAACTATTTGAGTATTGTATGTTAGAGAGGTTAACCTGTTTCATTATAAGACTTAATCTGATACCAGATGAACAACATGGATTTAGAAAATCCAAATCAACCACAACAGCAACAACAGAGACATATATAGACATATTAACGGAATTAGATAAAAAAATATGTCCAATTGGAATTTACTGCGACCTGAGCAAAGCGTTTGATTGTATTCCACACGATCAATTATTAGAAAAACTTTGGATTTATGGGATCAGAGGAAATACACATCAATGGTATCGATCTTATCTTGATGGCAGAAAGCAATATGTCATAGTGAGGTCGATGGTCAAAGCAGCATGCACTGCTCAGATCTGAAATCGGTAAATGTGGGGTACCGCAGGGAAGTGTCCTTGCCCCTATATTATTCTCTTTATATATAGCAGATATTGTTAAATACTTAGATGAATACAAGCTAACACTTTACGCAGATGATTTGTCGATCTTGGTGGCAAAAGACTCCTCAGAAACCATCCAACAAAACTGTGATGACTTAATGACACTGCTCAGATCTGAAATCGGTAAATGTAGGGGTACCGCAGGGATGTGTCCTTGCCCCTATATTATTCTCTTTATATATAGCAGATATTGTTAAATACTTAGATGAATACAAGCTTACACTTTACGCAGATGATTTGTCGATCTTGGTAGCAAAAGACTCCTTAGAAACCATCCAACAAAACTGTGATGACTTAATGACAAGAATTATACTTTGGTTCTCAACAAATAAACTATATGTCAATTCTGGTAAAACAAATTTTTTAATATTTCACTCTAGACAAAAGAGGATTGAAAACATAGAAATTAAAATGGGAGAAGCGAATCTAAAACAACGCGATAATATAAAATTTTTAGGCATAACTCTGAATGATACATTAGATTGGGAAATGTCCAAACTAAACAGTAAAATATACCAACTGAAATGCCTACGAAGAGTTCTCAACTTGTCTGTGCTAAAAATATTTTATTATGCTGAAATTCAGTCGCGACTCACATATGGGATCTTATTATGGGGTTCAGCATCAGCAGCTCAGAAATTATTTGTACTGCAGAAAAAATGCCTTAGAACATTATTAAATGAAAGTCAGAGAGAATCATGTAGACCATTATTTGCCAAAATAAAAATACTTCCTCTCTCTTGCCTAGAAATATCGTGTTACATATTTAAAAATAGAAAGAGCATTAGCACTCATAGCAAGTACCTACCGTTCAATTTTTACGAGGACCATTATAAGTTTACAAGTTTATAAGTACTTAAATCCTAACGCAATTTTGCCTGGTAGAAATAAAATGAATTCTTTGGCAATGGAAATGTTCGGGTCAGCACAGAATACCCTCAAAAGTTTACCAAAGAAATATAAATGAAAAATCTCATTCACAATAGATGGTTGGTCTTCTTTTAGTATGAAAGGATACTATGGAATTTCTGCTCATTTCATTGACAATAATTTGAAACTGCTTGAAATCCTTTTGGATTTTGTTTCGGCGCATGGACAACATACTGGCAGATGGATAGCAAATCATTTTGCTGATACATTGGAATTCTACGATTTAACAAATTCTGTGCAAGGAATTACAACCGACAATACAAACAGCAATTGCACATTTCTGAATGAGCTTACAGGCTTTATTTCCGACATTGACCCTAAAAATAGTCACTTCGTATGTTTTGCGCATATTTTAAATTTGGGGGCAAGAGATTTTATAAAAATACTTGATTCGAATTCTGAGTTTCAAGAGACAGAGACAGATGCTATCCTATCGGACAGTGATGAAATGACTGGAGATCTAAATTCGCTATCTCCAATTAAAAAAAACATTGTCTTGGAAAGAAGTTAAAAAATTCTGAAAATCTGCGCAACGATTTAAAAAAAATTTGCACTACTCGGAATTCAACAATAGCTATGTCAAAATTAGATGTCATAACAAGATGGAATTCAACTCTGAATATGCTGCGATGGGGCCTCAATATGAAAAAGTCTATAAACATTTTTTGTGATAACACAGAAAATATGAAAACTTTGAAGCCTACGACACGGAGTGGTCGATAATAGATTGAGTTTGTAAATATCTGAACAGTTTTAAGACAATTTCCAAAACATTAGAGGGTGAAGCATATTGCACACTTCCGAGTGGTCGATAATAGATCGAGTTTGTAAATATCTGAACAGTTTTAAGACAATTTCCAAAACATTAGAGGGTGAAGCATATTGCACACTTCCGATGGTGATAATTGGTATAAATATGCTCCTGGATAAGCTAGAACGATGGGCTATTGAACTCGATAATAATCCAAGTAGAAATGAGACTGATGAAAAATTCATTTACAGTATTCAAGCGGCTAAAGATAAAATCATCAAACATTACCAAAGAACCAACTGGATGTACTGTGTTGTAATAATCTTAGATCCCCGGCATGAAGTTGAAACATTCTCCAATACAAGTTGGGGAAACTATTTGGAAAAGGAAGCAGTCAAACACTTTGAAGAAATTTTTAAAACAAAATATTTTCAGCCAGGTCTACAGACCACAACAGCACCATCTTCATCTTCAAAAGATAAATACAGTGAGATTGACATCGATCTCCTAAGTTTATTCAAGAAATCTCCTGTGAATCGAGCAAATGAAATGGCTTGGCGTTATGAAATAGACAAATTCCTGTCTGAACCACGTGCTAACAGTTCTGAAGATATATTAGAATGGTGGAAGAGGCACGAAAACATTTTTCCAAACTTGGCCAAAATGGCCAAAGATTTTTTATCAACGCCAGCATCTTCAGCTCCTGTTGAAAGACAGTTCTCCAGAGCGGCTCTGACTGTCACAAAAACCCGCAATAGATTAGGCGACAAATCCATAAGATGCTTCATGTGCCTTAAATCCTGGATGGAAAATGATGAAATCAAACAGTGCTTGGAGGTTTCTCAATATTAAGAAACAATTATTTTTAATTTTGTTATGTTTTATAGCGATTTAGTTTGTGTTTCCATTTTAAAATTGTTTATATTTTTGGTTCTTTTATACAATAAGTTTCATAAATAAAAGTGTTTTTCGAAACGTTCATTCTCATTATTTTCATCATTTATAAAACTGCTAAAAATCAAGTAGCTTGATAGAAGTACTTGATTTTTCAAGTACTTGATGAATGAATACTTGACTTGACTTGACATTAAAAACTACTACTTGACTTGATTTCAAGTCAAGTCAAGTAGCTTGAATATCAAGTTAAGCCGTGAATCTCTGATAACAAGTATATATTTGAACTTTTTCTTCTCACTGTTAACCATTTTGATTATTCCATTAAAGGAATGTCACCGAACAAACATAATATAGTTGTCATTTTCATAGATTACTATAAAAATTTTAACTTTCATAGGACAGGTATTTACAGTAATAACTACAAGTTATTCGACGTTTAATAACTTGAAAACGGTATAAGATAGGGGTAAAATATGATATATTTTCGAAATCAGGAAAAAATATTACTCCAAAAATTCAGTAATATACAAGGTATCCAATTGAAACAAAAATATCTCCTGAAATATGTTCGCTAATGTATTTTTGATAGCATGTTATTAAAATTCAGTCATAACCACACAACTTTTACATTTAACTATGTTTTCTATAGGCAATAATAACGATGATAAGGGTTGGGTAATTTATAGTGAATAACCCGGTTTATAGTGGTTGTGATATTATACCGATATTGGACGGCTTTTAGGATTAATAAAAATATCCTTTCCAGATCTTTTCGTACATGTACATAGGTACGTCCAATAAAGTCCAGAGGACATTTACGAAAAACATCTTCTATTATTACTAAGGAGACATTAATTTGTATTTCTCCCTGTATAAGTTTCTTCTAAAATAATTTCTGCAACTAAGCTATATCTAAGTCACTCGGTTAAGCATGATTCCGTAATCCACGTTATATACAGTAACCTCTCGATCTATTGCGAAAATAAAAGGATTCATCCTCGGACAAACAAACATAAACCCTAACCAAACAAAAGTAAAATTTTCAGTGTTAAGGACTACATAAAATGAAAACGTAGCCGAATGCGCTTTGCGTAAAGCTCGAGGGTCACGTACTGTGCAGGGGTAGCTAAATGGGGGAGAATGTTTTATGCCCACTCACCCTCGTACTTACTGGGGTGGTTGATTAAAGATAGACAGCAGTGCACTTGCAAATCAATCCAATGACCATGTACGTACTTTTATTTTTTTGCAGCAGGAGTCTGTGAAGATTTCATTTCATTTATATTGGTAATAAATCTGTTTTTTTTAATAAATAAAGTTATTTATATTATGTGCTGGAGGGGTTGTCGGATGAGGAATAATGATCATTCTCTAATTTTCAGCCAACGTTTCGTTCATTATGAATAAACTTCTTCACGGCCTATAAATAATTATAAAACTCAAAGACCGCCTTTGCTCACATAGAAGTGACAAAAGAAATCTAAAAAAAACTTGCACTTTAGCTGAACATACTTTTTCAAAATATCACAAGCCTGATTATGAAAATGTGACCATATTGGAGCATGGATCCAATTTAAAAAAGCGCACATTCTTAGAAATGACTTGTATATTCAATGAACCTGAGTCTATGAATTCCAAAACTGATATTGACAGCCTGAGTATAATTCACTCTTATCTATTAAGAATTCCTACAAAACATTCTGACAGTTTACAAAATTCCTCAGAATTTTGACATTTGACATTGGTACACCTGTTTTCCCAATTCTGTCAACCCACATAACAGTTGGCAGCATTGCTATTGTTTCATTCACTTGTTCCATCATTTTATGACGCCGCACATTTCTGACGTTTAGTGGTTAAGTTTTAAATGAGAAAGTTTCTTTCTCATATCAAATGATTATTTTACAAAGAAAACTCATGTTTTCCCTTTTTAAGAATGTATAGTTACCGTACTGAAATGGAATGTTTTCTACATTAGTGCTACATGTCTGTGAAAAGCAGTGCTTTCTTTTAACCTCAATTTTCGTAAGTAAAAAATAATTTTTATTCATTATTAATTATACTGTAATATAACAATTGTAGAGTTCCTGAAGAAGAGCCAATAAAGACTCGAAAGCTTGAACAGAAAGAAGAGTTTACTTTACTACAGAAACAAGAGTTCACTTTACTTTACATTTATTGACTGCATACCCGAATATTACTCCGATTTTTCCTATAAATATATATATATAAATAAATATATATATATATATATATATATATATATATATATATATATTTATATATATGTATATATATATATATATATATATTTATAGGAAAAATATATATATATATAGATATTTTTTGGAGTGTGGGTTTTCTTGAATCCTGGTATATTAATTTTTTTGGTTGGGGTTTCTTAGGTTTGGGATTCTTGTGTAAAAATAAAACTATCTTATATCATGCTAGACGTTTCGCCCCTGGCCGGAGGCATCTTCAGTAGGTTTTTTTATAATTAATTCTTTAGTTTTTCTCCTGATCATTAAACGTACAAACATCGTTTTTCTACCACACCCTTCCCCCAGACCAAACATTTTTCCCTTGCACATGTCAACAACTATTATTTTCATTTTAACCATGACACAAAATGTTTTACTTTTCAGATGTCATTGTTAATGATCAGGAGAAAAAATATAAAATTATTAAAAAAAAAACCTACTGAAGATGCCTCCGGCCAGGGGCGAAACGTCTAGCATGATATAAGAAAGTTTTATTTTTACACAAGAATCCCAAACCTAAGAAACTTCAACCAAAAAAAAATCTATATATATATATGTATCTATATATATATATAAATATATATATATATATATATATATATATATATATATATGTGTGTGTGTGAGTCAGACAAACCGACATAATTCCGTATTCATTTCCATTTAAGTAATGAAGTGGCGTAGTTACGGTCGTATTTTCCTTATATTTTGAATGTTGAGAGAATTGAAAACATAGCCCGGGTGAGTCAGAGTAAAACCGACAAACTCGTATTTTTAATCCTCATATTATTTCAAGGTGAATAGTTCATATCAAGGGGTGTGTCCAAAAGTGCAACCTGTTAAAAAAAATCGTGAACGCGCTTGAATGAAAAAAAACTAAGTTGGTGAACTATTTGAGGTTGAATTATGTGATAATATCATTTTAATTTTCAATTTTCATGAATCACTGTCATAGATAAGCTGGTATTTAACCATACTTTCCTGCATATATTTCGTTTTGACATATCAACTGGTATCTGTTATCTTAAGGCTGATCAAAAGTTTACCTCAAATTGATTAAGATGAGAGTTGAGGTCAGGAATAATATCTGAAGATGGGTCTCCTTAATTTGTTAATGAATTTTACGTACTGGTAAGGCGCTATTTCAGCGTATAACAAGTAAATATGTCTGTAACACATCTAGTCTACGTTTCCTAATCATCTAGTTCCTGTTTCGGTTTCTGCTTGTTGTGCATACATTTCTGCGACAAAGTTCACACCACATGTTAAGCCCTCATTTGACCACGGATTCGGAGAAAGTGGAACCATAACTCCTGGACTAGTGGATCCATCGAAGGGATCGTAGACGAGCTGAAAGCTGCAATGCTAAAAAATCGGATCAGATTAGCTCACTACTACAATGGAAAAGGAATGGTTTTTGGGAAGACCAATTTGTCAAGTAATTACAATTTCATATACTGATATGCTCCGGATTTTTTCATCATCAGTCCTACAGAAGTTCACTTATAATTACATAAGAGTTTTTTTTTTGTCGAAGTAACCTTGACATTTCAATGATAATTTCGATGTTTGGCAATTTAACGAAAAAAACTACATTTAAAAAATTTTGAGTTAGTAAATCCTAAAAGAAAAAAAAAGGTCGAGTGTAATTATATATTTGGTAATTCAGAAGTCACTAAATCAACAAACAAGGTGAAAGTTATTTCATTTATTTCAAGGGAAAATACAGTTGTTGAAAACACAATTGTTATATACAAATTGATTTTCAGAACCTCTTTGTTTTTTGCTTCTAGTTTGCTGCATGCTTGTATTTTCAGTAGTAGTTGTAGTGGTAGTACGAATGGAGTTTATAATTTTAGTATCTTGGTCCAACTGAAGGTACGGTTTCAATGACGACGGATTTTTCTGTATTGTTAGTTATTGTCACTTATTTCTGTTCACCAATACCACTCCTGGACAATTCAGTTACGGCAGCAGCTCGATTGGAATGGTTCGTAAGTTTTACTCGATTTACATAAAGTCCACTATTTTTTGCCGAAGATTTGGTCCATTTGGATAGTTTAATTATTCCAATAGGAGAATTCTTATACCATCCTTTCGAATTCGTTTTTTGCCAGAAATCATACGGCACATATATTTTCTTCTTTGGTGTTTTCAACCAGCCAGTCAGTCAAGCTTTGATTGCCCCTTGCCCCTTGAAAATACTGGATTATATTCGATCCTTCCAGTCTCTTGTGTAGTGTTGTATAGTTTGCTGCTTCTCCACCTCTCCAGGCTAATTCATAGGCAGCAATGTGGCAAAATTTTATTTGGAGCCCTGTAGGCTCTTTTTCATTCCACGATAATACAATTTCAAAAACTTTCTTGTTTTGTTAGAGCTTCAGAACTCACCTATAATCATTGAAATACCTTTCTTGTAATATTTTTGCTGTAGTGTTCCGAATCGTCTTAACTGCACTCATATTAAATGCCCAGGTACATAAAAGAGAAGCTAACTCTTCATTGGACGATTCTTTTACGATTTCGTATTTTCTTTCCATACAAAACAGCGTGAATTGCCGCCAAATTGATGTTGAATTCACAGTTTTCCGCGGCACATTGTTGTGGATCTCTGTTTCAATTTCTACACTTGAAGATTCTCCAAATCGAGACATTTTCACGCATTGAATGGTTTTCTGACAATTCTTGCGAAAAATTTATTGACGATTTTTCACAAGAAAATCATATTGATGTTGTAAAAATATGTTGGAGTAACCTTCCATAGACATGCTTCACTTCTCAATAGCTGAATAAACCCAAACAACCACATCAGGATTTCTAGACATTTTCACTTGTAAAATTGCAATGGGCGAGGACACGAAATTTTCAAAATATCTTCAATGGTTTCTGCAGCTGGTGAAAAGTCTGTTGGTAATTTTCTTTCTTTTTTTTTATTTTTCTAAAACTTGAAAAAAAATTGAAGTTTGCAAAATTCAAATGGCTTCTCTCTAGCGCCATTGCAGAATGTTGTGACGTAATCACCCGCTCAATCAATTCCACGGTTGACAGCTTTAATCAATTTTGCAACGTTGCCATATTTTCAAATCTCAGGCCGCGCCTCCATAATAACGTCACAAAGAGCGCCAATATTAGTAGCTTCAAAATTTGCTGATTTTCAAAAACGAATGGAAACTGCTGTAATTGAAATTTGACTCGAAAAATGTTGTCTAGGTACATTTATATATGCGTTATGTATTTTAAAGCATATTTAAAGCGATAATAATTTCTCGTGTCCTCGCCTATTGATATCAGTCCGATTGTCACATAGTTTGATTGAATCACGGCAGTCCATCAGTTCAAATATTTGGCTTGGGCTCATATCATTTCCCCCAACACACGTCAGTTTGGTATGTCACACCAAACTGAACATGTATTGGCTATGTGTGAGGTGCTTGGTGGGAACAGTCAAATCGATCGCAGTGTACGGTGTGGCAGAAATGTGAAACATATCGGGACTGTCAAATTTGTTTTGATAATTCCACGTTACATTCGGTTTGTGTTGTGAACTGTACAAATAATAGAAAAACTAGTTTGTGTAAATTTTATACTTTTCCAAAATCGGCCTTGAAAGAGAGCTGCTGTGAAATAAAAAAAATAAGTGACAACCTCAAATTACGATTTCATTGAATCAATTTTATTTTCGCGATATTATAAGTTGACGCGTTTGTACAAACGTTTGATGGCAAGAAGAAACATAGTTATCTCACCAAATCAACCAATAACTGGAGAAGAAACCGAAATTGATCCAGGTCAACTCAACGTAGGGTTCTTACACTTAAAGATGTTTTGTAGGGTATTAATGTTACTGAGGTTTGCCTAATAGTATGGGCTTGTATTAAATGACTTTGGCCGTTAATTCTCAGTTCTTCAACATTTCTCACATGTTGTGCTAAAACTAATTCATAACTTTTTCATCACAGTTTGAGATTGGAAAAATATATTATGTTTAATGCTTTCAAGACCTGTTCTTATTATAATATTCAGTTGTTTAACTTACAAATAATATAAATTGCACTTCGATATCGACAATGTTAAACATTTTTTTCTAGCTTTTCACTTGATTTCGATAGAAATTATAAAAAAATGGCGTATTATCAAACTGTCAAATAATTCACGAGTCCCGAAATATTGTGTTCGCTAGGCGGCGCTACTGTCGTGCACAGAGCCAATATTAAGAATTGGTCGAGTACTAGGATGTCGAAATGAGCGGCTGCCTTGGAAACTATCTATTGTTCCTTGTTTTCGAGAGGCTTCAATCTCAAGATCTGAACCAGAAACTGTTCTCAAATTTTACAAAGTCCACATTTGATCGTCCATCTATAAATTCACAGATATTTGGACCTAATTCTCAAAAAATGGATGTACGTGGACAGCATAGCACACGCTGTATGTGGGATATAATTGCCTTCTGTAGGTCCATTTTCAATTTCGCCTTGATTCCAAGTACTTCTAGATTTGAGTGTGGAACGTTACTGTGGTCTTATGTGAGAACCATAAAGCAATTGTTCTCTGGAATATTTGTCACTAATATTATTCCGATTCCTTTTGTTATTCTCTTGATTACCATCAATACCGTTCACATTATCAGTTCTGTTTGTGAATGCGATGAAAGCAACTATGCCTCAGTCAACATATGACGCAGTGTCAAAATTCATTTTCTCTCGGAACAAAAATCAAATTGCGCCGTAACAATAAGTAGGACAATTGTCTGTAGGCATATTCTGCGTGATTAGAATGGAAATGACAAAAGCATGAATTGCGATCTGTGAAGCAGACAGGCCCCGCAATCAACCCAGACGGCATACGTGATGAGGGTGTTTCCAACGGGAACTGATGCTGATAGATGGACCAAATCATATTGATTTCGTCCGTGTGCGTTGTTTCACTGCAAACCAGTGCCGTACGTCCTGCAGAAATAGAGTATATTTTCAACAAACTTCATATAAGGAGGATATAAATATTGAATGAATATAAAGTTTTTGGGTATTCTACAGAATAACGTCTGAATGCTTTTTGGGGTGGTCTCGGAATTATGTTTTCCATATTTTGGGTTTTCTCTATCCCTGAGAGTAAAAATTATTAGTTATCTATTCTGAGAAGGGCAAATTACTAAATTTACCCCGATACGTTTCTGAACTAAGACTACCGTTTGAAAATTATTTGCCTAAAATATTTCACAACAAAAGTAAGGAAAATTGTAAATAAAAAATATACTTCCTTTGATGACGTTTCGGGAATCACCTCTGTCCCCTTTATCAAATCCTGGTTTATGGACAATAATCACCATAGGCGGGATCAAAAACTCACAAATTTGCTCCATATGTGCTTGAAGTTGAATTATAGTGATACAATATTATGTTGCATACTTTTTCCTAAAAGATATTGTGTAATATTCGAATAAACGCTGCTCTTAAACCCTCAAATTCAGTTAGACATTCAAACACAACGTTATTGCCGCTTCTTTTGACGTCATAAGTCCATTGATTTGGCATTTTCCTGATTTGCCAATGTCACTATTTTGCGGAACTTTTGAGAAAATATTATTCTGTTTCATCCTATGAATAAAACAGAACTTGTGTGTGTTATATTGAAATTGGAAAATTTTCGAGAATAAGAGAAATCTGTTTCAATCAAAAAACCCACCATCCGTCTACAGCATGTTTATGGTTTCCCAATCATCAGGACGGCCTGTGGTCTCTTTCAAATTCGTATCAGATTTCTCGTAGGTTAATAGCCTTAGGCCAAAACAAACATGTGAACTTCAAATTCAATTCAATATAACACATGCTGACCCAAGTTTTGTTTTATTCACAGGATAAAACAGAATAACATTTCCTCAGAAATTCCGCAAAATAATGACACTGGCAACTCGCCGATCACCGAGAGTGCCAAGTGTTATTTCTAATATTTCTTCACAATGTAAGCAACAATGGGGCAACCCCGTGCCATATTGTTTAAACCGAAATTGTTTAAACAATTGCAAGGAATTGTAAATTTTCAACTGGACAATTTTTTCAATATTTTTTATTGAAATACAAATTGAAAAGATCCTATGACTTTTCACGATAAAGTTAACATTTTTAGAGATATGAATTTTTAAAGGTTCGAAAAATCTCAAATTTGGATACTTTTGACCCATGAAAAATATATAGAAAAAAAATATAAATAATATTTTTTTTTATTCTTTATATAATAGTCAATAATATTCTCAATAGATACTTAAAAAAATGTCATTATTTATACCTGTTTTTTTATTGTTAATTTCGCGCGCTCACAAGTATGCGTCGCTTACCTTACCAAACCACAACTACAATACCCGGAAAAAATATCACTAACACAGATAATGTTCAGCTACTTAGCACCGAAATTGTCCAATACCATCCCTGATGAATTGAAATGTATAAATAACAACATAACATTAAAAAAACTATTGAAAAAATCTATAAAGGAAAATTTGAGACATACGATACGTTCTTTTTTTATGTATGAAACAATTTGACCACATTCAACACATTAAATAATTATTATGTAAATATCCCAATTTCATATTTATTCTTTTCTTCCATTTGTATAATATGTATTTTAGTAACTGTATTAAAGTTGAAATTCATATTTAGTTTTATCTTTTAATTTTTTTAAAAACTAATCAAATTCATCGATATATTTTCCTCGGAATAAGTGTTCAGTCAACTACGTTTCATTTGGAACAATGTATGATTTTTTAAATGAATGGTTTTTTTAAATGTAAATAAATATTATTATTATTGGAGATTTGTATAGAGCGGGAACAAGGACAATAAAAGTGGTCCAAATTTAAAAAAATTGTCGACGTTTCAAGTTTATTTATCGTCTTCTTCAGGGCTTTTTTTCGTTATTCAGACATATATTATTTATCTGGTGTTGGGTATCATTGATAATAAGCATTGTTGTTGCTGTTCACTGTAGGGTACTTGTCTGGTAGACTACCAGACGCCCGAATAAAAAAATCGATGTTCAATTGTTTTGATCTTAAAAAACCGTGTAATTGTAAGAAATCCTGTGCAACCAAAGCTTGTTACTGTAAAAAAAAATATTAGTTGCATACTTCTATGTGGTTGTGATTCAGAAGACTGTAAGAATATGATATATAAAAATGATATTGATAATAAATAAATACTTATTTTCAAATTTTGTTTCATTATTTCATACTTCTACATCTATAACATTGCTCTCTTTAACAATCTTGATAAAGTTAATAGTTTTTAAGATAAATGATAAATAATAATTCAGGACACAGAGAGGCCGATGCAGCGCATGAGTCAGAGAGAGACGGCGATACTTAAAGGTAAGCGACGCATACTTGTGAGCGCGCGAAATTAACAATAAAAAAACAGGTATAAACAATGAAATTTTTTCAAATATCTATTAAGAATATTATTAACTATTGCATAAAGAATTAAAAAAAATATTATTTAAATTTTTTTTTTATATATTTTTTATGGGTCAAAAGTACCCAAATTTGAGATTTTTCGAACCTTTAAAAATTCATATCTCTAAAAATATTAACTTCATCGTGAAAAGTCATGGGATCTTTTCAATTTGTATTTCAATAAAGAATATAAAAAAAATGTGTCCGGTTGAAAAATGACAATTCCTTGCAATTGTTCAAACAATTTCGGTTTAAACAATATGGCACGGGGTTGCCCCATGGCAACATGTATTTATATCATCAGTAGGGCAATTTGAAGAGGATCGCATAAAACAATTGAGGTGGAATAGTTTTCGGTACTCATGTGCCGATTCCTCCTAGTCTAGTATCCAGGTAGTAGGCACGACTGGTCTTATCCTGGCAAGTTATTCAAAATGCTCCGGACAGCTGCTCTGGCATACATTTCTGCCTCATCTCATTCAGCAGGATTTCCTTTTCATGATGACCTACACTATCAATAAAAAGTCAAGAGTAATGTGTGAAATAATAATTATGGTCATGAATTATGAGATATTCAACATGACAATTGATACAGTACGCAAGTACTTGTGTGGGGATTTCAAAAAACATAATAAAATAAAACAAAATATTCTATACTGGAATTGGTGGCTTACCATCTTTTCCTGTTTGTTTCCCTATTATTCAACATATATCATCCATCATTCGATGATTTTTGTAATCCTTGTGTTGGGAGTCAGATATTGCCTTGAACTCTCTCATTATGTTTACTAATATTTCGTCATCACTTGGTAAACACTTTCGATACATAATAATAAACGAATAACAAAACCACGCCGTATTCAGACCATTATTAGTAGCAGTGGCGTGCGGCGGGCCGCAATATAGACGCGTCAAAACGCGTAGAGAAACCGCTGTCTCCAGAATACATGTACAGGTGGCCAATGGCGACGGCCAATCGTGTCTGCAAAACCATATCTCAACATATTTTGAAATAACTTTTTTCTTCCACCAATAATCCAAAATCTTCGTTCCAGAATACTTTGCAAGATCTGCGTAGCAGGAGCGAATGTGATATGTCAAAATTGATCTTTTCATTACGGATACAACAAAGCAACAGAAATCACTAGTATCTTGGCGTTCGGTTATCCTTGTTTGAAAGCGATAATCATCTAGGCATTAACGAGGCTAGTCTTGCATCTCTAACACTAGAAAAACTCTCTTCTTGAATACGTTTGACAACTATTTGCTCGGCTTTGTTGACCACGTCCAATTCCAATCGTTTCATTATTCTAATTAGCCTTATCTGTATATTCGCTTTCAGGAATTTTTTCGATAAATCCATCAGTCAGCCGTTCTCGGAAAATTGCGTCGTATTCTGAATAATATCCATCTTTTATCAATTATTCCATGATATTATCCAGTATGCTGAATCAAAATTATCTGGAAGAAGTGGATAATCTATGATCCATGGCATCTATAGATATTTGGGTTCCAAGATCTGTGATTCCTATTATCTCGTAGCTCTATCAATCAGCAAGATGGATGACTTGAGAATGAAGTGAAACAGAAAACATAAAAGTATAGTTGAGGTTATTTGTCTTTGATTGTTTCACATTCCCATGCAACATGTCCAGTTGTTTTCAAAAGTAGTTTTTCTGGTACATCGGCACCTATGACTACCTAAATTGTGTCATCTGTGCTGTCATGTATTTTGATACATAGTTCTTGAGGTTCGTTTATCCACGGATCTTGTATAGAAATCACGTTAGAACAAATCACTGATTGATCTAAGGCTTTACAGCAACATACGTAATTTCCCAAATTTTTGAGACCAATGTTGTAGCAAAAATAATAACCACCGAAAAGAGCATGAATCATATATTCTATTTTGATTTCCCTCGGCGTCTTTTGAATTTCTACCATGAAATTAGTTTACATTTCAATGTATAAGCTGTTCTGTATTTTCCAGCGATGTGGCTGATTCTGAAACAAATATAACAACAACTTTTATCAGAAAGCTCCTTTTTATATTGAAGTGAAACTTCTTTACGCACGCTTGACTTGGGGAGTAAGCTGGTGAATGCGCGACGAGAGCGTTACTAAAAGTGTGATCGGGCGAGGCGAACGGTCTCGATAATGGTGAGTGCCGTAACTCATACTAGTTTCTGGCGTCGTAGCGTCATATGCAGCGTTCCTTTTTCCTTGTCTATTTTCTCCCTCTACTAATACGCGGCATTCTACTCTCGACATTGGGGCGCGTTTGATTCTCTGTCCTTTTCTTGTCTCTCTCTCTCTCTCTTCCTCCTTGTTACTCTTCCGTATTTCGGCGTCGCGTTTCTACAATTTACTTCAGCAAATTTTTAAAATAGGGTAACATAAAATTTAACTAATACGTAAATAATAAAATACCTATTAATTGTAGAGGTTCACCATTACAAATAATTGGTGACATCGTGATTGAACATGACAATAATCAAATGGAAGTTGATGATGAAAATACCACTATAAATCATGTACAAAATCTCGGCTTCATTGGAGTTAGGTTAATAAATTTTTATTTTATTTTTATAATCATTCATGACTCTAATAACAATTTACTGAATTTACTAAACTAAAATTATGAAATTATAGGTTATTAGGAAATTGATATATATATATATATAAACATATATATATATATATATATATATATATATATATATATACATACATACATATAGATGGAGCTAAAGAGGTTTTACTTCAGTCGTGTGTTCTAAAGCACACTCGTTTTTTGTATTTATCAATTTCAGTGCCAATGGACAATCTTCAGCCAGGCGTTCCTGTCCACAGGAAATCGTGAAGTTGCGATTGATTAAACCAGATGCTGTTGGAATTGGATTGTTCTCTATTGTCCAATCTCTCGTCTTTGTTTTTGGTATATTGAATCCAGATGCTGCAAAATTCATTCTCACTTCATTTTCTACCCCTTTTTCTAGGAAATTGATGATATCGTCGAGACGAGTTTTCAGAGAAGTGTGAAACGAGAATTTGGGATCTCTTCGCCAAGCACGTAATGTTTCTTCGGGTGAACAAGATTCAACTAGGAGATGCAGCATCATATTTTTCTAATATCACTCCCATAGTTTCCACTGCTTGTAGTTGTAATTCCAACTAATAGTAAACTCATGTAGATTTGTTTTTTTTCAAAGTTGTTTAATACTAATTTCAATAGTTCACGAGCATATACTGATACTAGGATATTGTCCAAAGCATGATTTGCTACACTCTATCATTTTCTCAGTGTTCCTTGGTTGTAGGGTAACTCTCGACTAATGTTCATCAAGAGAACACCATCAACGCTATTTCGACACAAACTATTGCAACAAACATCACCCAAGACATTACATCGTAAATATCGAGATAAGGATATATAATATATGACAGACGGTAATATATGATAATGACCTAATTTCATAGAAAATATGTAGTATCAAAAGCTTCACTGAGATCAACAAAAACCCTTCTGAGTTTTTTCATATAGTGTACGTTAAAAAAAAGTTATTTATTTGTCTTCTCTTAAGCCATATTTTCATATATGCTCATAATATCAACCATTTACAATTAACGAAATTGTCCTATATGTGTTTTCCCTTTCCCTTCCAGTATACGCAACATAGTATTTCAAAAGATATTTTCTTCAAAGTATCTGATATCTTCCTATTCCAATATACATTTGTTAGTGAAGAAATATGGTGTTGAAAAATGATAGATTGGTAACCACCATTATTATTCCATTCAATATGGAAACCACTGATCATTAAAATTCCATCCAAATCAGGTTTGCAAGCGAATCTCCAATCTCCGCGGCATAATTTCCATTCAGACCTCGTAAAAGTTTCAAATTATTCCATTTGTATGAGATGGATTACATGAAAATTATATCATCCACACTGTGAATAATATCAAAGTGGAACCAACCCTTTTAAAAGAGCTCCTAGGTCCCTAGGTGACTGGAAAGTTGGGGTGGCAAAAGCCCTCTGGGCTAGGAGGGTCTTCAAAAAGTGTCGACAGGGCTGGACTGGAAAATTTTAGCAGCGATTTGAATACATCCAATCGTAGTTGTTTCTATTCATTTTCGCGGCGAGGCCGTGAGATATCTTTAGTCATCGTGTACACCACAATTCTAAAGAATTACCACTGAGTTGTCTATATGTCTATACAATACATCACTTGTGCAGAAAGTGATGTATAATTGTTTATGCATTTTTTTTTAAATGGAATGCTTTTACCGATAATTTGATATAGAAACGGGTCTCAAAGCATTATTGCATAGGAACAGGTTTGTTTTTTCCATAAACGTAATATACAATTCACTAATTCTGGTTCATCCGGAAGTGATAACTAATTTGATGTCACTGAAATTGAAGATTCTTCGTGTTTCTCAAATGTTTCCGCTGAAAATGGTGATTAAGTTCTTGATAGTGTCATGGAACGGAAAGGGATAAATTATAAGTAAGTATTATAGGACACTAAATGATTCTGCATTCCATTTTCGAAAAAAGTAGAGCATATTAATGGGTAATATACTGAAGAAGTTGATGGCATTCCATTCCTCGTTTTCTTCAGTGTAGTAACAGTTTTCGCAATATATATATATATATATATATATATATATATATATATATATATATATATATATATATTGTTATGAAATGTTGATAGCTAATTATTTTCGCTCCTCGATGGAAGTCTAATTGTTATGAAATAATGATTGTTATTGCCCTACAAATATTTTCTCCCTGTATAATTATTTTGATTTCGATTTTGATATACCTCTAATACTTATGTAGGCAATTCAGCTCCGCGATGGGAAGCCAATTGTGATATTGTGATATGATCATAGCTAATTGTTATGAAATAATAATTGCCAGCTAACGTTACTATTTTTTCGCCCCGTTGTTGCCAATTATTATTACTTTTTCTTACCACGACTAATCTCAGTTGGTACGCCTTCGCCTCAGGAGTCGGTACTGGCAATAGAGCCACTGCCGGTCTAGATGTCACTCGAACTATTTCAGTTCAGTATTTATCATATGATCCTATCATTGTGGAAAATAAACCAGAAATGATCAAAAAACAATTATTTCCTCTATTCAGGAAAACTTATATTAACCTGGCCTGCGATAGATAACTTTAAACTATGGTCAATTGACAAATTTTCATAGAAAATAATGAAAAACAGTGATGGATACTGTAGACATAAACTCACTTTTCATTTTGGGTTGGAAGAATTCTTTTATAGTTCAATACCAAAATAAAATAGAGTTCTTCAGATATACGAGTTATTTTGTGAAGTGATTCAGTTTGTGATGTGCACTAAAAGAGTTTATACCTGGAACTGGAATGTCGCTGATGCAATACCTGGCATAATCTGAATTCCTGTTTCATCCACTCCTCTCAGGAACTCACCATTTCGAAAGGAACCATCCAAAATCCACGAAACCAGCTTGGACAAGTTTTCATGTGGAGAACCAAAAAGGCAATCTTTTTTTATCCTTGTTTATTTTGTGTCGAGATCATTCAGAGGTTGTATTGGTCTTTTATTGTTGAAAAACTACCTTCTCATTAATAAAATCCTAAATTTCTTTATTTCCAATTTTTGTACCTGGCTTCTTTTCCAAATTTTTTTCAATCTCCTCTCGCTTTGTTTTTTCATTCCCTGGATACCATTTCTGTTTTGTCCATTTTATTTGAATTTTCAAACTCGCGCACTTCCTTGTCGCACTTTTATTAATTTGGTGTTATTTGAGAAAACTTATGAACTAATATATTTCACATTTCTCATAAACTAAATACAATATTTGATGATAATTATTTTTGACATTTCTCTGTTCTTACTTTTCCACAATTTCAAATCTTGTATCTCACCATCTCTGTTTCCTGATTGGCTATTGTCATCAAGAAGTTTCTTGTTCTCCCATTGGCTATTTTTAGTTAGATACAATTTCATATACTGTATGTTTCAAGCTTATAATTTTGTTGATCACATTTATTTCAGAATGATTTTGTAAATCTAGACTTTTTTGTTGTATTTTAAACAATTATAGGTTGTAATCATTTTGACAATGTATGAAAATGATTGCATTATAGTATTTGCATATTTTTACCTATCAATATTATACAGAGGCTTCATAAAGGAAATAGAATCTCAAAAAAATGTAGAACAATTTCTCATGAACTACTAACTATTAAGTGTTTATTATTTTTGTGGTTTTTTAAGAAATTATTTCTTTTTCATCTTTGAAATATATTACTGGTCCTTCCTAACATAACAATATATATATATATATATATATATATATATATATATATATATATATATGGAGGTGTTTTTTTCAAAACTATCTTTTTTTTTCGTTCCCAACCGAAAATTTTGTCTTCACTTCACAAATGACTGATTTTATGGAAAAAATGCGAATGACAAAATTCTTGGAAATTTAATTTCCTACAAAAAAAATCCCATAAACCGAATCGCCGAAATTTATATTTTTCGAGATAAGCGTTAACTTTGTCGTAATATGAAATTTTTTAGAATAGGCGAGATCACAAATTCGTCCGATGATTTGGCATTTACTTGAGTTGCCAGTGTCACTATTTTGTGGAACTTCTGAGAAAAGGTTATTCTGTTCCATCCTATGAATAAAACAGAACTTGTGTCAGTATATGTGATATTGAAAAGAAGACTTCATATTTGATATCCGTTCTTGATTTACTTATTCTAAATAATATGAATGCTTCCTTGTTTGTTTTTCATGGCTGTATCTTTACAGATAATTTGCTAGCTTCGGAAATCCACATCACCCCAGAACGTATTTTGTAGGCTTCGATTTCCCTTCGGGGGGCCGACGGGATTGTCTCACTCGTAGTGATACCACGAATGCCCAAGTACCCCTTCTTTCGATAAATCCGCTATCATCCGACCTGGGTACCGGCGAAGAGAAGAAGGAGACTAATTTATACACATAACTTTTCTTAAACTTCACAATGATGATTTTATTTTTGCAAACACATTCCACATTTACTTGACTCCTAACCTTCCGCCGTGGTTAGGAGTCGAATCGAATAATATGTATGTATACCGAGTGCTGTCATTACTTTTTCGGCCTGCTTACATTGTTAAGAAATATAAGAAATAACACTTGGCACTCTCGGTTCTCGGCGAATTGCCAGTGTCATTATTTTGCGGAATTTCTGAGGAAATGTTATTCTGTTTTATCCTGTGAATAAAACAAAACTTGGGTCAGCATGTGTTATATTGAATTGAAGACTTCGTATTTGATAGCTGTTCTTGATTCAGTTATTCTTAAATAATATTTATGGATACCGACTGCTATGTCATTACTTTTTCAGCCTGCTTACATTGTAAAGAAATATTATGAATAACGCTTGGCAACTCGGCGATCGGCAATAGTTCTGAACTTGTTTCGTCACATCCTGGCGAGGTTTCCGCTGTATTCAAACAGAAACATGTTTTTGTTTTTTTTTAACTACTTCGAAAAAAAAAAGAAAATCCAACCACTTTTCTCATCGTTTTCGACATTGTGGTATTTTTCCCAAAAATTGGTGATCTCCCCTATTATCGAATCAAACTTTTCATATTACGACAAAGTTAACGCTTTATATCTCGAGAAATATCAATCTTAGCGATTCGATTTATAGGATTTTTTTTGTAGTTTGTCATTTATATTGTTTCCATAAATTCAGTTATTTATGAAGTAACGTCAAAAAAATAAGAATTTTCTACAGAATTCAGATTTAGTAACCCGTACAATCTTACAGATGCAGATTACAGCTATGTCGCAATAGGCACTTTTGTAGAGCATGTAATCCTGAGTAAATCGCGATCCGGTACGATATGATAGTATGAAATGCCGCTGAGTTATAGATTTAAAATAAAAAAGAACAAAGTTTACGTGTATTTCAAATATGAAATATTTCCACGCTCTGGGAAAGTAAGTATTTAATGTTAATATTAAGGGCTGAAATTTTCAGAAAATTGGACATTTTCAACAAAATTTTCCATTGGGAGCGAAAAAAAATCTGTTAAAATATATATGCTGCTATTTACCAGTAACCTACATCACTTCCTAACGACCAGCTCGACAATTTTCATTTCCACACCGCTACATACAGGACTCAATAAAGAGTATATAAACAAAATATTCCCTGTAATGATAAACAAAAACAGAAAAAAAACTACTATAATAATCAATGCTTTCAGTAATGCCTATGTGCCAATTGGTTATATTAACTTTCTCAAACATACTCACATTAAACATCAATAATAATAAAGCATCCCAATGGCGTAACTCAAGTTTCAGACTATGTTAAAAGAAAACAAATAAAGTCTGAAGAAGTCCCCGGCGGAAACGAAACGTAGCAATTACGAACAGATATATTGAATATATTCAATTCAGAATCCAATATGCCAAGAAAGATCCTCCAAATATACATATATCATGATTCAAGAACCAAAATCTGAATATATAAATATATATATATATATATGTTGAAAACAAAATGGAAGGAATGTAATGGACATAACCCTCAGAGAAAAGTACTGATGAGGGCCGAGAGCCCGAAACACATATATATATATATACATATATATATATATATATCATTAATAATTTTCAGACACCTAATTTGAAGAAAAAGCTATTGTCAAAGCCAAAAATGCAATTTTAAAGGACAACTTTTCTCTCAAATTAACAAACTCAATTTTCAAAAATAGAATTATAACAGCTTATCTATCAAAAAAATAAAATTGATGCGCAAAAATACCCAATCATCCTTTATACACAAGGCTTGTCAGAACATTTAAAACATCTTTTATCAAATGACATAACCTACTTAATAACAATTTCAGTAAACTAAATACTTAACTACCAAAAAAGGAAAGGTTACACATAGTGTACAAAATTCCATATAGATTGCACAGGAGTATACATAGGACAAACAAGCCAATACTTGGCATCAAGGATCCAATCCCATGAGTATGACAAAAAAAATACACTTTCCAATCACAATTTCAATTTTGATGATTCAAAAATAGGTGTTGGGGAAAATGCAACTACGAACAAGAATATGTTCAAAGAGAAGTGGCGGCGGTGCGGCGGGGGCAAATGTCTATGCGAACATAGGAGGAAAATAATAAGACTGTGGAAGAAAATAATGAGACTGAGGAGAAGATAAAAGCAGATGATGTTATAATAGTAAAATTTCTCACTGGCAAAAGAGATAGACTGTTCATTGGAAACGTGGAAACCATTAACAATAACCAATATACAGTAAATGTGTTAAGAAAAAGAGGAATCCCCGAAAAAGGTTATTTTGTTTACCCTGAAATTGAAGACGTTTCAATTATAAACCAAGAACAAGTGGTTGAAAAAATGTCTGTTTCATCAGTTAAAAGAGGAAAGTTTATTTTCAATAATAGTCATGTCGACTTAAGAATGTATAATGAACCATTGAAAATTTGAGTATTTTTTTATTTTTCCTGCAACAAAGTGTATAATTTTGTTTTTATTATATTTTTTTACTCTTTTCGTGGTTCACTTTACCAAAGCATTTTCTAAAGTGATTTTATCAGCGATTTGAACCACTCATTCATTTTACCCCAAAGTAGGGGTAAAGTGAATCACATTTCGGCCAAAAAAAATGGGTACAAAATAAAAACGGTACTAAATAAAAAATTAATAAATATGTAATAGGCTACCGTTAACAACAGGAGGGGCCACCGGAGGACAAGCTGGTGGTCAAAGTTTTAATACCGAATGTAAATATTAATCAATAAATGTTATTGGGCTAAATGGTGGCTCATTGACGGGGTTATGGAATTGAGAAGCTCCATGGGCGGTTTTTACTAATATTAATTGCCGAAACTAAAAAAATCTTTCGGTGAATCCTGTGACAGCAGTGGCTGGAATACACTCATTTTATTTAGATATTTTATTATCCTAAAACGTATTTCGATCGGCACACACCAAGACCACAGACGCTACTGGTTTTTAATCTTTCAGAGCTATTAAAACACAAATATAACGCGTGATTTGTAACCTCCCATCGTATAGACATAGCTACAAGCATTGATGTCCGACTTGATTGGCCCAGATGAATCGGTTGTAGAACAGACAGCAGTCACGTTGACCAGCGGGCTCTTTGTGCCGACGGATACTGTATACAAGTAGTACAGATTATTTTTCGTTCCGCTTCTTCGCATATACGCTCGTGTTTTATTTGCTCCCAATAGAAACAGCTTCTGCAATTGATATTGGATGGACTATACTTCAATGGGGCCACCTGACAAGTAAGGAAATGAGTGAACTGCTATTGTCGGTGCGGATCTGTAGTTAACTAATATGAAAGCCGAATACGTAAACATGGAAATCTTTCCCAGAACGAATATGATTATTGTTGTAATTCTAATAGTGGTTTCTATTGGCAATTCGACGACTCATTCATTCATCATCTTCTACATCAAATGATAAGTTACCAATGTTTTTGAAGTAGTCAAAAGGTTGGATTGGGGATAATTTAAAGGCCCATCAATTATCATACAAGCCGCTCAGATCTCCTTCCGAGTGGGATTTTCAAAAGGAAGTTCGACAACTCGTATGGTCTGCTCAGAGCATAGTCTCAACTCAGATGGTCACTAAGAGCGAGAGCGAAAACCACTTAAAATTGACGAGCATATCAATGTGATAGAAACGAAATATTATCGTAATATTTCATCTTTTCATAGGGAACAAGAAATGTCATTCTGAAAATTAGAGATGTTGGAATCAAATAGCAGGACTTTTAGGTATTGAGCTAATCGAATGTTGAGGATGGACATAAAATCTCCTTGGTCTGGTCATATGATGCCTCCTAAAAAAATGTAGACCTTCACAGGAATGAAATGTTTCAACACTGTTGACGTAATTGTAACCTATGAAAAGTTCCTCAAGTGTGGAGAAATGAAAATTACGGAAAAAAAAGGCGGTTAATGAGCATATTTGTTCTGTTTTTCTATTCTAGCCTGTCTGTCCTGTCATTGACTGCTTCATAGCTAATCCGGACCTGCCAGCTCGTTCAGACCGAAGCGGCCTTGACGTTGAGACGGTCGTAGCGTCGGCGTCGATTGCCGAGCACGCTTCGATGGGACCAGAATTATTACGACACCCTAGTTCAAAGTTTTTTTGAATGGGGTGCATACAAAATGCATACATTTCATGCTTTGTTTATATCAATGATCAGCTCATTGGACGACTGCAATGTGAATGCATAAAAAAAATTAAGAATTTATTGAAAAACTGAAAAATCAATCTTTCGAAAATATGTATCTATTCAAAAGTTCATATGGTCAATAATGATTCGTTACTCGCTAAAATCGGATAATGTTATGAGTTAAACCACTTACAATTGCAGGATAATAAAAAACAATTTTCGCATTCTTGAGGTGGTAGCCTTCGAGCAGCATAAGGCGAAGATAACTAATTTTGTTTAGATATTTAAATATTTTAAAAATATGTTGAAATTAAAAAAAATATGCCATAAGCGAGGAAGTATGTATTAATAGTAATGGATCATAATAATTTATTTTCCAATGGTCGAAAAAAAGCCAATTGAAATATGGATATTTTAAAACCTATTTCGATCCCAGACCAGAGACGCTACTGGCTTTTATTTATTCAGACACCTTGAAACACATATATAACTCATGATTCATTAGTTTTCTTGACCTCTCAACGTATCAACACACCTACAAGCATTATCATTGGCTTGAATGGCTCAGGCGAATCTACTGTAGAACTAGACAGAAAAACCCGATGTCGGCTCTTTGACCTTCTTTTGGTCTTCCGTTTGGCGACGGAGAATGTTTACGAGCAGTACACATTATTTTTCGTTCCGTTACTTCGCATATACGCTCGTGTTAGTGAAGTGAGTTTTTGATTTGCTCTTTATAGAAACAGCTTCTGCTAT
Organism: Gonioctena quinquepunctata; assembly: GCA_018342105.1. Classification (NCBI taxonomy): domain Eukaryota; kingdom Metazoa; phylum Arthropoda; class Insecta; order Coleoptera; family Chrysomelidae; genus Gonioctena; species Gonioctena quinquepunctata. The sequence continues at coordinate 312,415 of JAFIRS010000784.1, read as the reverse complement.
TGAAAATGGTTAAACTATTGGGAATTCAAAATTAGATGCCAGTGCCTGAGTGGCAAAAATTAGACATACGTACATTGTTTGTCTGTTTTCTTGTGTTAGGAGTTTTTCTTAAAATATTTCTATATGGTGTTATTTTCCAGTTTTTTGTGTAGTGTTAGTCATTACAAGACTCTAGTGAAGTGGTGTATTTAAATCTTAAGACAATATCATTTGCGAAAACTCACTTTGAAGGAGAAAAAGTATATGTTTTAATTTGCTTGCAAAAAAAAACTTTTTCGAAGTTTCGGGACAGCTTAGTGAAGTCATCGACAATTATTGTATTGAATTATTGTGAAGAAATGTTACACATTATTTGTGAATGTTCGAATTGAAAATAAAAGCAACAAAATCAGTTTTTTTCATTTCATCTAAAACAAACAAGATGGTGTGAAAATGTGTCTTTATCACCTAGATATACATATATAGTCACTCTTTTTCCATACGGTATAAATAATTTTCGGTATGTGGAATAATATCTCTATTTTCTCTTCTTAACTCCCTTTTTTCTACTAAACTATCTTCAAAGGTTCGTTTTTTCACTTTTCACACGATACACGAACATTTTGGGAAGGAACTGTATTCGTCTTCAAGATCCCAAGAGCTCGTCGTATGTCTATAGACTCACTTTAGTCTGCACCAGTACGTTACATTCATTTTCTCACGGAAAATGATGAAAACTTATTCCAGTACAACGAGATCGTTTTGCCTAAGAGTCACATTGAGGTACACAACAATGATGATTTGAACTAGAATCACTAATTTTTTCACTCAAGGACGTACAATAGTCAACCCAGGTAAACCAGAATTTCATTGAATGTCAACAATCACAAGAGATTCGACAAGTATTGAGTGCATAATGGCTTGAATCATATGAACATTAATGTTTCGAAAAGTAAACAATGTGTCCTTATCACCTAGATATACATAGTTAGTCACTCTTTTTCCATACTCTATGAATAATGTTTGGTATGTTGAATAATATCTCTTTTTTCACTTCTTAACTCTCTTTTCTTTCCTCTCAACTCTCTTTGAAGGTTCTTTTTAACTTTTTTTCGTGGCCACAGACGATACGGGAAGATTTTGGGAAGGGACTGTATTCTTCTCCAAGAGCCCATCGTCTGTCTATAGACTCGCTCAATCCTAGATTAGTCTGCACCAGAACGTTACGTTTATTTTCTCACGGAAAATGATGAAAACTTATTTCAGTACAACGGTATCGTTTTGCCAAGAGTCACAGTTAGGTACACAACAATAATGATTTGAACTTGAATCACTCATTTTCTTCACTCGAGGACGTACAATAGTCAACAGAACATTCACCAGGTAAACAAGAATTTCATTTTTCATCAAATGTCAACAATCACAAGAGATTCGACAAGTTTTAGGTATACAATGGCTAAAATCGTATGAACATTATTGTTTCGAAAAGTAAACAATGTACTAATGTATACTTTCAAAAATCGACACCAGAGGGAGTATCTGTTATTTTGAATTCCCAATACCTCGAATGTTTGACATAGGAACAGAGGCGTTCCAAGCGCTCCAATTTGGGGGGAGGGAGTGTGAATATAGATATGCATTTAGATAATACTAGTTTATAGAAATAAATATATTGTTTTTACCCAAAGATAAGTTATACCGAATTAGTTTTATGTCTACCCCCTCATAACAAAAATATAGGAAACGTATTTTTATCACGCCAAGTTTTTTAAATATACCCACAAAAAGTTTTGAAGCAATGTTGTTTTGTTCGTTTGTTCGTGATATATAATGTGTCATTCGTTAAAGTCGTATTGGAATAATTGCTAGGCGTTTAATTTTTTTGTCTTTAAGAGAGTGTACATTAAATCCAAACACATTTTGCTATGTTTGTGGTTAAATTAACATAAGAAAGACTAAGAAACCAATCACAGAAGCAGTGAAACGGGCGTACTTCCAATATTTCCAATTCTCGGAGAATTGTAGAAGTATACTAACTAATTGGGCTTCAAGAAAATAAAAAATTACAATTCGGTGTCCCAATGTTGTGGAGAGAACCAACAAATCACGCTACGGACTGTTATTTCTGCCTCACGGAAACATTTGGTTTTAACAATATACATCGGTCACAAAACCTGTGTTGGATTGTTAGGAGAATGAACCAAAGCAGATGGAGACTGAAATGGAAGAACCCATTTCAAGCCAGAACACTAATTCCGACGATGATCTCGGTGGATGTACTTTTATGGATGGTGAACCACACGTGATTTCCCGGAATGAATTAAATGACCCAGTAGAGACCTGCAGCTTTCAAAGTAAGTCGGAATTGCTTGCTTCACGGCTTCAGCAATGGAGGTTGTTAGCCCGTGATACCCAAGTGACTGTTTACCGCAGTCGAAGTGATCAGTTTGCTGAGTTTGTGGAATAGAATGATGGATATCAATATTGTTTGTGGTCTTTATAAATCAATCGGTCAGTTTTATGATCCCAAAGAATGTCGTTTGTTCATCGATGCCTCGAAACTAAGTCTTAAAGCTGTCATACATACATACATACATAATGGCGAAAAAATCCATCTATTTCCATAGGATATGCAGCACACTCTGAGGAATCGTATAAGACAATGACAACTTTAATTCAGCTAATAAAATATGAAGAACAATTGAAAGATTTGCGGAGATCTGATAGTTTTGGGAATACTTCTTGGTTTGCAAGGCGGTTATACCAAATATTGCTGTTTCTTATGTTAATTGGACAGCAGGGCTAGGAAAGAGCAGTATATAAAGAAAGAATGGCCTGTACGAAATCAATACATGCCAACCAAACAGAATGTTGAATTGATCCTTTGATTGATCCGAAAAATGTGATACTACTACCACTTCATATCAAACTAGGATTGATGAACGATTTTGTTATGGCACTTGACAAAAAAAGATCTGCTTTTGCCTATTCAAAATTTGTGTTTCAGATCCTCATCTCTCTGATGCTAAACTAAAAGAAGGAATCTTTGTGGGTCCTCGCATAAGAAGGATATTGAAGGATAAACATTTTGACCGTCACTTATCCAGTATTGAAAAAGATGCTTGGTATCCTTTTAAAGCCGTTGTTGAAAATTTCTTGGGCAGCAATAAAACAAATGACTGAAGAAATTGTATCCAATTTATTGAACATGTCTTTAAAAATTCATTTTCTTCATTCACACCTGGATTTTTTCCTGGTAACCTGTGAAGCGTAAGTGATGAACATTGTGAACGTTTTCATCAAGATTAAAAGTCGTTTGAAGAGAGGTACCAAGGTTTTTGGGATAAAAATATGTCAGCCGATTACATCTGGTCTACCTTGACACATACAAAAAACAGTAATTTAAGTCATTTTTGATATTTTTAAGTTCCAAATATGAAAAAAATGTAGAATTAAAAAAACATAAATATTTCAAAACATTTACGTCCAACTTTTTTTTCACTTCGCTTATCACGCCTTCAATCCACATTGGTTTCATTCAACTTTGGGTAAAAAATCGTGTTAACTAGTGTTTTCACGACTTCATAAAAAACATATTGCAAACAATTCCCTTCAATGTATACTATACATGTGATTAATACCATCATGTTTATATAAACTGGTTCACAAGTTCAAAAACGTGTTAATTCTTGCCACTGCGAATTGAGAATTAAAATACGTGTGAGTGCTCATTGGATTCGCAGAAAAATGTACGAGAGTGTAGGTTGCCTTGAAACCGGCCGTCGCGAACAGTTTTTTATAGTATCAAATATTAATCTGAAAATTTGAAAAAATCTACACAATTTTTTATAAGCTTTTATTCAACTTGCTTCGTTCGTATGTCATTATGTATTTGTAATATATTTTTGGAGCACTTGCCGATACCCGATTGAGGTGAAATTTGGCAGAAAAAAAAAAACAAAATGGCGGCTCCAAAATGACGGACGAGTTCTGTGATTATGGCTCGATTCTATTCAAAATTTGTATGTGTATGGAATTGAAATGGCGGCTCATGGAATTTTTGTTATAGAAAAAAACAAAATGGCACTCCAAGATGGCGGACAAAATTTAGGTTTATGGCCAGATTCGATTTAAAATTAGTATGTGGGAGTTTTCAGGGTCAAATATTATGAATTTTCCTTCAAAATTCATAATATCGAAATGGCGGCTCCAAGATGGCCGGTGATATGTGTTTATGGTCCGATTCTCTTGAACATTTGTATGTAGGGGTTTTCCGGCTCGGAGATTAGGAATTTTTCATCAAAATTCACAAATTCAAGATGGCGGAGAAATTTTGTAATTATGGCCCGATTCGATTCAAAATTGGTATGTCGGGGTTTTTGGATAGCTCAGAACTTACAGAAAACAGGCCTCATACTAACGATGCTTTAACAAAAATGCATAGATTAAGGCGTACTTGAGTACTATTAAGTACAAAATGAAATAATCAATTGAAAACCTTTTTAAAGACAAGCTTTCAATCAAATGCACTAAAATGTAAAAAATAAATGCTTTGGATGAGTGACATCGTGCCCTCAAACTCGTTGCTCACTTATTCACTTGTATCATAATATACTGATTTACGTTTTAGTGCACTTGAATGAAAGCTTGTCTTCAAAAAGATTTTTTTAAAGGATTTGTCAAAATGTTTTGACAAAACAAGGTTACCTGGACAATTTCCTGAATAAAAGTACTCGTGTGGAAAATCGATTGGAGCAACGATTTTTGATAGAATGCATTTTTGTTCGACGACATCCAACCTGAGATGTCTACCATTATTATAATTAATTTGTAATGAAAATAGAAATGATAGGTACAATGTTCATAACGAATTTTTATCATGCAAACACGTTTACCTTACAAAGCTCATGGTGTAAATAATCAATCGCAAGCCTCAAGAGCAAAAATAAATGCGAAATCCGCTACTAAAACTGCTCGATATGACCCCCGTCTCTCTCAATACATTTTCTCAGTCGGCGCAAACACCCTCTCTGCACTTGAAATAGCATGCCAGGGTCGTTTCGTATGGCTTCACAATGTAATGTAATTCTATTCAACAAGGCATCTCTGGTGTGAATAGGTGTAGCGTAAACGAGGCTTTTAAAATGCCCCCACAGAAAGAAATCCAATGGATTTAAATCCGGAGACCGCGGTGGCCATGAATATGGCCCACCTCTACCAATCCATCTATTGGGGAAAATCTGGGGATTTTCTTCGGCCCATATGTGGAGATTATGAGAGTTGATTACTCCATCTCTACTGAAACCTGCTTCATCAGTGAATAAAAGTCATATCCTCTCTTTGCTTATCCAGGAACCAATTGGCATATTCCAGTCGTGCTGGAAAATCTTCAGGTGTCATGGCATGTACCTTCTGGATGTGATGTGAGTGGAGCAGTTGTTCCCTAATAATTCTATGAATAGGGGACTTGGAACTGTTCTGATAGGTTTCTGATGATCATTGAAGGATCATCAGCGACAGTTTCCAAAATATTTTCCTCCAATACCACCGTACGCACAGCCCTAGGAGCGCCCTTGCCACCTCGTTTGGCAAAACTGAACCTACAATAATATCGAAATGAAACAACAGGCTCCAATTAATTATCCATTAGACATACCTGTCTCCCTCAAGCTGCGATCGATACGCTCGAACGTTTCTCTTGCCGGTAACGTTCGATTGGGAAAATGGTCGGCATACAGACGACGGGCTTCTGCAGCATCACCAAATGCTCGTCCATACAATGCATGCATATCTGCATATTCGTTGAATGTAAATTGTTCGGCCATATCAAAACACTTCAAACTGTCCTATTAGAATATTGAATACAATGAGAACGCACCACTCAACAAAACAAGATCGCATTCCAGTTGTCATTTTTTATCCACACTTGTTTTATTTCTTTCTACAAGGTGTTTCTGTCAACATTTGTGGAAGAACTGGAACATAAATTCCTTCACCGGATATTTCTCACCTATTCATGTGCAGCCGTTTTTGTAGTTCATTCGTTTGCTTTTTATTAGTTATGTCTTCCAATGTGCGTTTCTTCAGCTAAATTTATCTTCGGGTTAAAGATTTTCTCCCATGAAATTATACATATCAGTGAAACTCCCCATTATTTAAGCTGTGAATACGAATTTGCAACATCCAAATGTTGAGTTTCATGAGATTCAGATAACACAACACGAAACGTGCTTATTCCACGCATACATACAAAATATGGACTGAATTCAATATTTCGTAGTGGAGTAGCTTGTTAGTTCAAAAACAACACGAATCTACATAACTTGATATTTCATTTGAAAAAAATATCTACATTGTGAATGAAACTTTCAACTAGGTCCTATACTTTTTGTTTACGACTTTTTTAAGCATATTTTGTATTTTCCCTGTTATAAATGTTGTTGATAACGTTAGCATTACTATTTCTACTGTGAAAATTTTTCATTTCAAATAATGGTGGACGATTGGGTTTGATGTCGTCGAGTAAAACTGCATATTTATTAAGAATCGTTGCTCTGATCGATTTTCCACACGAGTACCTTTATTCAGGAAATTGTGCAGGTAACGTTGTTCTGTCAAAACATATTGACAAATCCCAGTCATTTCAAAGTTTTTGGGTGTGGACCATCGGGGGTAGTCCGTTCCTGACTTTGTAGCAAAACAACTGACTCCTGCATCAAAGCTCATCGAAGGAATTCATTTTTTCAGTCAATCACCAAGATTAAGATGATTTTGAATATTCCCTTTGAAAGTTATCAAAGAAAAACGTTTTTCATTTTGAAACTTTGAGGGCCCGTAACTTGGTAACGAAGGCTTTTAGGAACAAAAGTTATATGAAGTACTGATGATATTTTGACACCATCTATACTTTCCCAACAGGAAAAGGGACACCCTGTATATACAAAAAATTTCAAGATCCTTTATTTGACAATGTAGTGGTATCCAACCCCTGAGTCATATTTTTTCAAACCAGACTTGATGTATAAAAAACGGAAATTTTGCAAAACAAAAAATTATGTGCCCCATCACTTATGTTTCTCATTTTGAATAGATGAATAAAACAAACGTTTGAAAAAAATAATCAAAATCGGAGCCGTTTTTCTGAGTTTTCTTTCATTTCATTGATTCGCCTATGTACCCATTTCCCAAATTTTCAGAATCGTGCCATTTCTATTTTCTAACTTGGTAACGAAGGCTTTCAGGAACAAAAGTTATATGAAGTACTGGTGATATTTTGAGACCCTATCTATACATTCCCGAAAGGAAAAGAGGAAGTCCAGGGACACCCTGTATATATATATATATTGTTATGTTATGTTATGCCAGTTGTAAATTTTAAAAGACTAAAAACCCACAAAAAGAATAATTACTAGATGGTTAATGGTTTCAAGAGTTTGTTGGTGAATAACTTTTGAAATTCTATGTATATTGTGAGCCTAGGTAGAATATGGATAGATAAAAATGCCAAAATACTATAAAACAATCAATTTCATACACTGTCAAAATTATTATAACTCATAATTGATCAAAAGACAATAAAAAGTCTAAATTTACAAAAATTTCAGGAATAAACAGTAATCAACACATTTATAAATTTGAAACATACAGTATATGCAATTGTAGCTAACAAAAAGTAGCCAATGATAGAACAGCAAATGTCTTTATAAAAATAGCCAATCAGGGAATAGATGGTCGGTAAAATTGGAAATTGTGGGAGAATATCAATGAGATGGTATCAGAAGCAATTATTATTGAAATTTGTAAATAATGATAAGAGTGGAAAAATAATTGTATATATAAATTATGCAATATAAATATAAACAGTGAAAAGTAACAATTTAGTGCACCAATTCAAAAATTCAAATGACAAAACAAGGAGAAAAGGATGTAGCTAGGCGATAGAAAAAGAAAGCTTCAAAGGAGATCGAAAATAAATTTCCAAGCGGATGCCACGCAAGAATTTTACTAAAAGAAAGTTGGAGTGATCCCATCATTTGGTAAACAAAACCAATATTACCTTAATGATAACATATCCACGGATCCAAATGCTGATTTCCGCATCTAAATAGTTCCTGATTCATGGTATTGCAGTCCTGACAGCGATTGGAGAGAGGAGACATCCTGATTCATGGTATAATTAGAACACCAACAGTTCCAACCAGGTATAAAACTTTAATAGTGCTTTTCCGGTCCTGAACTATTTCACCAATAACGAATTTCACATTCGAAGAACTTTATGTCACCCTATTTTGAACAATAACAGAAAACGTCACTCTCACGGAAAAAGTGAGGTTCTGTTTATCTATCTGTGAATATTTGTTTGATTCACCCTAGTATAAGTTATTTCTCGTAGGCCAGGTATTTTAAGTCTTCCTGAATAAAGGAGATAACTGCTTTATGATATTTTGTTGTTTGTTTTCTCACAATGATCAATAACATACCAAAGACCATTCAATAAACTGAAGTTAGCCAGCAGTGGCAAGTGGCTCTATTGCTTTGAACCGGCTATCTGAGATAAGGACGTACCAACTGTTGCTTAGCCGTGGTGGGGAAAATAATAATTGTTGGTAGCGTGACGAGAGAACAGTGACGTTCGCTGGCAATTATTATTACAATACATATACAGGGCGAAAATATCTATCTATATCATATCAATTTGGTTCACAAAGAATAACGAAAATTATTAGCTATCTTACTAAACCAAAAATAATTAGCAATTTCAATATACAAAAACAATTTATATATAATATTTCCAATTCATCAAAACATAACAATTGGCACCCAAAACGTGGGGCAAGAATATTACAATATTATATTCAAAAAATTCATCGTTACATTACAAATGGCACCCAAAAGTGGGGCGAAATAAGAACAAAATAATTTGTTATATCATCATAACATAACAAGATATATATATATATATATATATATATATATACATACAAATAGAACGTACTGGAAAGAGTGACCGAGAATGGTAACGGGTTGATCTATTATGAGGGCACACAAAATAAGAACGACCGGTCACTAGGTCAAATGTCATAGCTACTCCTTGGTAGGGTATGGTATATGTACTATAGTCTTCATTCTCTCAATTGGCGATCACAGATCTATCGATATACCTGCGAAATGTACCGGCAATATATTTTGGGGTTCCAACAATCTTAGAAATACAGATATGTTCCGGTCACTTGTTTATTCAGTCCAGAATCCATTACTTCAGAAACACTTTAAATAGTTTTATTAAATTAGATTTGAAAGCAGAGACGATTACGCCATAAACTGAACTCTTATAAGCTCAAATACTGTCTTGTAAAAAATTTAATGATTTGTATTGTTGAATTTGTTTTCCAACAAGTTGAGATTGTAACTCTTGGTATTAATATATATACCAACTTAAACTTCTTCTTTTATTTCTCTTCAGCTGAACAGAACTTTGTATCCTGAAGAACACAAAAAAATATATATATACACAACGTGGGAAAATTGAGGGTCTATCCGTTCAAGGGTCTATCTATATAGGGCTGTGTGCCGAAAAAAATTCTAGATTAGTGCCGAAAAAAAAGAACAAGCTGTCTTCTGAGAGCAGATGGATTGCAGATCCTGCTACGTGAGAAGTGGAGCTGGATCCTGAGAAGTGATATATGGATCACATAAAAATAAATGAAGGTTGAAAAAAATAACTGAAAGTCAACCAGAAATTTTATCAATCATGAATGACCGGGGTTACACAATTATTTTTGGTCCAAATTTTTTTATTACTTATTAATAAATCATCTTTTAGGTCTATTGTATCTTCGATAGTTAATAAGATATAATTCATAAAAGATCAAAAAATACAAAAAACATCGATTTTTGTAAACAAATGCATGTAGATGATTAACAATAGTTTTTGTTCTTGGGCTCATTCGAAAAATAAATGTATCCTCTATAAAATCGTCCCAAATGTTCATTACCGCACCTCTTCAGTTTGAGAGATAGAGCCGTATATAACTGATCATTGATTTCAAGACAAAAGCTTTTTCTCATTTTTTTAACAATAAAGAAATTGAAAAATATATATATTTTTGTGAAAATCATAATATTTAATAAGTACCTTGAAGAAATTATGATTATTTTTGCAGTTTTTCGTAGTGATGAAGGGCAATTTACCGAATATTGAATGGGCCTTCCTGAAACCCTTCAATACTTTTTGGACACCCTGCATCTTACACTAACCTTTGACCGCGATTGACGCTGAGTTGACAACTGGTTGTCGACATCGAACCAAATGTCACAATGTCAAGCATATCAAAAATCTCACCGGGAGATGCCGAAAAAATTCTCAGGTGAAAACACGAAAGCTGCAGCAGCGCGCGAGAAAAAGAAACAAACAAAAGCCGAAGCATTAACGAATAAAAATAGGGTATCAGAAGATGATCACTGGAAAGACGAAGACAAACGCTTACTCAAGAAACAACAGAAAAAAGAAGTAGGTGAGATGAAAAGGCAAGGAACTCTTCAGAGAAAAGCAGAAGTGAAGGCATGCTTACAGTGAAATGGATGAAATTCTCAAAGGCCACGTACCGAAAATGACACGTGCTCAAATAAGCTCAAAAATCGAGAGTGAAACGAAAAAACCAGAAAATGGAATTAAGACACAGTTAGAGTTTCCTCTGCCGGATAATGTTAACAGGATCCAAAGAGAAGAGGAAGGAGCTAGTTCAGTTGGAGAAGCTATTGCCCTGTTGGGCAAGGAAAAAATAGTTGACAAGCACCCCGAAAGGAGAATGAAAGCGGCTTATGCTGCTTTTGAGAACAAACGACTCGAAGAGCTGAAGAAGGACAACAATGGCTTACGCTTGTCGCAACTAAAGGAAATGGTTTTCAAAGAGTGGCAAAAGTCTTCTGAAAATCCACTAAATAGGCAGGTGGTGTAGTGTAGACTCACTCATGTTTTGATTGAATTAAATCGTTTCGTGCATGTACATATTTTTACGCATTACACTTACATATTTCTTTTGTTAAGTTTCATTTTGACTTGCCCAAATATAACGATACATTTCTGAAAACGAGATTGATTTCATACCCTTTCATACCGATATAGTGAATATCAATTCAATATAAAAACAATTCTCAGCAGGGTATATGAATATTACTTGGATGGAAGTATGTGTATTCGATAAAATTCATGGTAGATTTCGAAGCGATATATTTAAGAAAAAATAGAAATTGCACGATTCTGAAAATTTGGGAAATGGGTACATAGGCGAATCAATGAAATGAAAGAAAACTCAGAAAAACGGCTCCGATTTTGATTATTTTTTTCAAACGTTTGTTTTATTCAACTATTCAAAATGAGAAACATAAGTGATGGGGCACATAATTTTTTGTTTTGCAAAATTTCCGTTTTTTATACATCAAGTCTGGTTTGAAAAAATATGACTTAGGGGTTGGATACCACTACATTGTCAAATAAAGGATCTTGAAATTTTTTGTATGGACAGGGTGTCCCTGGACTTCCTCTTTTCCTCTCGGGAATGTATAGATGGGGTCAAAATATCATCAGTACTTCAAATAACTTTTCTTCCTAAAAGCCTTCGTTACCAAGTTACGGGCCCTCAAAGTTACAAAATGAAGAATGTTTTTCTTTGATAACTTTCAAAGTGAATATTCAAAATCATCTAAATTTTGGTGATTGACTGAACCAATGAATTCTTCCGATGAGCTTTCATGCAGGAGTCAGTTGTTATGCTACAAAGTCAGGAACGGACTACCCCCGACGCTCCACACCCCAAAACTTTGAAATGACTGGGATTTGTCAATATGTTTTGACAAAACAAGGTTACCTGGACAATTTCCTGAATAAAAGTACGCGTGTGGAAAAATTTTCACCATAGAAATACTAATGCTAACGTTAATTCAACAACATTTATAAAAGGAATAATACAAAATATGCTAAAATAAAGTCGTAAACAAAAAGTACAGTACCTAGTTGAAAGTTTCATTCACAATGTAGATATGTTTTCAAATGAAATATCAAGTTATGTAGATTCGTGGTGTTTTTGAACTAACAAGCTACTCCACTATGAAATATCGAATTCAGTCCATATTTTGTATGTACGCGTGGAATAAGCACGTTTCGTGTTGTGTTATCTGAATCTCATGAAACTCAACGTTTGGATGTTGCAAATTCGTATTCACAGCTCAAATGTTGAGGAGTTCCACTGATAATTATAATTTCATGGGAGAAAATCTTTAACCAGAAGATAAATACAGCTGAAAAAACGCACATCGGAAGACATAAATAATAAAAAGCAAACGAATAAACTACAAAAACGGCTGCACATGAATAGGTGAAAAATATCGGGTGAATAAATGTATTCCACAGATGTTGACAAAAACACCTTGTAGAAAGAAATAAACGTGTTTGCATGATAAAAACTCGTTATGAACATTGTACCTATCATTTCTATTTTCATTACAAATTAATTTTTCGAATAATGGTAGACATCTCAGGTTGGATGTCGCCGAACAAAAATGCATTTTTATCGAAAATCGTTGCTCCGATCGATTTTCCACACGAGTACTTTTATTCAGGAAATTGTCCAGGTAACCTTGTTTCGTTAAAACATTTCGACAAATCCCAGTCATTTCAAAGTTTTGGGGTGTGGACCATCGGGGGTAGTCCGTTCCTGACTTTGTAGCAAAACAACGGACTCCTGCATGAAAGCTCATCAAAGGAATTAATTTGTTTAGTCAATCACCAGAATTCAGATGATTTTGAATATTCACTTTGAAAGTTATCAACGAAAAACATTTTTCATTTTGTAACTTTGAGGGCCCGTAACTTGGTAACGAAGGCTTTTAGGAAGAAAAGTTATATGAAGTACTGGTGATATTTTGACCCCATCTATACATTCTTGGAAGGAAAAGAGGAAGTGTATATTGCTAAATTGTATATTAATGCTATCAGATGTGTTTCATGTATTACGTTATTATAGAGTTGAGTTATAGAAAACTCTCAAAATTTTAGTACACTCTTACCGAGATAATTAGAATTAACGGGTATTTGAGGTCGTGTTATAAATATATAAAAAATAGTATATATAATTATATTATATATATATATATATATATATATGTATATATATATATATATATATATAAATATATATATATATATATATATATATATGTATTGTTATGTTATGAAAAACCAGTTATATATTTTAAAAGGAAAAACCCACAAAAAGAATAATTATTTAATAGCTATTAGTTTCAAGAATTTTTTTACATATTTTTGAAGTTCTATTTCCTTTATTAAGCCTCTGTATAATATGAATAGATAAAAATGTCCAAATACTATAACACAATCAATTTCATACACTGTCATGATGATTACAAACCATAATTGTTCAAAAGACAACAAAAAAGTCTAAACTTACAAAATCATCCTGAATAAAATGTGATCCACAAAATTATAAGCTTGAAACATACAGTATATGAAATTGTATCTAACTAAAAGTAGCCAATAGGAGAACAGCAAACTTCTTGATGACAATAGCCAATCAGGGAACAGTATGGTGAAATGTAAGATTTGAAATTGTGAGAAAATAAGAACGAGAAATTGTCAGACACAATTATCACTGAAATTGTATATAGTTTATAAGAAAGTAAAAATAGTTTTATTGATAAGCTTCGACAAATAACCCCAAACAGTGAAAATGTGACAATATAGTGCGCGAATTCAGAAATTCAAATCGAAAGGAATGAGGAAAAAATGGTATCCAGGAGACGGAAAACATAGCCACGGGGAGACTGAAAATAATTTAAAAAACAAATGCCACGTTTTGTTGGGAGAAGAAAGAAAAATTAATTAATTTCAACATAATAAGCAGAAAACCAACATAACCTTATTTGTACACCATATACAAGTATTCAAAGCTGATTTCTGAATTTGTATGGTTCCTTCTTTTTGGTATTGGAGTTCCTGAGAGCATTGGAGTGAAAAGGAATCCAAATCGTGGTGTGTATTGAACAGCGACAGTTCCAGCGACAGGTATAAACTTTCCTAGTGCACATCACGAACTGAACAACTTCACTAATAACTCATATTCCATCAGAAGAACTTTATTTCATTTGATTTCGAACTATTAAAGAAATTTTCACTTTCAAGGTGAAAGTGAGGTTGAGTATATTTTACCCATGAACTTTTCTCATGATAATCCATGAAAATTCGTAGATTGACATTAGAATAAGTTATCGATCGTAGGCCAGGTAAATTTAAGTTTTCCTGAATAAAGGAAAACATTGTTTTTGATACTTTGTTGCTTATTTTCCACAATTATCAGCAATCGTATTTATAAACACTGGATAGAAAATGACATCAAGCAGTGGCTAGCGGCCAAATTGCCTGAACCGGCTATCTGAGACAAGAGGCGTACCAACTGTGCTTAGCTGTGGTGAGGAAAATGATAACAATTGGCAGCAACGTGACGAGAGAACAGTGACGTTAGCTAGCAATTATTATTACATCATTGCAAAATATATTATACAGAGCGAAAATATTTATCTATCAATATTTCATAACAAAAAAGTTAATATCATAACAACTATTGTGTTTACAATTATCATTATATTACAATTGGCACCCAAAAGGGGAAATAATAACAAAATGAATTGTTATATTATCATTACATTACAGTATATATGTTAATAAATAATTCCAAAAAAAAATTGATATCCATCAATCCAATAACTTTTTGAAAAAACCTTTTTTTTTCCTAAAAACTTTATTCGGACTATTACAAACAACAGAAAATGTTTTGTGATTTGACTGTTAAAATAAAATAATAAAAGATATTTGTGTGGTTACGCCAGGGGATTGAACCCAGGCCCTCGGAGTTACAAAGCACACGTTCTCACCACTGAGCTACCGGACCTTCACTAAGAGCTTAGCCGGTATTCCTTTTGTTGGCCAAATTTTTCTTATTCCCGAATCTTCCGATTCGGGCAACTTTCCAATTTGTTTTTTCATATTGCGCTTACAAAGACATTCTCCTGACATATATTTTTGTCAAATTCGTCCAAATTTGGGGTACCGTGAAACAACGAAGTTTTGGTAGGTAATACTTATTTTTTTATAATTAGTTTTGCTTATTGAGGACTTATCGTAAAAAGTTCAAACGAACACCATGCACTAAGAGCACATCGATTAGTAGCATCGCTTGAACGGGATCTCACAAGGGCCAATTTAAAATGGTACACAGACTGCTCCCAAACAAGACGGAGGTGGGACCGGAATACATGGAGTACAGCCAGAATTTAACCTAGCGTAAACTTACGGAAGTACGCCACAATATTCCATGCAATCGAACTCTGCCTGCAAGTAATAGTGAAAATCAATGCATCAAAATCATGTCAGACAGCCAAGCACACTGAAAGCATCAAAGCGAATAGAATCCAGATTAGTATAGAACAAGGTTAAGACTGCTATGGGTCCCTGGACACGAAGGCTTCGAAGGAATGAGAGAGCCAACTTTCTAGCAAAAAAGAACTATAAAGTCCATAGGACCAGAGCCCGGAATATGAAAGAGCATAGCCAGCATAGCCAAAGAAGTGTTCTCAGACTGAACCGAGCGGAAAAAACGTGAATACTGGTATGAAAATGTAGGACTCGAAGTCATTCATACCAAAAGAAGAACAGCAGCCCTTTTAGAACTGAATAGGAAAAACATGAGGATCATAACAGTACTATTGGCAGGTCACTGTAGACTGCAAAATCTTCATAAACTTGGACGTGTAACATCCTGTAGGTGTTATTTTTTAATTTTTTTCATTGGTCCCAGGGTAAGTTATTTCAATTTTTGATTCATTATTCCAGTTCTTGGATGGAATTAATATGAAACAGGGAGCTTATACTTTGAAATGCATAAATGGGTCGTCGCGGATATAAAAAATATATTTCTGCCGAGCAGACGAGTTCATTCATTTTGGGAGTCATTGCCAGTTACAGATATGTAACATTGTAACTGTTGCTTAGTCTGGAAATATTAAACAAAGCTTCATTCATTCGGGCAAAGTGTCGAATGGGCAATATACACGGGTCGCGAAATATATTCGCTGCAACGACAAATTGGACTTAGCCAATCAGACTGCCACTTGGAATGGAAAAATATCAAGAGGTCAAAGAGAGTCTTTCAGCGAACCTCGAAGTTGATCGCCACGGGTTCCGTCGCGCCGTGGGCGTGAGTCCACCGGGATCGGCAAGTTTTTGGTTTTACCAGAAACTATATCGAAGAAATTCACCCTTCGATATATAATGGTTCCGCGGCAGGAACTATCGCGGGTAGATGTCGGAAACTTTATTTTAATCGTCAGTTCGGAAGACGAGTGTGTTTAAATTAGAAATCTGATTCGAGTGTCCACAGACGGCTACGAGGGAAATGGGAATTATATTCGAGACTAGGAGAAACATGGGAATTACAGGGGTAAGTCGCTGGCTTAAGTAGAAAATCTAACTTGATGCATAGCTTTTAACTATTGATTCACGGGGTGAACCTCATGCACAATTAATACCAGATTAGGGGTATGCATAACAGGGTATGTTGGGAGTTCGTCTATTAAATTTGAGACTAACCGAAGACGATCACAATTTTTATTAATTTGGGAAAAACGGAAGTCAGTTACGCGGGTAACAATTAACTATGAGAGCCACGGGAAAAAACTGGTTCTATATTTCGATAATAGGAAATCACTATATATATATATATATATATATATATATATATATATATCGGAAATATGAGCTCCCTTTTATTTTAGAACAGATATGTATATTTTCAAACTATTCGTTGTTGTTCTTTATTCTCAAAAGGATATTGTTTTTTTTTGTTTGCATTTTATATATTATGATTGACCATTATTTTTATTCGACAAGCTTCGAGCTGTACTATAGTTCTTATCTTTTTTTGTTAATAGATGTATTGAAGTTAATTTTTGTGTATTATTTTCTCAACCGAAGTTGAGGAAAGGGGAAATTGAATTCAATCAGATTATTTTAATTGAGAGGCAAAAGTCAAATATTAAGTTATATTATCACTTAAATAAAAGTCCCTTGAGACGAAAGACAAAAAGTACTAATCTTTATATAAAGAAGTTATTCAAAAGCAAGACCTTCGCATACTAAGCCGAGGGCATGAATCCAAGTCCGACGGACTTGTGGTAAAACAAAATATCAGTGCCTTACATTATAGTAAAGAAACACTCTATAAAAATTGGTGTTGTGTGTAGAAAAATCCATTTTTCTACATACACCTTGGTGACAAAGCTGCCCTTATTATATGTAGAAACATTTTTGGACAAAGAGAGTGTGACTATTCTTTACACGAGGAGTTGAGATAATATAAGTAAGTATGGGAAATTCCATTATCTTATCAAATCTTTCGATATATATTTCGTTAGGAAAATATTGGGAATTATCGGCAAAATAGTTTTTCTTTAGAATTAGTTTTTTCTTCAAAAAATTAAAATAAAGACAAGTCACATAGTATAGTGGCATGTTCTACAGACGGAGAGCGCAGAGTGTCGCTTTCGCAAAGACGAAGAAGAAACAGCAGAGCACATCTTGTGCAGATGCAACGTTCTGGAATGAACAAGAGTCTACCGTATGGATCACGGGCAGCTGGAGCTCAAAGACGGGATTTGAGAAGGTCGCAGTGGAAGGAGCGGTTATCGCTCCACTCGTAAAGAACCTAACCTAACATACATCAATAGAAAGAGTAAGTAGGCGTGGCTATAGTATTATATCTTAAATTGGTCATGAATCAATTTTTATTACTTCGTTTGTAGGAATAAGCCGACGGAAGTTTAGTTATGAAGCGGTGCAAAATATGTTTCATCAACAATATACCACCCACATCAATTTGCTTTCAATTAATTCACACTATGTATCTCTTGTTACCAAAACTTTGAATTGGGACCAATTCCTTCAGCACTTTCTTAAATCAATATTTTCAATAGGGTGTTTATACTTGAATCACTGTTTCCAAACCACCCCAAATGAGTTTGGCAACCCATTCTCTCCCTTCTCATCTTTCGAATACCAATGAGGCAAAATTGTGATCCAATTTCGCGTTATATAACAGTTGGAGTTAGTTTTCTAATCTGACTAACATTGCATCAGCCATCTGCTACTTTCTACGAACTTCCCTCGACATGGATTAGTTCGAGACTCCAAAATTGACAGAGAACGATGGCAACCACTAGATGTTATTATCAGATCGCTTGCTTATGCTTTTGAGGGTTGAGGGTTTGATGAAAATTGTTTCTTCGGACAAAAATGTTATGAACAGACAAAACTATTCGGTCCTGCAACGTAATGTTTTTACTGGTTTTTTCGAGGGTAATATCATAAGTGCTAGGGATTTTATCGAGGGTTTTATCGCTCAAAAATTTTTAAAATTTTCCTTCAGCACGAATGATATTTTATCACATTCAAAACTGAATAAAACTACCAGAATTCATGTTATATTCGAGTTTTCAACGTGGAAAGTTACATCAATTCTTCTCGATCCAAAATCGAAGAAATCGTTTTACAGATTCATTCATTCATACTGATTATTCTCTGCTTGAACTCACTCAAAAACACGGAATATATAAAGAAAAATCACTATGAAATAAAATATTCTTGTAGCTGGAACCGATTTTGACAAAAAAAAGATCTTGAGCTAGAAATCGAATCCAAGCTTTCGCGTGGCAGTCTGACAAAAAAGGTATGTTTGAAAGTGGTTCTCATTGATTATCGAAATTTTGAATAGATAAATTTTTTATCTATGATCATTAAAATAAGTGGCAAGCGGTCACCCATCCAAGTACGATCCTCGCCCGACATTGCAGGGCTCCGCGTGACAGTCTCAATCAAATCAAATCAAAAATATTTATTGTCCAATGTGACATCTCATTTTAATATTTCAATTTTGAAACAGAATATGGTTGTTGTTAATAATTTTTGAATTTGTCAGATTCACTTGTTAATTTGCATTTTGGAATGAAAAAGATTCAATAGAGAAAAAGGTTTTAATAAGAAGAAACATTGGTCTTCGAGCCCGATAAGCTACAGTTATGGAGCAGGAAAATGGAATTGAAGATGCTCCACCAAGAAGAGAGAGTGCTGGTAAGAACCGAAGTTTGACCGCTGATTATGTGTGGCCAATAAGGTTTGGTACAGGAAACACAGAGTTTGGTAGTTCCTCACCAATTACGGAGAGCAGCAGTGAACCTCCTCTTAGTGCAGAAAGATATTTATTGCCCGTAATTCCCGAAAATCAGTCCATTATTGTTGAAAGTGTCAAGAAAAGTGACAAGACAATTATTGAAACTGAAATGAAATCAGTCAATTCACTGAGCCAACATTCAAGTAAAATAAATAATAGTTTAAAAAAACTAAAAAACACGCTTTTATAGAACACCAAACTAAAAAAATATAAAATAAGAAAAAAAAAATTATTTGAAAAATAGCGTGGGGTGCATGGTATCATACATTCGTTTCAGAAATATATCTGTTAAAATCAACGAGCATCGGTCGAACTTTCATACGATGGATCTGAGAGTTCCTCAGGAATCCAGTTTGGGTCCACGGATTTTTCTACTATTTATAAATGATCTATCTCCCCATATAAGCACACAGTGTGTGGTTCTCTATGCTGATGACACGACTTTAGCGGATGACGCTGAGAGTCCTGAAGAACTACAGAGTAAATTGAATTTACTAGCTAAGGAATTCACTACCTGGTGCGAGAGGAATTCTCTTATTGTGAACACAGATGAAACCATCTGCATGAAATTTTATTGCAGGTCTAGGCTAACGGAAAAGATTAAAGTAAAAGTTATGCATGATGTAATCAGTCTTTCTGAAAGTACTAAATTCTTTGGAACCTTTGTTGACAGTAATATGAGTTGGGAAACAAATATAAACGCTATTTGTACAAAGTTGAGCAGTAGCAATTACGATATTCTTCAACTGAAAAATATTTTCAATACAACTCAAATAATAAATATTTATTATGCAATAATTTATTCTCATATATCTTGTAATATACACATTTGGGGCTGTTTCAGCAATTCCCACAGGATATTTGTGTTACAGAAAAAAGTCATCAGACTAATTTTCAATTGAACTTTTCCCTGTATATATATTTCAAAATGCATTATGTTATTCTTCAAACGTAAACATATGTACGACACAATTTCTCAGTATCACAATTATTCTACTAGAAATGGAGATCTCTTCAGAATACCTAATCATAACTCATCATTTTATAAAAATAGTCCATCATACACAGGAGTTACGTTTTTCAACCATCTTCCTATTTGTCTGAGGAAAATTCCCAATCAAAATTTGTTCAAATCATAATTGAAAAGATATCTGCAAGAACATAGTTTCTACAGCGTCTCGGAATTTTTAAACGTGAAATAATTTTTTTTACATTTTAACATGTCTTTGAATTTTGTTTTCATGCTTTTATTTTTATATTTCTGTACATCTATACATCTTTATATATGTTTGTATTTTGACGTATCCTATATCATGTATTTGATCACACAGGATTCAATAAAAATATTATTATTATATATTATTATTATCTAGTGTTCACTAGACTGCCTAGATATGAATTCGAGGTTTTCAATATGTTCAGTTGGCATGACCATTACATAATACATAATAGCATTGTTCACGGCGCCGGCGTCGATATTTGTAGAATGAACAGCCTATTGATTTGTTTGAAAATATGAACAGGATGTTCATAAAATCAGATGGGGAAGTAGTTGTTCTCTGTTAGACATTCAAAAAATTAACTTCATTTTCATCGTGGATTTTTCAATTCACAGAAAAATATTTCTATTCAATATTCAATTGAGAATGTTTCCCTTTTGAACAGCCTATATTGTATAGTGAGTATGTTTCACAATGTCCCACACAATTCTTCACTAATGATCAATCCTCAGAATTCCCCGACTACTCAAGCCGGTGCTCGAAAATACCAGAGTTGGTGGATGAAGTTGTTGAATTAAAAAAATGGAAATAGTTAAGCCACCTATCAAAATGCAATAACATAGAAACGACTTGTGGGATCTACCACTGTTTCACCACACCAAGTGGGTAAATATAAAAATGCAGTATGTTTTTCTTCCGTTTGTTTCGAGGTTTTTGTAGCGAGACGTGGAAAGTATTGTGTAATATTAGGGGCTGGAGTTAGTCTCGCGGGAAATTGTCGAAAGACGATCTCTTGTCATTTGTCGGAATACACCTTCTGTATAAACATTTCGCTTGAAATATTGGAAAATATTGGCGTGAGGGAATAAATAGGCGAACACAAAACAACCAAGAAATAGGAAACTTTGAAGGTTTGTGTTTCTCCTTACAGAAGGGATTTCTATGATCAATGAACAACCATATTATTCACAAAGTTCAATAATCTTCATACAACGAAAGCGTAGAAGTGCCACACTTTAGTTTAAAAATCCAATGGCGCGGCTAGTCAAACAGGTAAACTTCAATTCTAATATATATATATATATATGAAAGAGAGGAATATCGAGGGGACTTGTTGAAAACAAAATGGAAGGAATTTAGTGGACATAGCCCTCAGAGAAAAGTGTTAACCGTAGACACGTGTTTTGGGCTCTCGGCCCTCATCAGTACGGTGGAGAAGTGCAAGGATGAACAACACTTGGTAGAAAACGACAATCAACGGAGTCAACAAACAGAAAGCCAGCCGCACATTTGTGGTTTCGGTCAGCAGACCCAGGAATTCCAGGGCAACAACCAACGTCACCACGGAGGCAGCTATAGCTACCTGGGTGACATCCGAGTCCAGGACTATATATATGAAAGAGAGGAATATCGAGGGGAAATATATATATATATATATATATATATATATATATTTATATATATATTTATATATATATATATATATATATATATATTGTTATAATATATATGTCAAATAAAAAAGTAAAAATAGGGCATAATGCTATTTTAAAACTGCATAAATACCTGCTATGATTGTTTTTATAATTTTTTTCTGTACGGTTAACATCTTGAAAACCTTTTGCCATATTCTAGTCGACGCAGATAGTTCAAGAGGTTGGCAGTAGAGTTTTTCTATAATCATCATTATGTTTGATCAGTTCATTCAATTGGAACAACCCATAAAGATATACAAATCCAAATTTTAAAATAAATTTTCAGAATTCAACTGACCGTTATATTTACATGCAAGAAACATCCTGTATACAAATTTAGAACCAAAAGGAAACATGACAGGCAAATGTCATATTATTATTTTTTTCCAAATGATCAAAATAATTGAATTTGAGCATAGAAAAAACAAAAATATCAATTTTGAAGAAATATTTCTAAATAGTACTATGTGTAGATAACAAATTTGTGAATAACATAAGTATAATAGGTAAGAAGTTGAAAAAAGTGGTTTAAAAAAGGTGCCAATAGTGCCAAGATTTGAGAGACATTCATGCTTACAATCAACTTAGTAACAAATCAGGAGCAAAATCTACTAAGAAACCACTTAGGAGGTTAGAGTCCCAACTTTTCACTTCACTAGCAGTAAGGAGGCCGAATTTTGCAAGACATCCACTTCAAACTAACCACAGAACATTCCTGGATTCGTGTGAGTGCAAGAAATACTCATAACAGGTATTTTATCTCCATAAACTTAATCAAGTGGGAATATTAATCGAACTGTCATATTCTCGGTTTGATTACGAAAAACACATTGTTTTGAGTGAAAATATTTTTCTTATGTTTATCAAAAAGACTGAGAATAACCTTTAAATATTGTTTCAAGTAATATTTCAATAATAAACAACTATCTTATTATTTTTGGACTCATCATTTATTATTTGATCATTTAACAATCAATCTTTCTAACATAAACAGTATATTGACATCAAGAAAACAACTAGATGGCGTTGCTGCAATCCTCCTGAGATTGAGAAAATAATCTCTACATAGGCGTAGCGACTATTACTACTTGCTTTTTCGGCACAAATTTCGTAATTATTTAAAATATCCCTCAAATTGCTCTATAATTGAATATGATTCTATGTCTGCAAACCATTTTACCTAAGGTCTTTATATATTCGAACTAGCTTCAATTATAACTTCTGGCGTTCGGATTGATAGGACAGGATAGCGTCGGAAGATATCTACCACTTTACGCAAAAAAGACTCAACTGCTTATGGAAGATCCTCTTTTTGCTTTGTCACCTATCTTGTGCATTTTCTGTCAACCACTATATTAAAGTATCTGCGGGCTCTCAAAGTGGAACTCCATCAATAATCGATTTAAAAGTTTTCTGTAGATGTTGCTGAAGGTATTTTTATAGCATATTGAACGCCTTCTTCAACATTAGACAATTTGAACAGCTGAAGAATGAAGTTAATTATAGTTATTTCCTCCCAGCCAACAACTATACTCTAGCCAACAAACACAGTCGTGTCTATATCACATAGGTTGATTATATCCAACTATTATAAATAAGTAATACGAAACAATTATCGGTCCTCGTAAATTTATCCAATGTTTGAGGTTAGAGCCACATAAATAACTCAAAATCGGGAAGGAACATTGAAAACAACTTTCATGGAATGCTGGAACATAATAACTGAAATTTACTCACTTCAAAACACACAAGTTTTTCCGAACAAGTTACTTTATTCATACACAACTAATAATTTTGAGTTAACAGCTTACGTAATAATACTTTCCACCAAGTCTTGAAGTGGATATTGTTGAGTGATTGAGGATATTGTAGGTGTATATTTTAGCAACATCGGTGTTTCTTGGTAGTGGGTGTTATTCTTATGATATTGGTAAGATTTTTGAAATCATCATTAAGAAAAGGTTGACATTGTATTTTGACACTAATGATCACATAAACGATCAACAATTTGGATTCAGGAAAAACCGCTCCACAATTCAAGCCGTTCGTAAACTGGTGTCTGACATAGTCGAGGGCTTTGAAAATGGCCAAAAAACTGCAGTAACTCTATGTGATCTCAGCAAAGCCTTCGACTGCGTCCCACATCGAGGGTTACTTGATAAGCTTAACTCTATGGTGTGAGAGGCACAGCTTACTCATTTTTCGAGTCATATATATGTGGGAGGACTCAATACGTAGCATATAATAACAATAGGTCAGTATGTAAACCTATATCTTCAGGAGTGCCCCAAGGATCAGTTCTTGGGCAACTCCTGTTCATAATATTTATAAATAACTTATTTTATCACATTAAACCATCCCAGTGTATATTTTTTGCAGATGGTATAACCTTTTATAATTCCGCTTTGAATCCAATAGAACTGCATCATAAGGACGTTGAGGCATCTAACAGAACCAGTGAGTGGCTCACGCCTAACAACTTGATTCGAAATGACACCAAAACACAATCAATCACATTTTCTTCCAACATGTCCCTTACCGCAGACATACCAGTTAAGCTGTTAGGTATCACCCTAGACAGCAAACTTAAATGGGCCGAACACATTGACATACTATGCAAGTTGACAACTCAAATATTCCTCATTAGGCGATTGAGAAATACTGTTGATGAGAAAATCCTGAGAATGTCATACTCTCATCTAAGTTATGTCGTAATTTTATCGTATTTCTATCCATACAAATCGTGCCTTCATTCAGCAAAAGAAAGCAGTCAGGGTAATTGCCAACGCAGCTTATAAAGACTCTTGCGAACCCTTCATTCAGGACATTGGAAATAATAACACTTCCTTCACTTTACGTTTTTTACTCCTTGATTGAAATTCATAACCATATCCATTGCTATAACAAACACAAAGATTTGCACAGCTATCCCACCAGAAACAACTCCCAGCTCATCAATCCTAGATTTCGTCTCAATACCTCATCAGAAAACCCAATGAATCTAAATATTCATAATAAATTGCCTGAATCATTCAAAAAGCTCAGCTCATTTGAATTCAAACAAGCTATCAAACAGCTTCTACTGAAACACAGCTTTTATTCGGTAGATGAATATTTGTCAAGTGATTTAACAGAATGAAAATTATGTAAACACCATGATATGTGAAAATACTGCACCCATCCTACTCTTTCAACATGTCTTTTACTATACAGAGTGGGCCATTGAAAACGAAACAGCGGCTCTGTAGGTCGGCAGAACCGAATTATAAAAACGTTCGGATACGTCAACTACATTTTCGAGGGAGACATCGTTCGCGATGAAATTCACCCGACATACATTCCATCCCTCGAAGCTGTGACCGCCACCCCTAAATTTTTAAATGGCAACATATGACAAGTGATACCTCATTTAAAAGGTATTTTCCTTCTTAATATCAAACAACAAAAATAAATTAATTATATCGATTCGTTTTCGAGATATATAAACTTGAAGTTGGGAAATTACTTTTTATTCACACAATCATTAAAAATAACATCTAACAATGCAACTGTTTGAAGATAATTATCATTGTCAAGGTTTACCAACAAATAACATGCAATTCCATTTCAAATTTTCATTTCATCCTCATTAACTTGATCGAAAAAAAATTAAGGTTCTTAAGAATCGATAAAAAGACGTTTTCTCGAATTCGACTCAAATGCGAGTACAACAAAAACATGTATGAGATGAATTTTTTTCCAAATCGCAATTGTTGACCTCTATCAGTGTCAAACTGATCTTTGATTGGACGAAATTAGAGTGAATTACTTGACTAAAGCGGCTGAATATCTTTCCGCAATAATGGTGTATACAATCGCGGAAAGAGTTGAAATAATAACAATGATGAGTGCGGTAACCGTACAGCTAATTTGTTCAATGAAACACATCCAGATAAACTTGTTGCTAGAAAATACGTTATAGAATTATTGGAAAAATTTCGTCAAACTGGATCAGTAGCCAACAAGAAACGAGACCCAGAACGTGAATTTCCGTTGAGAAATGAAGCTGTTGAAGTTGCACTTTTAGGACAAGTTCATGCAGACCCAACATTGAGCACAAGGAAATTGGATAGTGTTACCAATATCAGTAGAACCACTATCCGCCGAATCCTGAAACATCATAAATTCCACCCCTACAAAATACATTTGGTACCCCAATTGAATGGAGATGATTTTGATAGGCGACAGGAATTTTGTGAAATTATGACTACGAGAATAGATGCTGATGAGAATTTCCTTTCCAACATCTGCTTTTCTGATGAGTCTACATTCTTTTTGAATTCGACTGTGAATCGTCATAATTGTCGTTATTGGTCGAATGCCAATCCACATGTTTTCCACGAAGTCCATACTCAAACTCCTCAAAAACTCAATGTCTGGGCGGGTATTTTTGGGGACCGTTTGATTGGACCAGTATTTCTCGACGGTAACCTGACAGGCGAAACGTATTTGGAATTATTGAATGAATTTGTTTATCCACAATAGACATCATTGAAAATGACGATCGTAACCATGAAGACAACTTGATATCTCAACAAAACGGGTACCTTCATATTATGCACAGCCTGTTAGGGCGTTTTTGGATGGAATGTTTCCTGAAAGTTGGATTGGAAGAAGAGGCTCCATAGAGTGGCCAGCCAGATCTCCAGATCTAACCCCACTCGACTTTTTCCTATGGGTTCACTTGAATAACAAAATCTTAGCAACCGAACCAGAATCTCTGGAAGATTTACGAAGGAGTATTATTGAAGAATGCCGTCGAATAACGCCAGAAATGCTACGAAATGTGAGGTCTCGTTTTGAACAGAACTTGTACTATTGTATGGAAATGGGTGGTGGACAGTTTGAACATTTAGTTTTATAATTATTGTGATAATTGCTTTATCAGATATTGTTTTTATTGATTGAGTGAATAAAAAGTGATTTCCCAAGTTCAAGTTTCTATATTCGAAAACGGATCGATATAATGAATTTTTTTTGTGGTTTGATAATGAGAAGGAAAATACCTTTCAAATGAGATATTACTTGCCATATGTTGCCATTTAAAAATTTAGGGGTGGCGGTCACAGCTCCGAAGGATGGAATGTATTTCGGGTGAATTTCATCGCGAACGATGTCTCCCTCAAAAATGTAGTTGACGTGTCCGAGTGTTTAATACGGTTCTGCCGACCTACGGAGCCGCTGTTTCGTTTTCAATGGCCCACTCTGTATATGTATAAAATTGTATAAAATGTTTATATTTGTTATGTTCACAAATTTTTTATCCACGGACATGTTCCAAACTCTTTGACTTGTGTAATGAATGAAATATTCAAAAACATCAATAACATTCTATTCTATTCTATGCGTTTGAAAAACCCATAGCCATTGATCATGTGGAGACAACCAATTTATTGTTAACGCCAGTTATTATTTCAATATTATTGTAGATACACATTTCCACACCTATGGATTGGTGTCCTCAATATTTGCCAGGGTCATTATTGACGAAGAAATTTCATGAAAATTGCCCATTGTGATTCTTTAACACATACCAACAAAAAAAAACAATTCCTTGGGTGCTTCAACAATCATTAATTTCCATAACCTCTGCTGCCTGGCCTAAGATGAAATCTGCAAGAGAGGCTAGAAAGAGATAGAGGATGGCGGTTTGTTGCCAGGGCAACGGGATCGATAAAAGTGGCCGCTGATGCTGCTGAGCTTTCATCATTTCCCAGGGAAATTGTGCTCGATTCCCAGAACTTTCGTTGTTCGTGTATTATTGGAGAAGGCTCGGTTCCTATTTTTGGTACACGGGATGCAAGCTGAATCGAGTTTTGATACAGTCCAGCTACAGGAGTTATCTCATAATGAATATAGAAATCCGGATCTTCTCCACAAACTGGAGACGTGCCTGGAAAACATGAGTTTATTCACAATATGATATTCTTTATGAGGTTGATTTGAAAAACGCCTCCAACAATTTATTAACATGTCATTATTCATTTACAAGCTTAGCACTGCGGATTTGATTATTCCTTCTCAGAAACAAAACTACTCAACATGTTTAATATAACCTTATATAATGAGAGGAACATAGGAATAAATAGGTACAAATTCCATAAATTCGGATAAAACAATATACCCAAAAACAACCATATAGGATTACCATACACAGTGCGGTCCATAGGTATGGAATAAATTCATTTTTAGCGTTATTATGTATTTGTTAAAAAACCTGAAACAGGTCGATTTCTATTGTCAATTTGACAATTTACAGTATGAAAATATTGGTTCCTTCTTGCACCCCCTCAAAAAAATTAAATGAGAAGGGGGGTCGTGTGGCTCCTTGTTCGAAAGGGATTTTCATTCTCTCTCTCATTGTTAAGCAATATTAAGTTTTTCAAATTTGGTGCAATCATAACTTAGAAAATTTATTTTGAAAATATAAAATGTTGATACTTTACGTAGAATAAAGGAACTAATGTCACATAATGTTTAGTAAGTATTTCTCAATTTATTTTACAATTAAATTAAATGTTCAAAATGACAATAAGCAAGTCGATCTTGGAATTCTCGTACAATATTTTGTTGGGTCTCAGGGATTATGTTGTTAATTTCTTCCGTTATCCTAACTTTTAAATCTGCAATATTATCTGGTCTATTGAAATAACCCCAAAGAAAAAATCAGGTATTTTCTTATCTGTTTCGCTAAACGTCAGGAAAAAGTTGTTCAAGGCATCAAAAAATTATTCACAAAACCCACATAAATAAGGTAATGTCAATCTAGTATCTAGTTATTTTGATATTTATAAGTTGCTGGCACACGTCAGTGTATTGAAAAATATTTGTGTGTGTATTTGATTTAACTATGGCTCATTCATCCAAAACTCAAAGAATAGACATTTTAATAATAATTGGATGCGGTAATGAAACAAGAACTCAAAAGGAAGTTTGTGAAATGTTTAATAATAAATACCATGGTCAACACGTCTCACAGTCTATAGTTAGCAAAATAGAAAAAATTTCGTGAAACTGGACATGTAAAAACTATTCAAAAACCAGGTCGAAATGTTAAATTGGATGAGGAAAAAAAGTTAGATGTACTGTTTGCGATTGAGGAAAATCCGCACATGACAAGTAGACAACTTGGCGCCGACAATGATGTAAGTAAATCATCGATATTGAGAGCTTTCATAAAAAAAATATAAAGTTCAGTTGGTTCAGGAGTTAAATGAGGATGATCCTGATAGAAGGCAACAATTCTGTGAACTGATGATGGACATAATGGAATCAGATTTGCAGTTCATAAACAAAATTATTTTTTCTGATGAAGCTACTTTTCATTTAAATGGAACAGTTAATAGACAAAACTGTAGATATTGGAGCAGACAAAATCCTCATTGGATGTGTAAGGCTCAAACACAATATCCTAAAAATGTGAACGTTTGGGCTGGTATCATTAACAACAAAATTATTGGCCCTTATTTTTGTCAAGGCACAGTTAATGGTGAGGTTTATCTGTTTACAGCCTACATCAAAGAGACTTTTTCCTGATGTTAATGATCCAAATGCAATAGATAGATCAATTTGGTACCAACAAGACGGAGCTCCACCGCATTACAAACGTATTGTTAGAAATTATTTGAACGAAGTTTTTCCCTATAGGTGGATTGGAAGACGTGGAACGATTGAATGGCCGCCTAGATCGCTCGATTTGACTCCTCCCGATAACTTTTTATAGGGCTATTTAAAATCAAAGGTATATTTCAATCGACCGGACAATATTGTAGATTTAAAAGTTAGGATAACGGAAGAAATTAACAACATAACCCCTGAGATCCTCCAAAATGTTGCACGAGAATTTCAAGATCGGCTCGCTTATTGTCAAGAAGGGAAATGTTGGTTATTTTGAACATTTAATTTGATTGTAAAATACATTGAAAAATACTTGTGACATTATTTCCTTCATTCTACGTAAAGTATCAAAATTTTACATTTTGAAAATAGATTTTCTTAGTTATAATTGCACCAAACTTGAAAAACTTAATATTGATGGACAGAGAATGGAAATCCCTCTCAAACAAGGTACCAAACAACATCTCTTCTCATTTAAATTTTTTGAGGGGGTGCTTATAATTCAGAGGGGCTGCAAGAAGGGCTAATATTTTCATACAGTAAATTGTCAAATTGACAATAAAAATCGACTTGTTTCAGGTTTTTTCAAACAAATATATAATAACGCTAAAAATGAATTTGTTCCATATTTATATGGACCGCACTGTTCAAAATTAATCTTATTGGCATTGACAGTGAACCCCACAAATCAAAAATTGGATCGGTAGAAAAAACACTTTGATTGAAACCAAATTTCAAAAAATAAATGTAGCATAACAAATTCCTTGAATTTCTCAAAACTGTTATAATGAATATATAACAAATAAACAGAAAAAAACAAAGATAAAAAGAGCAAAAATACTTCAACAGCACTGAATTAACATGCATTCATGAATTTTTACTGCGTTGAACCAAAATTACTCTTTCGTGCATCCAGTTTCTCATTCAAATATTTTCTGTTACCTAACTTTTCTGTCAGGAAAGTCTTTTGCAACTGATCTACCTATTTCTACCGGGAAACCTAATCAATAAAAAAAATCTTAATCCTATTTTGACTGTACTAATGGGCGTCTTACTCTCTGGCATAAGCATTTCTACGAAAACCATGAATTTAAAACAAACGTATTTCGGAAAAGATCATCTCTTTTGGGGCCATTCAAACCAAATACAAGTATATTTCTGTGACTGTGAGTTTTAGAAAATAATATTTGCGTACAAAATAGATAATATGCGTTTTGTACAAGATGAGTTTCTTCCACCATATTAGTTCCAAATTATCAAATGCATAAGAGAGCATGCTGAGCATCTTCCGCTGTTCTGTCAGTGAATCAACCGAAACATATTAGACTAGGCCGATAAGTAAGACATCCAACTCTATAAAGTGCAAGAAGCAGTTCATGTAACAATTATTGGTGAAATAACTTTTTTAAGGAATTTCGACCCCGCTAAATACGAATCTGCCTGTTGCCAAAGCGAAATTTGCACCGGAGGTCCGGTATCCAAGATGGCGGCCAAAACTCTGTTGCCCTATATCTCCCTTGTACGTTGGCTTGAAATAATGATATAAACGTCTGCTCAGGGATTCCAAACACATTACAATGCTCAAAATTTACTTACCTTAAGTTTGGAGTGCATGGGTTTCAAGATCAGCTGCTGGTTTTTCAAGGGTCATCTGGGAAACCTAATAAAAATTATCATTTACCAAAAAAATTATCATGTTACCATACCAAAAAACTCTGTTTCGACCCTCTTTGAAGTCAAGGACACTAAAGATTGGAAGAAGGTTGTAGAGGCTTGTTCTACGTCGTCTGATTGTACCTTTCTTTTGGGAGGTGGAGGAAATCCATTACGGAAAACACCTTACGGTTGTGTGGGACTCACTACTACCCACGAAACCAACTGTAGGCTGTGGCCTCCGACGGCACTTGAGCCCTCTGGCACATTGTATCTTACCTGGTACGATTTTGTTCACCATGTCGTATCCATGTTCCCGATTAAGTACCGCTTCGAGTTCCTCCTAGCGACTGGTGTACTGCCGTGGCTACCTTGCGGTGCTGGAGGTTCATTTGGCGGCCCCTGTCGTTTGTTCGCACCCTGAAGAGTCCTCTTCCGATCTAGGAGAATGCTCGGAATCATAACCTCTTCAGTGTCCTGAAAGAAACCGAGAGGGCCAAGAGTTGCCCTCATATCCTTTCGGTGTTTCGTCTCGTGGTTATTTGTATCCCCGAGTAAGTAAGGGTGAAGGGGTTGGTCCGGCCCTTTGGTGCCCCCTGCACAGAGCTGAGGCTGAATATTCCGAGATTTCGACCTGTTTCATGCAGGCTCCGTTGCGGCACCGTTTGTTTTAAGACCCTGGTGTCATACATCCGTCGCCACGATATAGGTCCGTTTACCAGGGCTTCGTTAGTCAAGTCACGGCCACCCACACGCTATACCAATGTCCACTAACAGTCCTATTCGCTGCGCGGCCACGACCCATTCACCCCATACCACGTGAGGGTGAGGTTGGACTTCAATGAGCCTGATTGTAGCTTACGAAGAAGGCAGACAAATTAACTTGCCCCTCCATTTTGAAACACGAGCTTCTTCCAGTACCTTAATCGTTGTCTGAAACGGATGGCACCCTCAGATCGTCTGAAGAGGCGTCAATGGAAAAACTCGTTACTGAAGGCGTGGAATGCCCAAACACCATTGACATTGATCAATACACTTCACAACTGATTATAGACGGTCAATATTTAGTGAACAGCATTGGGAAACCAACAAACACCACTACTTTCGGAGAACTCGCTGAATCTTCATCGAAAGGCTAGTTCATCTTGGAAGACCGTATCCCAGAGTCGACATCCTTTTCGACCGCTAACGTCAATCAAAAGTGCTGAAGAACCAGAGAGGCTGCTTCAGTAAGAAGGGACATCACATCATCGTTCCACTGCCGAAGATGAAGAATTTTTAGGTACTGGGAAAAACAAGGCGCCACTCGCCCTCTCTCAAGAATCCTTTTATGACTTTGAGGCCGTCGAAGACTTTGTGTACGGAGAGCTCATACATGAATAGGGTTCGAGATCAACCAATCCCAAATCCGATGTCAGTGCCCTAGCTGCGACACATGAAGAGGCCGACACATGCATTGTACTACATGCTGTGAAGTCCGATACTGATATCATTATGACATGACATCTTTATGACATCGTCATGGCCAAGGATTCCGACATCTGTTTGCTGCTGATCCATCACTTCGACAAAATGACCAGCTCTAAAGTGTGGATGATGAGTGGCATAGCGAAAGGAAAGGGGTATCTCCCAGTCCATGAGATCTGCAAAATTATTTCCAATGCTGCGTTCCACGCAGTCATGGGTTGCGACTCAACATCTCACTTCGCAACGATAACGAAGAAAGCGGCGTGGAAAGTCTTTGATGGACCGGCCTGCCAACTTCTGAACGATCTCGAGCACTCTCCACTGACTCCCTCATCAAAGGCCAATGTAGAGAAATTCCTGGTACCAAGGTTGGTAAAGTTTTTTTTCAATTGATTTGTTGAAAATATAAACAGGATGTTCATAAAATCAGATGTGGAATCATCTGCGACTGGAAGATAAACCTTAGTCACTATCTTCCATCGTCAAGATAACCTCTTGTAGGGTATTCGTGTTGAAAAGGGAAACATTCTCAATTGAATATTGATAGAAATATTTTTCTGTGAATTGAAAAATCCACGATTAAAATGAAGTAATTTTTTGTGAATATCTAACAGAAAACAACTACTTCCTTGGCTAAAGCCACGCTGGACATTGAAATACATCTGATAGATATTCTGAAAAGGCCCTAACTCAAAAGAAAAAATCTGAAATTGAAAATTTGCATTTTCATTCAGATAGTTATTTGATTTTCTATTCCAGTCTCAATTAAGAACTCGTAAAGATGAATGAGGCAAAGAAGCATGTTTTCCAAAAGAGAGTACTCACCAGAAATCATTCATAACATTGACGCAGGAGAGACCTCGCATTCACTAGGTCTTCAATACATTTTTGTCGACGAAAATCTATTTCACGCTTCCACGATCATTTTAATCGTGGATTTTTCAATTCACAGAAAAATCTTTCTATCAATATTCAATTGAGAATGTTTGCCTTTTCAACATGAATACCCCACAAGAGGTTATCTTGACGATGGAAGATAGTGACTAAGGTTTATCTTTCAGTCGCAGATGATTCCACATCTGATTTTATGAACATCCTGTTTATATTTTCAACAAATCAATCTATCATACCCCATGACAGGTTTTAATGTCAGAAAACACTAATTTCAAAGTGTCTCTCCAAAAGAAATGATTCTAACTTTTTCCATCTTTGCAAAGTGAGATTGCTTCTTGAAAATGTGTTTCCCATTTCTTCCGGTCTTCCTGATGATCGTGGAAGCGTGAAATAGATTTTCGTCGACAAAAATTTATTGAAGACCTAGTGAATGCGATGTCTCTCCTGCGTCAATGTTATGAATGATTTCTGGTGAGTACTCTCTTTGGAAAACATTCTTCTTTGCCTCATTCATCTTTATGAGTTCTTAATTAAGACTGGAATAGAAAATCAAATAACTATCTGAATGAAAATGCAAATTTTCAATTTCAGATTTTTTCTTTTGAGTTAGGGCCTTTTCAGAATATCTATCAGATATAGTTCAATGTCCAGCGTGGCTTTAGCCGGGGAAGTAGTTGTTTTCTGTTAGATATTCACAAAAATTAACTTATTTCAATCGTGGATTTTTCAATTCACAGAAAAATCTTTCTATCAATATTCAATTGAGAATGTTTCCCTTTTTTTTTCAACTTCTGAACAAGTGGAAAAAGACATATCCAGCGGGGATGAAGCCAGACATCAGCTTCGGTGTTGTGAAAAATCCGGAAGCCGTACCTCCAACAAGCGACCCTGACAAATTGGAAAAACGTTTCAGGTGATCGTTTGGGAAAATGCTCGACCGGTGGTGAAGGATCCTGAGTCATATGGGTCAAGGCTCCACCAAGACCAGTACATTCCCATCATCTCAACAATGTTTGAACTCTTTAAAATTTTCTTGCAACCTTGCCATTAGCTAAAAACACTTGAATGATTGTTTTCTTATCGTTTTAGCAATCTTGCAATAAACAATGAAATAGTCGTTTTCTCATTTTCCTTGCATTGTTGCTTACTTCTGAGCAACAACATTTCGGCGGCCATCTTGGGCGCCATCTTGATACCCATGCACTCCGAACTTAAGGTAAGTACATTTTTTGAGTATTGCAATGTGTTTAACATTCGAGTAAACCCCTAAGCAGACGTTTAAAACATTATTTTAAGTCAACGGACAAGGTAGATATGGGGCAACAGAGTTTTGGCAGCCATCTTGGATACCGGACTTCCCGTCCAAATTTTGCTTTAGCAACAGGCAGATATATATTCAGCGGGGTCGAAATACCTTTAAAACGTTATTCCCCCAATTGTTACATGAAATGCTTCTTGCATTGTTCTTTTTAGAAAACGTGCCCGGTCTATATTGGAAAAAAGCATCGAAAACTCCCCATAATTAATTCCACCAATCCATTTTCAAAAGCCCTGCTCCACAAAATGAAACACCGATAAATTTCCATACAAATAACTTTTGGAAATCCGACTTGGCAATATTACCTCAATCATAAAAATATATTATTATACCCTTCACAGCGCCTTTGATGTATTGTCAGGGGTGAAAATGAGAATCAATAGAAAACATTGAAATTTTTCCTCTTATTCTCTTTTGCTCCGTCGAATTCGACTTCCTGTTAGTTCTGGCTCATCGAACTCGAAGAATGAGGAAATATTCGCTCGGTGCTCTGATGCTGAAACATTTGAAGGCTATATTGGTTCCTACTTCAGGAAATTACATACTCTATAATGTTCCATAAAGTAACAGAAAATTGAAAAACTGGAAGAAATTATGTACACCCTGGTTTCCCGGAATATCTGACAAAATTATATGAGCGGCAGGACTCAAAGTGACTGTATTTGTTATTACGTGATTGCCTTATTACTCGAATTATGTACGCAAACTTATTGAAACTTTGTATATTTTCAACATATGAGGATATACAATTGTAATACATAGGGAAAACCATTTGTCAACCTCTCACCAGTAAAATAATGTTTGCTACAAACTCGAGCATATTTTTGTTTAAATCCTGTCTATTGATCTATTTGATCCATTTCTGTCGCCGTTTGATAGACAATGCGTTGAGATTAGGTTTATGTCTGTAATGTATTTCACCAGTAACTATGAATAAACTCAGATTTTTGCGTAGGTCAATCAGCTGTTGAGTATTGATGTACTACATCAGCCATCTTGAATGTATTTTGACAGCAACTCTATATTACTGTTACAGGATATATACTGTATTGAAAGTTCGTCTAGAAATTTGATAATTTCGACGTTTCTGCTCCCTTTTTATGGCCATTTAAAAAACTTGGATTTGAATTATCAATTGGAGTGAAAGAGGAAAATGATTTAAATGTGCCTATGATAGGTTTCGGTCACTTAGGTTCAGGTCTCCCTAGTTCTCTCTAAGGTCTCAATCTGCCTACTTCGGAGCATGGTATTTAAAATATTCCTTGGTACTAATTTGAGAAGATATCTTAAGGAATCTGAGGATATTAGAGATTTTGTTATTCTGAGAAAGTTGTCGCGTTTCTCTAAGGTTCTGCCAATTTTTAAACGACGAAATAAAAAATGAGGAGGTTCTCTAGTCGACGCGTATTTTTTTATGTATGACCACGCAGAATAGTCCGATTTTTATGATTTTTTTCAATCGATAGGGTATACTTCGAAGTTGGACCCATTTGGATTTGATGAAAAAAATCCACTCCTAAGAGTAGAAAAATTGTTGGTTCACCCACCGAATTTTTATTTCTCAAGCGATTCTACCACGTATAACTTTGTTCTGGGTTATCCGGTTTAGATGATCCTTCTTTTATTAGGGTATGCTTTGAAGTTGGTTTCATTGGAATTTGAAAAAAAATTATATCCCCAAGTGTACAAAAATAGGGGATGATTGATTGATTTTATTTATTTATTTATCTTATTTATTTAATTTATTGTGTAATCTACAGAATTATAATTCCAATGATCGATTACAAACATGTATAATTCCCTCATATTGTAGACATCGCCCTAATAATTCATAACTTAAAACTATGCTAACAAATAATAATTATAATAACACAACAGTAATAATAGCAATAAATTGATGAATTCCGTTACTTACTTCAGCATTATTCATACAACCTATGATAGTGCAAAAATAATAGTGTTTGGTATCTACCGTGTGTATCCTCGAATATATCATATTCCAGTTTATTTATTATCTGGTACATTCATACCCAAATTGGTCTTCGGTCTTGGTATCGTGAGGAGTGGAATATTACTATTGTTATATTGTGGGGTTGGATTATATATTTTATTCAATATCAAGGGACTTATTACTGTTCCATGTATGAGTTTATGGATGAAAATTGCCGATGATATTTCTCTTCTCTCAACCAACTTTATGGATTGAAATTCCGTCAATAATTTTA
Organism: Gonioctena quinquepunctata; assembly: GCA_018342105.1. Classification (NCBI taxonomy): domain Eukaryota; kingdom Metazoa; phylum Arthropoda; class Insecta; order Coleoptera; family Chrysomelidae; genus Gonioctena; species Gonioctena quinquepunctata. The sequence goes on along the minus strand of JAFIRS010000784.1, from coordinate 275,233 downwards.
TGAAAGGAATGTTGAAAATGTATTCGCCGTGTATTTTGTAATACAAATATCTTTAAAAAAAATTGCACTTTCTCGACCTCTTCCTTATAACAGCTATAAAAAGGAGACCATATTATTGCGCAATATTCCAAGATGCTCCTGACGAATGAATTATAGATAATGTGCAATGTTTAATGATTGTTGAATTGGCAGGAATTCCTAATAACAAATCCTAACATTTTATATGCTTTTGTCACCACGCTATTAATATGAAAATCAAATTTAAACTCTTTATTCACACCTGTGAACCGATTTTCTTGAAACTTGGCACACATATGTATTTCTGATGACACTACAACATTTTGGAGGCCCGGAGTGGATTTGATGATGGAGAAGGAATACAGTCGAGGGATCTCCTTAACGGTTCACAGCAGCTATCTCGTGTTTGGGTGATATGTACATATATAATTACATGTCTTAACTAACTCACTGATTGACTGATATACGATCAACTCCCAGATCGAACAGCTAGGCCTTAGAGCTAAAATATTGACGGCATTATTAGTATTTGGGCTGTTTTTCACAAGAGAAGATAAAGGTATTTCAGGGTATTTGAAAATTCAAACCTGAGGGCGTAAATGGGGGTTGGAAGTTAGTTTCAAAATTAAGATCATGAAAATTGGTATTTGGGGGTCTTTGTTACAAATAAAAAAAACATGTTTCGGTGTTTTTGGGAATTCAAATGGGGGTTAAATTGGAATTAGAAGTTTTTCCGTTGTTTCAATTGGGTCATAAAAATTGGTAATTGAGGTCTTTGTAAGGGATAAAGAAATACATGTTCATTGTTTTTATAAAGGCAACTCCTAGGGGGGTGAAGTTTGTGTGAGGGTTCCGTTAGTTTTGAAGTACCTAAGAGGCATGAAAATTGGTATTTGGGGACTTTGCTACAAATAAAGAGATACGTGTTTCAGTATTTTTTGGAATTCCGTTCCTAGAGGAGTGAGTGAATTTGTAATAGTCGTCACAAAAAATTCAAAGTTTGACGCTGGTACCAGATAGTTATAGTATATAACAGTTAATAGTTGAAGTAAGCTGGGTAAGTAAGTATTTTGAAAGTAATCCAAATTAAGCAGGTAGCATTTGGAAGAATTTAGCCACAAAAAATTAAAAAATTAAAACTTTTTAACAAAAAATTAAACCGACGAAAAAAGAAACTAAAAAGCAAAAAAGAAGATGAACCTTTTTGGTCTTGATAACAAAGCTCCTAAACTAATGTAAGTAATTTATTTTGAGTGGGCACTAAAAAAACAATCAATGAAGATCGTTATATTATTTTAAGAAATGATCAAAACAAAATAACATAGAAATGCAACGTGAAATCTCCAGCGATGAACAATCACATTCCAAAAATGCGTCTCCTCACGACTATTCGCAACGACATGTGCCCTCACGTATGAGCCCATTCGGGTAGCTGTCGATATTGACTCGGCAATTTCCGGTAAAGGGGCGCGCCAACGCCACCGCGCACCCCACTGCCATCATTTTACGCTTTATATAATTAATTTGCTTGTTTGTTTGTTTGGCTCCGACTCAAAATTAGTTACTCACATTCGTTTAGGATCGTAGTATTAAGACTGAAAAGGTTCATTTTATTTTTTGCTTTTCAGTTTTTTTTTTCGTCGGTTTCATTTTTGTTAAAAAGTTTTGATCTGGAATAGCAAAGGCACCACATACTTGTGGACCCTTATTTCCATCGGTGTATAAATACTTCAATGTTTAGATCTCCTATTATGGAGTTCAATAATTTTCCATTATAGGAAGGAATATCCTTGTATTGGGGGTATATAATAATAACATTATTTATCCTAAGAAACATACATGTTTATAATAAGGATCTTACGAACATTCATTGTGAATTATTGTAACGAAAGCAATAGTAGAAAGGTCAATACAGTAAAAAATTCTTTTAAACTGTTTTGAAGCATTTTTTCAAGCCATTGGGTATATATATATATATATATATATATATATATATATAATATATATATATATATATATATATATATATATATATATATATATATATATATAACTATGAATTTGAAATAAACTTTGTAGAAAGGATATTCCTTGAGGTTGCAGTCAAAATAATGGCCTATGAGAAAAAGAAAAGCTCTTTCTTATTTAGTCAAGCTTTCGAAAATGTTTATTTTCATTATCAAGACAAGTAAGGTGAGGTTAAGTGAAGACAGCGAACTAATCACCATTTCGTGATTGAAGAACTTTTCAAAATCATATCACTATGACCCACTACTTGTAATATATATAAAAATTAAACAATAGCACTCGCACATATTGTTTTAGATACTTAATTTAAACACTTTAAAATTTGAACAGGCACAGTAATTACCACATGGTTGAAATATGTTTCAACCTTACTTGTCTTGATAATGAAAATAAACATTTTCGAAAGCTTGACTAAATAAGAAAGAGTTTTTCTTTTTCTCATAGGCCATTATTTTGACTGCAACCTCAAGGAATATCTTTTCTACAAAGTTTATTTCAAATTCATAGTTATTTTCAACTAGTCCAGTCACGAGACTACCCTTCTTCTATATATATATATAATAATAATGATACAACTATTTATTCAGTTCCTCTGCATAAAGATTATCAATGTAAACATTAAAAGTTTTGAATAAATATCAGATTTTGAATAAAATATCAGATATTTCAAATTAATCAAATTTCTATGTCCAGGTTCACTTTAGCCTAAGCTAGACACAAAGCATTTGATCTCTTCGAAATATATTAAACTAATGTAATAAAAATTAAATAGTTGTAAAATAATATAAAGGTATATACTAAAGGTACTTAAAAGTATGTGAGAGATAATTTATATATAAATGTAACAATCACAGACTGATAAAAAAAACAATTTATATATACATTTATTTATATTTATATTTATATATATATATATATATATATATATATATATATATGATGCAAGAAAACCATGATAGTATGATAGATTTATAAGAAATGGATGTAGAGAAAACACAGATAGGAAGATAGAAAGTAGTGAAGAAAATATGTGAATCATTTGTAACAAGTAGTGAGAAAAATAAAAGTCAAGGGATAGTTATGAAAAAAATAGATGATAAACAAAGTCAGGTGGTACAGACTATAAAAATGAATAGTGATCACAAAAATAATGAGTTTTTAGATAATATAAATATGAACATGAATAATAAACGTTTTGGGATGAAAAAGGGGGAAATAAATAATAAAGTAACAAAAATAAAAATATATGACAGGAACATGGCAAAAATGAATTTTGAGTTACAAAAAGGTGACAAAAATGATGAAATAATTATAATCAAAATAAATGACATGAACGTGGCTAACAAAAATTATGAGTTGAAAAAAAGGAACATAAATAAGAAAATAATAATAATAAAAATGAATGACATGTATGTGGATAACAAAACATTTGAGTTGGAAAAAGAAAACATAAATGAAAAAATAAAGTAATGCAAATTCACAGGGCGAATAGAATTTTTGAAATGAAACAAAGAAATACAAACAATGAAAAAACAATAATAATGATAGTAAAATGTCAAATATAAAAAAGAAAAGAAGTTGAATGAATATGACGATCAAAAACGAAAAAAGTTTGGATCTATAAAAAAGAAAATAGTAGGAAAAATTAATATGAAATTTCTATTGAAAATTTGTGAAATAAAATATAGGCTTGCAGTTACAAAACAGGCAAGATTCCATAGAAGGAGAGACAAATAATAAAAATGAAAATTTAGGGAATAATAAATTGTAGGTTAATAAATTTAATAGGCAAGTTAAGGAATAAAAAATGGAAAAAAGTTAAAAAAATAGTTTGATAGATAGTTAGGATTTCAGAAACATTTGAATTGAATAAAATAAGATGAAAAACAAATGTAAAAAAATATATATCAATGAGAGAGAATATTGGAGGAAACAAAACAACGCATTAATATTTCAAGAAAGAAGACAATAATATTGAATAACAATAAAAATACTGAAAAACAAAAAAGTTGATAAAAATTATTGGTACAGGCTAGTTAGATAAAGTAAAGTGAAAAACAATATAGATTATAAAGAAGGAAAAAAATATAGAAATGGATAATAAATAATGTGAATTTTGAAGAAAAATGAAAAGAAATGAAGATAAAAATATTTTGTGTATAAAATGAATGTATGTGAGAAATGAAAGTGGAAATGATAATAATAATAATACTAAAGAAGTATATTATAAGAAAGATAAAAGGAATGATAAATACAATGAAGGTATATTAATGAATTATAAATGAATATAATATGTTAATTATGTGTGAATAATAAAAAAGCGAAAGAGTATGTACACAAAATAAAAGTAAATGAAATAATAGATTCAAATTATTAAAATATCCAATTCAATATGAATATAAAGAACAACTGAAGGAAGAGATAGGAAAAATAATAAAACAGCATAATTGAAAGAGTACCAGTAATTGTAAAATCGATAATTGAAAATAATATCAGTATAAATATAAAATGAAAGTAAGATAATCATAAAATATAAAATGTCATATATTAAGATATCTAGAAAAGTTTTCTCTCTTGATCCGAAAAGAAGTCCATAGTCAAGTTTTTATGGAACAACAAAACGTAGTACTAGTAGTTGTAAATAATAGTTATCGTTGTAGAATTTGTTTTTCTTGAACTGGTGGGAAATCCAGCAAGGTAGTTTTCTGAAAGTAGAAAAATTGTATTAGTCAAAGTAAAGTTAATAAATATAAATAAAGAAATTGATATTCAAAATTTTCTAACTAGTAGAAAATTACTAAATAGTTATTAGTTTCAAGTTTTTTTTCATAATTTTGGAAGTTCTATTTATTTGTGAGCCTATGTATAATATGGATAGATAAAAATGTCAAAATACTATGACACAATCAATTTCATACACTGTCATAATGATTATAACCCATAATTGGTAAAAAGACAACAAAAAGTCTAGATTTACAAAATTTTCATGAATAAAAAGTGATCAACACATTTATAAATTTGAAACATACAGTATATGAAATTGTACCTAACTAAAAGTAGCCAATGGTAGAACAGCAAACTTCTTGATGAGATTAGCCAATCAGGGAATAGATGGTCATATGGAAAATTGGAAATTGTGAGAGAATAACAACGGGGTGATGTCACAAGCAATTATTATTGAAATTTGTAAATAGTAATAAGAATGGAAAAATAGTTGTATATATAAATTATATAAGATGAACCCAAACAGTGAAATGTGACAATTTGGTGCGCGAATTCAAAAATTCAAATGAAAAAAGAGGAAGGAAAATTTGTATCTTGGTGACAGGAAAACAAAGCCGAGAGAGATCGAAAAAAATTTAGAAAGGAATGCCACGCATCATTTTTGGAGAAGAAAACGAAATAATTCCAACATTTGAAGAACAAAACCAATATTACCTTAATTATACAACATATCCAAGTATCCAAAGCTGATTTCTGCATCTGTATGGTTCCTGATTTATGGTATTGGAGTTCCTGATAGAGCTTGGAGTGAGAAGGGATCCAGTTTCAGGGCATATCTTGAACACCGACATTTCCAGCCAGGTATAAAAACTTTTAATAGTGCACATCCGGCCCTGAACAATTTCACAAATAACGTATTTCACATCTGAAGAACTTTATTTCACTTTATTTTGAACTATAACAGAAAACTTCACACTCAAGGAAAAAGTGAGGTTCTGTCTATCTATCCATGATTTCATTTTTATGATTATCCGTGAATATTTGTAGATTCACATTAGTATAAGTTATTTCTCGTAGGCCAGGTAAAATTAAGTCTTCCTGAATAAAGGAAATAATTGCTTTTTGATACTTTGTTGTTTGTTTTCTACAATGATCAACAATCATTCCTGCGACCATTGAATAAATTGAGTTTTGCCATATCAAGTAGTGGCTAAATTGCCTTGAACCGGCTATCTGAGATAAGAGGTGTACCAACTGTGCTAGCTGTGGTAAGAAAAATGATAACAATTGGCAGCAACGTGACGAGAGAACAGTGAAGTAGCTAGCAATTATTATTACATCATTGCAATATTATACAGGGCAAAAATATCTATCTATATCATATCAATATGGCTCACAAAGAATAGCAAAAATTATTAGCAATCTTAAAAAAAATTTTGAAATACAAAAAAACAATATATATATATATATATATATATATATATATATATATATATATATATATATATATATATATATATATATAATATATATATATTCTTTTTTATAATGCTTTTTTTTACCGAAGAAAAAAATAAACTACTTTTAAATGCATTAAAAAAAATCATTAAATTACATAAATATATCAAATGAGTAGTGAAATTAGATGGTTTGTAGTTGCAAGTATATTTTGAAATTATTTTGAATCGTAGTTTTCCTAACTTTCAGAATAAGGCCAAATCATTATAGAGTTTTATACCACTAAGAATTTTGAATAAGCAATGAATTCAGAAATGTAATTCAGTTATTAATTCGGAATAATAAGTATTTCTTTTAATTATTTTTGAATCTCATTTTGCCATATTTTTTCAGAGAATTCGGTAAATCATTATAAAATTTTATGCCATTGTAAAAAATTGACCGTTGACCAATACTAGTTTTTATTATTATTGTTGTAAGATTGTTTGAATGTCTGGTTGAATGATTGTGTTGATCACTATTAACACAAGAAACTAAATTTGAATTTTTTTGATTATTTTTTACTAGGTCAATGAATATACAACTTTTGAGTTTATATAATGAATAAATATTTTGGTTTAAATTAATTCATAACTTATTTGAAGTGTTGGTTTTTTAAAGATTTTTTTGCTGATCCCCATACTGTAATTAAATATTGAAGTTTGATATACTAAAGAAAAGTATATTGATTTCAAATATTAAATATAATTTCTTATTTTATATAAAATTCCAATTATTGGAGCTATTTGTTTTCTTAATTTCTCAATATTTTTTCACCATGATAGATTTTCATCTATGAAGCGCCCAAGAAATTTAATTGTAGTGGAGAAAAAAATTTTTAAATAATTTTTTTTAACCAATTAAATTTTTGAGATCATTCATTATACTTATTTTGATATGTTGTAAATTACATCCACTATACAGGGTGTCCCTGGACTTCCTCTTTCTCTCTTGGAAATGTATAGATGGGGTCAAAATATCACCAGTACTTCATATAACTTTTGTTCCTAAAAGCCTTCGTTACCAAGTTACGGGCCCTCAAAGTTACAAAATGAAAAATGTTTTTCTCTGATAACTTTCAAAGTGAATATTCAAAATCATCCAAATTTCAGTGATTGACTAAACAAATGAATTCCTTCGATGATCTTTCATGCAGGAGTCAGTTGTTTTGCTACAAAGTCAGGAACGGACTACCTCCGATGGTCCACACCCCGAAACTTTGGAATGACTGCGATTTGTCAATATGTTTTAACAAAACAAGGTTACCTGGACAATTTCCTGAATAAAAGTACTCGTGTGGAAAATCGATCGGAGCAACGATTTTTGATAAGAATGCATTTTTGTTCGACGATATCCAACCTGAGATGTCTACCATTATTCGAAGAGATTAATTTGTAATGAAAATAGAAATGATAGGTACAATGTTCATGACGAATTTTTATCATGCAAACACGTTTACCTTACATAACTCATGGTGTGAATAATCAATCGCAAGCCTCAAGAGCAAACAGAAATGCAAAATCTCCATGAAATTATACTTATCAGTGAAACTCCTCAACATTTAAGCTGTGAATACGAATTTGCAACATCCAAAAGTTGAGTTTCATGAGATTCAGATAACACAACGCGAAGCGTGCTTATTCCACGCGTACATACAAAATATGGACTGAATACGATATTTCATAGTGGAGTAGCTTGTTAGTTCAAAACACCTCGAATCTACATAACTTTATATTTCATTTGAAAAAATATCTACATTGTGAATGAAACTTTCAACTAGGTACTGTACTTTTTGTTTACGACTTTATTTTAGCATTTTTTGTATTATCTCTGTTATAAATGTTGTTGAATTAACGTTAGCATTAGTATTTCTAGTGTGAAAATTTTTCATTTCAAATAATGATGGACGATCGGGTTTGATATCGTCGAGTAAAACTGCATTTTTATTAAGAATCGTTGCTCCGATCGACTTTCCACGCGAGTACTTTTATTCAGAGAATTGTCTACGTAACCTTATTTTGTTGAAAACTATTAAAACATTATCTGTCATTTCAAAGTTTTGGGGTGTGGACCATCGAGGGTAGTCCGTTCCTGACTTTGTAGCAAAACAACTGACTCCTGCGTGAAAGCTCATCGAAGGAATTCATTTGTTTAGTCAATCACCAAAATTTAGATGATTTTGAATATTCACTTTGAAAGTTATCAAATAAAAACATTTTTCATTTTGTAACTTTGAGGGTCCGTAACTTGGTAACGAAGGCTTTCAGGAACAAAAGTTATATGAAGTACTGGTGATATTTTCGACCCCATCTATACATTCTCGAGAGGAAGAGAGGAAGTCCAGGGACACCCTGTATATTATGGTAGTATCATCAGCAAATAACTTTATTTTTCCATTCAATTCCAAACTAGTTAACGAATTTATATAAATGAGAAAAGAACCGGCCCAAGACAGATCCTTGTGGAACACCACATACTACAGTTTCATGTAACCAGTTATTTCTCCACACACACAAACTGTTTTCTATTGGACAAATGATTTCTGAACTAATTGAATACAACCCCTCTAATACCCATATGATACATTATATTCAATAGAATTTTATGATCTACTGTATCAAATGCTTTCTCAGATCCAACGATAAAAGTCCACACTTTTTTTTTAGTCTAAATCAAGTTGGAACTGAGTTATTACATCCAAAACAGCTGTTTCTGTGTCATTATCTTTTCGAAATCCATATTGCCCTTATATAATAATTGTAGGTTTGGAAAAACAATTTTGTAATCATAATGGAAAGTTCTAAGGGCTTCATATGGTTGCAAATTCGTGGGTGTATAGAAAGGCAGCTGACAATATAGGTGATTTTTTTCTCCAATGTGGTTTGGTTGAATCCTATGAATTCAGCAAATTAATCCGATTAACTAATGTCTTAGTTTATGTTTTCAGTTAAGTGATATCTTTGTCGGCAAGATATGGACATCTAAGATATAATAGAAGTTCATTCGCTTCCGCTTCCGGAAATTTTGTTGCACCATAATAACGCATTTGTCCACAAAAACTCGATGAAAGACTATTACGTTGAATTTGGATCCTATAGTTTTCGAGAGATTCATTATATTCTTATTATCAAACAAGATTCGCCTGATGACGATGCATGCTTACAAATATTTATTTTTTGTAAGCCTTAATACACGTTAGTGTTATACAAATTATTTTCAAATGCGCCATTCTCTAGTTCATTTTCATTGTGTAGATTGTAGGGGGGTCGATATGACTTTTCAGCCTCTCCGTACCTTGACCTGTAAGGTCTTTTGTACATTACCCTTCATCTATTCAAGACCCGGGATTCCGAGACTCCTTGCGAAGCGTATCAGTTTCCTGGGAGGTTCTGATGTCTGAGGGCGTTAGTGAAACCCCTTCGAAGAACTTAATCCTTTTGCGAAACAGCGCTTGGCAGTCGCAAAGCAGGTGTTCTGCAGATTCAGCGAAGTTCTCGCAGTAACGGCACAGTTCACTGTCTGATCTATCCATTTTTTTGAGGTGATTCCTCAGAGGACAATGTCCCGTGAGCAGTCCTGTTACCAGTTTCAAGTCTTTCTTGTTCAACTCGAAGCTTTGGTTTTTGGGTTTTCGCTTGTCTTTGCCCTCGAACCTTTTTGTACTCCTTTCCTTTCTGTAATTAAGTATGATTGTCACAATTGTTTGAACAAGGGGAATTTTGCAGAAGTATGTAGTACGTATCCTGCGTTCATAACACCAAACATATTTAGTGAAGTGTACAAAAAAAATGTTATTTTGGAATATATTAGATAAACTTTTGAATTTATATGGACCCGTAGAATCTTTTTATATACGATTGCATACGTCCAGTAAACGTCCATGGCACTTTATTGTGAAGCGCAATATTAAATTAACTCCAGTCGAGGCCCATCCAGAAGAAATAATGGTTGATCATTTAGAGTAAATGGGAAATTGTTGAAACGTTCAACCTAAATAAATTCATATTCGTCCGTCTTGCCTTAATCCAAATATGTCAAGGCTCCTCTACACCATCGGCCATGATGGACGATCCAGATGGGCCATGATTGCCCGATCATTAAATATCATTGATCTAATGTCACCGATAATGGGCAATTACAGGCGATTATGGCCTCTACACGTTCGTGAACGCCTGAATTCGTCCATCATGGCCGATGGTGGAGAGCCGGCGTCAAATATGTCAATGAATACAAACAACGATTATTATCATAACCCCACCCTTGGAAAGGTTTTTATTCAATTTCGGAATCAAATGCTCCCTTTCATGCCATCAATCTTCCAAACAAAACAAAACTGAAACGGCCCTCGGCTCACGAGGATACTGCGAAATTCAACGCTTTAAAGAAGAATAATGAACCTCCTTTATTCTTACATCCAAGCATCGTAATGCATCTCGGTTAGCGCGCAACATTTGTTGTATGGAAATTTATATGTATAAGACCGACAATTTTCTTAAATCACACCAAGTGACACTGAGAAAAAGGATTCGAGAGGGTGATTTGGTGTAGATTTTGAATATCATAAAAACTATTATAGTTACTTCGTTTCAATAATAACAAATGTGGTGATCTATATAAATGAACAATTTTAGGTGCGCAGAAAAATAATTAATAGTAAAAGAACATAGTTGGATTTAACGGGAATTAGGACCAGGGAGTAAAACTAATTTTTTATCGCTGATGTTTCGGAATTAGGGCAAACTAAACAATACCTAAAAACCAGAATATATCAACACAAAAATGACTGCTATGAAAAGAATATAAAGAAAAAAGAAAAAACAGCTTCACATCATTTTGAACTTCCTTCACATCATTTTGAATCTTCGTGCAATTTTGATTTCGATTCGGTAAAAAATTTGGAAGAGGAGATTGACTTATTCAAAGAGATTGTTGGGAGAAATGATTTAAAGCAATATCCATGACAATTGCGTAAACCAAAAAAGTGTTACACAAAACCTGACAAAAAAATAAACGCATATTCTAGGAAGGTTAAAAAAACTGATTTCTGAATAATAATAGACAAAAGGTTTGTTTTTTTTCGTTTCTTTATCTATGTAGTGCTGGAATATTCCAGGTGGGATGATCAATTGCTTATTGACCATACACTGTTGTGTGTCGTTTCATTTTAACGTGTCTGTATTTGTTTATACAGTGCTTCTCAAAAATCCTCTCCCCCCCTCTTATTTTTGGAACGATTATACATAAACAAGTGAAATTTGGAAACTGAATATCAAAGGTTGTAAGCCCTACTAGTGATGATAGATGGCGAAATCATCAAAGATGACGTCACAAGGCCATTGTGACCAATAATTTTAAATGGAACCCTACGGCAAGCGACACCTCTTTTAAAAGGTATCGAAAAAACCTATTCAATGATACTAATTCTGTTTGTGTTTATGGCAGTTTTAATGGCTTATTAGTAAACATTAAAATTTAAATTCCATTCAGTATGATATTAATTACAAATTTAAGAATCAGTATTAACTTAAATAAATTGCTCGGAGTGACCTCCATTTACTTCCTGATATCCTATTTTTGAACTCTTCTCGTACTTTTGCAAATGTGTCTGCGGAAACAGCCTCACATTCTGCAACAATACGTTGTTTTAAAACGTCAATATTGTCAGGTTCGATTTAAGGTACCTCCACAGAAAAAAATTCAAAGGTGTGAGGTTCGGTGATCAAGCTGGCCATTCCGTTGAACCTCGTCGTCCAATCCATCTACCACGATACTCCTCATCCAAATACCGTCTTACTGCACCGTAATAGTGTGGAGGAGCACCATCCTGTTGGAATGTTATTTCCAAATTGCCGAATTCATCTGGATTATCTTCCAAAATTTCAAGGATTAATGGTTCTATTGCGTTTTGCAACAGCTCCAGATAAACCTCACCAGTTAAATCAGTATTTAAAAAAAGAGGCCCAACGATGTGGTTTCCCAGGATACCTGCCTAAACATTCACCTTCTGGGAAAATTGAGTATGTGTTTCACGAAACAGGTGAGGATTTGCGTCACTCCAATACCTCACATTCTGTGTATTTACATTTCCATTCAGATAGAAAGTACTTTCGTCACTAAAAAAAATTGTTTTGACATAGTCTGGCTATTGGTTAATTTTAGTTTCCATATTCTCACAAAAATCTAGTCTTCGGTCTGGGTCGTCGTCTTAGAGTTGACGAACAATTTTTGATTTGTATGGATGAAATTTGTTTTTTTTTCAACACCCTGTGTACTGTACTTCGACTGACTTCACAGGTAGATGAAACGTGAGTTGTTGAAGAAGTGAGATTAACTAATACTTCTGCCAGTATATCAATTTTTTTTTTCTCATCAGAAATTTGTGGTCTGCCAGATCGTTTCACATCATTAATACTACCCGTTGTTTCAAATTTACGAAGAAGCTCCCTTGAATAAGTCCTCGAAACGGGGCGATAGGGAAACCTCTCATTAAAAAAATGCGTTCTGCTGCATGAATATTTTGTCCAGTTTCACAACAGTTCAACAGATTATTAAAATGTTCAGAAATATTAAAAGTACCAAAAGCTGCTAAAACAGTTAAACGTTCGATCAACAATACACAAATTATTAAATGTACAAAAACTTGGACAATTACAAAAACGTCGAATTAGGGAGACTAACAAAAACGTCAGCTTATTTGACAACTATCCAGAGGCGGAGCTTGAATTTGGAATTTTAGTATTAACTGATTTAATTCATCACAGCTTTGCGTTTTTTTAGAAGCGAGTTGCTAAAACTGCCATGAACACAAACAAAATTAGTATCATTGAATAGGTTTTTTCGATACCTTTTAAAAGAGGTGTCGCTTGCCGTAGGGTTCCATTCAAAATTATTGGTCACAATGGCCTTGTGACGTCATCTTTGACGATTTCGTCATCTATCATCACTTGTAGGGAAGTTAATTAGGGGCATAAACCTGTTTGAATAAGGAACCACTGACGACAGAGTGATACAATAGACCCCAGCTGGTCGCAGTGTCAAGGGAAGCTAAGTGCCAGCCCTGTCTCTGGTTCGTCAGCCTTAAACCAACCAACCAACGGGTCTGAGGTTACGGGTGCACCCAAAAATATTTCGGCTGGTCACTAGGTTTGGTCACTACAAATGTCTTGATTTGTGGCGAGGACTATTCACACACGTTGTCGATAATAAATTATTTTGGAATTTTTGTTAAGATACAAGACTAATTGATTATTAAACGATCTCACGAATTTAGATATTGAATACATAAATTAAGAACAATCTGTTATTTTTTTAATTTAAAAAAATGTGAAGATAGGAAAATTGAGATTTTTTATTTGTATTTAGTTTCCTGACTTGAATTGGAATACTTAATTTGAGGAATATATCTAGTCATGTTAGTTGAATCATATCATTGCCAGATTAAATCGTCAAGATATATTTGTCTGGAGTTGATTTTAGTACATGATCGTATCCCATTGTGACAATTCAATAGCTAAATTCAGAAATGTTCATAATGAGTATGTTTACATTGATACAATGTCACTCTCTGCCCACGCACAGATAACATTTCTTTATAAATTGAATGTAATATAAAAGAATGGCCAAGGATGGTAACGGGTTGATCGATTACGTGTGCACACAAAAAGATTCCGGCTGGTCTCACTAGGCCAATGGTCATCGACAACTCCTTGGTTGGGTGGTGTAACTGTACTATAGGGTTTATCCCCTCAATTGACGTAGACAGGGTTATGAATATAAACGTGATTTGTACCGGCATTATAGCTTGGCGATCACTAGACGTAGACAATACATATATATTCCTGTGACATGGCTGTTTGCCAAGGTTCATAATGTACTTAGGAACATACAATGTTTGGGCAAATAAACTCCTGAAGTGGACTCTATTTCAACAAAATCTGGACTCCTATAATCCCTGTTATTGTCTTGTCAAATAATTTACTATCGAATTAATTTTCAAACACAAGTGCAGATTGTAACTCTCATCTTCATCATATGTTTTCCATTACCTATTTGTCTTGTATTTCTCTTCAATTGAACAGAACTTTGTATCCTAAAGAACAAAAAAATACACAACGTGGAAAAATTGACGGTCTATTCTTTCCGGGGTCTGTCTATATGAGGCTGTGTGCTGTCAAAAAAAACTACTATATTAGGCTGTGTGCTGAAAAAAAAAAATATCTAGCGAGCATATGGATGGCAGAGCCTCTACTAGAATGCGGCTACCTGAGAAATGAAGCTAGCTGTCTAGACGATTACACAAAAATAATATTTAAAAAAATCAACCAGAAATTCTATCAATCATATAAGACCGGGTTACAGATTATTGGAATATAAAATTTCCTTGAGATTCTGGTAACTCAATAAATGAAAAATATTTTGAAATATGTGTGTTTTTCAATCTGAACCTTTCCTTTAAAGATATCTTAGGCAATTGTGGAGAGTCTTGTGAAGCGTGTTGCAATATTAAAATTGAAAAATCTGTTTGAATTATTAAAAGTAAAATTATGTTACATACCAGGATCATAATATCGTGATATTTATCGAAATTTACCTTATAAAATATTATATACAGTGGTTCTCATATCAGCTGTGAAAATAATGGGTAAATTGGGTCCTAATATGCTACCTTGTGGTACTCCGCACAGTACCTCGCTCTCAGCAGACACTGTCGAATCTAACCTCACTCTCTGTTCACGATCGCTCAAGTAGATTATAAATCATTTCAGGGTACGTAAGTCCATAGTATGAAAGTTAGCAATCAAAAGCTCATGATTTACCAAGCCTTACTGAAATCTATAAGAACCATACAGAACACATTAGCTGAGTCGATAGCTCTTGTGAGATCACTAGTTATTTTTATCAAGGCAGTGAAAGTACTGTGTGCTTTTCTCAATCCTGACTGAATACTAGGTAATAGCTAATTAGTTTCAATACGCACTTTTATTTGCGATGAAACAATTTTGTCAAGTACTTTTGACAATATGTTGATGGGCCTGTAAATAACTTATTTTGAGTCATTGCCAAAAAAACAATCAAGATCATTAAATTACGTTAAATAAATAATCAAAACAAAATAACATTAACATGCAACGTGAAATCTCCAGCGATGCACAATAACATTAAAAAAATGCGCTCTCCGCACAACCACTCGCAACGACGTTGCCCTCACCTGTGTGCCCGTTCGGGTAGCTGATATCAACTCCGGGGACGCATTTTACGCTGTATGGCCCCTCTTCACGTTGGCCAATATACAATGTGCCAATGGTTGTAGCCAATACGTATCGCCATCATGTAGAAGGGGGGTTTGTGATCACTTTGTCCCTTTTTTCAACATAGAATGGTGGCGTCACGTCCACACGTTAGCCACGCGTTTAGTTTACAACGAACTCCTAGAGAGACCGCACGCGATTTCAGTACACCTCACCATGTTCCTGTACACCCTTAGGTAGTAGAGTTTAACCATTTTCAATTGCAGAAGCTGTTTCTATAAGGAGCAAATACAAAACTCACTTCGCTTGCACGCCGAACGGAATATCAAAAGAAGATGAAAAGAGGCGACAGTCAACGTGGGTTTGAGTGACAGCTGTCTAGTTCCGCACCAAAATCACCTGAGCCAATCAAAGCGGACCGCAAGCCAATGATAATGCTTGTAGGTGTGTCCATACGATGGAGGCCACGAAAACTAATAAATCATGAGTTATATTTGTGTTTGGAGAGGTCTGAATGAATAAAAGCCAATAGCGTCTCTGGTCTGGGATCGAAATAGGTTTTAAAATATTCTATAGCTCCGATGTGTTTTGTTGGAAAATATGGCCTTGTTTCGACCATAGGAAAATGAAATTATGATATTCGATTAAAATATAATATAATAATAATATATATTGCAAAAAAGTTACATTAGTTAACATATACATATATAGATCATCATCTGGATTGCAATACAAAGTTACACCATTAAGGTTCTCTTAGAGCCTGTCCATGGTAATCCATGACTACAAAAAATGTTCTTAAATATATACATACAAGAACAATGTAAATATTTTTCGGATAATTAAATAACTTAGTTGGTAGATAAATAGTGTAATATAGTGGTAAAGTAGAGGTGAAATAGTACACTATACTCTAGATCAGCTGTGGTCCATAGGCATATAAACACATATATACATACATATATACACACATACACCCATACAAGCACAACTACATATTTTCACAGCTGAAAGTATGGAGTTTTAAATTCGGATACTCTAGACAGGGTCAATGATATCGAGAAAAAATATCCGATCGCTATCCACATCCTGATTTTTTTTGAACAAATATTTTGCGGTTTCTAGTTTTACATCTTCGGGAACTCAATTGAAAAGTTTCGGCGCCAGGTAAGTGAAAGGTCTTTTACCGATAGATTTTAACTTTAGGTAATTTCAACCGTGTTTCGCTACTAGATCTTGTTTGGCGTACATTTTCAATTTTTTTAAGATACTTGTCTTTTTGGTAGGTGAACACTAGGGTTGTCTTAGTATAAACTTGTCTGATATCAAATATATTTAACTCCATAAATAATGTACTAGATGGATACCAGATCGGTCTGAAGGACATAGTCTTAAGAATTATCTTTTGAATCACTTCTAAAGGTTTCAAAATAGTTTTTCTTGCTCCCCCCATCCAATTATGCCATAACTCAGTAATGGATCTATGAGCGCGTAGTATACTGTGCTTCTCAAAAGTCCCCTTCCCCCCTCTTATTTTTGGAACGATTATACATAAACAAGTGAAATTTGGAAACTGAATATTAAAGGTTGTAAACTTCCCTACTAGTGATGATAGATGACGAAATCGTCAAAGATGACGTCACAAGGCCATTGTGACCAATCATTTTAAATGGAACCCTATGGCAAGCGACACCTCTTTTAGAAGATATCGAAGACACTTATTCAATGATACTAATTTTGTTTGTGTTCATGGCAGTTTTGGCAACTCGCTTTTAAAAAACGCAAAGCTGTGATGAATTAAATCAGTTAATACTAAAATTCCAAATTCAAGCTCCGCCTTTGGATAGTTGTCAAATAAGCTGACGTTTTTGTTAGTCTCCCTAATTCGACGTTTTTGTAATTGTCCAAGTTTTTGTACATTTAATGATTTGGGTATTGTTGATCGAACGTTTAAATGTTCTAGCAGCTTTTATATTTTTGTAAATTTTAATGATTTGTTGAACTGTTGTGAGCCGAACGTTTAAGTGCTTCAAGAAGCGAAATGGTACGTGCTTCAGGTGATAAAGTAGGAGCGATCCTAATTCTTGGTGAAACAGGACAAAATATTCATGCAGCGGAACGCATTTTTAAAGAGAGGTTTTCCGATCGCCCCGTTCCGAGGACATATTTAAGTCATAAGTTTGAAACTACGGGTAGTAATAATGATGCGAAACCACGAAACCACGAGACCACAAATTTCTGATGAGAAAAAAATTGATATACTGGCAGGAGTAATAGGTAATCCTACTCCTTCAACGACTCACGTTGCATCTACCTGTGAAGTCAGTCAAAGTACAGTACACAGGGTGTTGAAAAAAAACAAATTTCATCCATACAAATTAAAAATGGTTCATCAACTCTCAGACGACGACCCAGACCGAAGACTAGAATTTTGTGAAATTTTGGAAACTAAAATTAACCAACAGCCAGACTATGTCAAAACAATTTGTTTTAGTGACGAAAGTACTTTCTATCTAAATGGAAATGTAAATACACAGAATGTGAGGTATTAGAGTGACGCAAATCCTCACCTGTTTCGTGAAACACATACCCAATTTCCCCAGAAGATGAATGTTTGGGCAGGTGTCCTGAGAAACCACATCGTTGGGCCTCTTTTTTTAAATACTTATTTAACTGGTGAGGTTTATCTGGAGCTCTTGCAAAACGCAATAGAACCGTTAATCCTTGAAATTTTGGAAGATAATCCAGATGAATTTGGCAATTTGCGAATAATATTCCAACAGGATGGTGCTCCTCTACACCATTACGGAGTATCGTGGTAGATGGATTGGACGACGAGGTTCAACGGAATGGCCAGCTCGATCACCGGACCTCACACCTTTGGATTTTTTTCTGTTGGGGTACCTTAAATCGAAGGTTCACGCCACTGAGTCTGACAATATTGACGTTTTAAAACAACGTATTGTTGCAGAATGTGAGGCTGTTTCCGCAGACACATCTGCAAAAGTACGAGAAGAGTTTAAAAATAGGATACATCACTGTCAGGAAGTAAATGGAGGTCACTTCGAGCAATTTCTTTAAGTTGATACTGATTCTTAAATCTGTAATTAATATCATACTGAATGGAATTTAAATTTTAATGTTTACTAATGAGCCATTAAAACTGCCATAAACACAAACAAAATTAGTATCATTGAATAGGTTCTTTCGATACCTTTCAAAAGAGGTGTCACTTGCCGTAGGGTTCCATTTAAAATTATTGGTCACCATGGCCTTGTGACGTCATCTTTGACGATTTCGTCATCTATCATCACTAGTAGGGAAGTTTACAACCTTTAATATTCAGTTTCCAAATTTCACTTGTTCATGATTAATCGTTCCAAAAATAAGAGGGGGGAAGGGACTTTTGAGAAGCACTGTATATAGTCTTCATTTTCTTAGAGGTAGTATTTGACGACATTGAAAATGTTTATAAGTGATTGCCTATTAATCATTTTCGTATAATTGTTTTAACCTATTTTTAAAATATTTAAATATCTAAATAAAATTATTTTTTTCCGCCTCTGCTGCTCAAAGGATACCGCTTCAAGTCTGGGAAACTTGTTTTTTATGCTTCTGCAATTGTGAATGGTTCAACTATACTTATATGCAGTAAATAAACAAACCGCAGCAGTCGTTAGTACCTCGATTTCCATTTTAGCTTTGATGTCCGCACATTGGCCTGAACCAATGCAGACTGAACGACCTTCCAACGTGTGGACTACTTCACAAGTTTCTGGACCATTGACACATATATTGGCAAATGTGAAGAGTGGCCTTTACGCAGTGCCGGTTTTAGCACTATCAGCGCCCTGGGCGGGATTTCTACGGCGCCCCCTAACTGCAATTCAAACCAATACGAAAAAACGCAAAGGATATAATGAAATAACCATTTATTAAAAGAAATAACCATATATTAAAAAAAATTATAAAATTTTACTTTTCTAGCCTTTCTATCGGCGAACTCTGTTATTGGGTTATCAAAGTCGATGTTTTGAACAATTTCATTTTCGATTGGCAAAGTTGCCGAGTTTGTCAATCTAGATTGAGATATTGACGATCAGATCAGCTTAAGCTTGGAAATACTCCTCTACCCACTAGCAACCGTTACGGGTATAGTCAATAATATTCGCAATGCTATCCATACATTTGAATATAGTTCTTGTAAGTTGCGATCTGTGATAATATTTAAAACAAAAACAGGAGTAACCACATTTTGATCAGGCAGAAAAGATTTCAGACTTACGCGTTCATCACTCAGCATACAACCATATATATCTGATTTAGAGTTTAGATAATGTTGACACCCTGTATCTTGAAAACGAAGCATTACTGGACCTATGTTTATATGAACTTTTCGTCTTGGAATTACTCGAAGAATCACCCCTTCAAGTTTGGCCACGTACTTACATAACACCCTGTATAAAGATGCGCCTGCGGCGCCCCTTCATATCCGGCGCCCTGGGCGGTCGCCCAACCGCGCCCTACCCTAACGCCGCTACTGCCTTTACGTAATGAATTTTTTCGTTTGTTTGGCGCCGACTCAAAATCAGTTACTTTTATTTTATTTTTCGCTTTTCAGTTTATTTTTTCGTCGGTACAATTTTTGTTACCAACTTTTTATTCTTGATCAAGTGTTTCCATTTCAGAAAGGTCATACTGTTCCAATCATGAAACCTTCGAAAACTACATCGAATCTATATGGCAATTATGGCATTCAAGTTCTTCCCAGAGGCCTGTTTTCTTAACGTATACCTTATTAAAAATGGGACCACCGCCGTCTGCATTATATTGTGCCCGAGTTGGACGTGAAGTGCCATAAATCCCTGCCGGAAATGTTTGTTTTTATGCGAGGTACGAGAGTCAACCCAGGATATCAACTGAGCGTTTAACAAAAGGGGTGCTTTGGACTTTCGAGAATGGAATTCTTTTCGTCGAGATAGAAATTCTCGCTCTGTTGGAAAAATAAGTATGAGCGTTTGAATAACATTCTAGGGGTGTTTTTTCGGGCTACGAGATGTGCTGAGATTCACTTTTATGGGGTGTAAGGTTTTATTTAGGTTCTTTAAGAGGGATTTCGTACGGAGTCTTGCCTTTTATTAACTGTGTTGGGACCTAGGAAAATGACGCCCATATTTCAGTTCAACGAATTTTATGTGCGCGCGTGACAAATTTATATATGACAAATACATGAATAGTTGCTATGGAAATAATCGGAGATCGGGATAACTTTTTCCGTGGGTTCGCATGAAAAGTCCTTTTTACTTTACTGCAAAGACTGACGATAATGAGGTGTTCTCAAAGATGTATAAAAAAATATTTTATGTCACCAACAATTGTTTTATAATAATGCGTTTTTTTGGGAGGGTAACACAACAAAGTTTGTTGCATCAATTGATATCTTGGTAATACTATCAAATGCAATCTCCAATCATGAAAGTAAATAGTGGTTGAGCATCAACTCAAGTACTTACTGTACATTTATGTTCTATTTATACCTCAGCTTTAAATGTCTATAATTTCCTTCGCTAATATCATCTTCGAAAAGATAAAAAAAAGTGAAGATACGAACAATTATGTACCGTCAATGGAAAATTATTTTATAATAATTTCGATCAGATATGCAGGGTATTCAAAGCGGACGGAAAGAATCCAAACTAAAATGATATTAAGGTGGTCCCATCACAAACAGTACAACGCTATCCGTGGGATATACTGGGGATATCCATCTGGGATGATACTTTTTTCTACATCCTCCGGATAACCTTCAGGGAACCCTTTCCCATATCTTGGGGATGTATGCTGGTCAACATCAGGATCATCCTGAAGATAACCACAGGCAATGTACACATCCATTCTGAGAATGTCCTCTGGCGTTCATTAGGCACTCAACAGGACATTCCAGGGATATGTGGAGATTGCCAAAGAAATATTATTTTTATTATATTGATATAACTAGATTTTTTTAATCTTTGTGTATGCATACTTGTTTTTGCTTGGTAAAAAACGGAACACATAATAAATTCCAAAATATAACACACATATATTGCCTCTTCTCAACAAAAAATATATTCTGTTCTTGGAGAAACCTGTAATTTGAATAAATGTCTCAAAGTGAGCATTTATCATATTTTATTGTGTTTAACCATCTGGAACTTCAGGCAATCTTCTATGAAACCCTTCGTCAGACGCTTCTGATAAACTACTGGTGAAATTTGTTTTTTTACTTATTCTTCTTTCATCATTTTCAGAATAATCTGAAGTAAATTGGGTTTTATCACAGGCATTCTGAGCCTTAATTAGGTCATCTGTAATATAAAAATGAGTTGAATAATGGCAATTCAATTATATATATATATATATATATATATATATTTCATTAAGACCCACCTATATATATATATATATATATATATATATATATATATATATATATATATATATAATGGCAATTAATTATATATATATATATATATAGAATACAGCTGAAGGGCTGGTAACACATACAAATATGCCACTTTCAAAAACAACATTGGTTTCAGCTACCCCCATTGGTTTTAGCAAACCATCTAGCTGAGGTATGTTCTGATATAATATATAATGTGGTCATACTTTGGTAAACATAATTTTTTTTATAGTATGAGCATCAAACCCAAAAAATACTCACCATATATTTTATTTCTATTCATAATCCTTGGAGAACCCAACCCAGATGTTTCTGTAGATTCAGTTTGTGCCAAAGATATGGTATCTTCATTATCATTCCCATAATCTTGAATAAGAGCAAGTATTCTATCCCTATCATCCTTCGCCTACCGAAAGTAAGATGCTCTGCTTTTATTCCTTATTGAATCGCCATTTTTATAATTCGTACTCACATTCATCGACAATAATTTAACAAAGGAACAGTATGTTTATCAAGCAGTAATCACATTGACTAACCTGTATTCTTCAGTCTAAACTTGTTATCTAGAAATTTATTAATATTTCAATTCAAACAAACTAAAGACGGTGCACTTAACGTCTATGCACTTTATTAAATATAAAAAAGTAGAGGTTATACAAAATCGGCGGCACTCAGAATTCAACAAACACAAACACTGATCACTGACACGACCAAGGAAGGTGTTCTGTAACCACGGACCACGTACTTAGATCATCGCATGCAGTAAAGGATAAGCACAGCTCTACGTTCAGATAACAGCACAGGCTATCATAATACTGTTTCCTGATTGGCTGCTGAATAAGAACTCGTCATTCAGAGCCAATCAGAAGAGAGTACGCTGTGTTCTAATAGCTGATATCTCCACAAATGTGAATTCAGTGAAATATTAGAAATTCATGAAAATGTTAAATAATAAAATTAAATATACTTATGTAAAAATGTATTCTTCTTCAAAATCATGATTCCGAAAGACAATAAAATCGATAATGGATGGTGTTTTATTAGTTTTGGAACATACATTTTTCAATACACAATTTTCCTTCTAAATTGTTTTTTCGGTGAACAAAATATATACCCCACCGTTGGCCTAGAGGGACATATTTGAACGTTATCCCAGGGATGTGAAAAACTGGATCTCATTGGGATAATATGTAACCACATTGTATATACCAAAGATATACATTAATGTTATTCCTAGGATATCTGCATTTGGCTTAACCTGGGTTATCATGACGACTGATGGAGAATCTGAGGATATCCTAGGGATATTCCAGGAGGGTTATCCCATTCTGAGATATCCAGATCATTGAGGGATATCCCGAGGATATAGTGTGTGCTGTGTGAGATATTTCCTAAACAATTTGAGGATCATTGAGGGATATCCCGAGGATATAGTGTGGTGCTATGTGAGATATTTCCTGAACAATTTGAAAATTCCACCTCCAACCTCTTCGTGTAGCCTGGAAATGACTTTTGGGGGATTCATAATTTCAAACATCGGTAGATAAATTCGACAACTACTCCACCAAAAGAAGGAAGAATCGAAACGTACCAAACATTTGGATAGAACTACTACCTACTGAGGACGTCACCACTTCGAAGTTTGTATTTCTTTGCCGATCATGATCCGCAGATTTCAAAAATACCATCAGTTGAGAAGTATGTGGTGAGGGTCAGTCAACATGTCAACATGATTCCCGTGGTCAATTGCTGGGTTGTGAATCACCATTTCGAATTTTAATATTTTTTTGCCAAACAGATCATTCAAGACTATCTTCCAAAATTATCATTCATACACGGTGCATCATTGAAGCGTCGCTAACCAGACTTGAAACACCCAGTTTATTTTCATATATTCCGGTATGTTGTTTTATTAGCTGCTCAACGGTTTTTTAAATTTTAAATTCCGTTTCAGCGTTGCCGAATAATAAAAAATTACACATTTCGAAATATTTAGTGAAGATAATGCGGGACTCGTTAGCCCTTTGTGGATGGAATTTGTTTTTTCAAATTCATCAGGAATTGAATAATTTTTGGGGCATATAGGGACAAGAAATAAATGAAAATGAATGCATTTATTTTTTATTTTGAACATTTTTTGAAAAAAAAGGTGGTTACTCCATGGAACCACTAGACCACAAACAAACATATAAACAGCATGAAATGGAATGGAACAGTTCCTCTCTTCAGATAGACATAAACCCACATTGTATACGGTACAGTGCCATATCTTGTGCGATGAGGTACTGCTTTGGTACTGCAATACGAACAACGTACTTTATATCCATGCTGAGGCATATGAGCAGCTTTATCAGTTTTTATATCTAGAGGAACTCGTACCTTGAACTTGTTACTGGTAACCTTTGCTTGACCGTGTTTCTTCCTATTTGCGGCATTTTTGGGTCAGCTCCAATCAAACCAGTGGCCACAATAATTTTGAACTCTTTCAGTGATAAGCCGGAACCAGTTGTGATATTTTTGGAGAGTATAAAACAGTTCACTAGTGTTAAGTCGACAAAATGAAAAAAAATTCTGTGCCACTACTTTTTGGATTTTCTATCCAATTTGTAGCAGGATTTGAACATATCGGACTTCTCCACAAAGCCCATATATCGTAATCATTTACTAATTTTTCACACTTTACTTCTGACATTGTCCATTCCCTTTGTTCCTTTTTCACGGTTTCTTCATCTTTAGGACTATTAAAATTACTAAGAAAAAGTATGGGTTTTTCATCCATCCATTGCAGAGCTAGGACGCTATCTTCACTCATTCTCCAATTTGATTCACCTCTGTTCATCTTTCTATGAATTTTGAGTTCACCCGGAATACATTTTCTCTCTTTTCGAGCTGTTCCATATGCATAGATCTTGACTTGCAGCAAGTCTCGTTGTAATTCTACAGAATTGAAATAGTTATCGAAATAAACTTTCTGAAGAAGGAAGGGGTGATGTGGCATTATTTGGATTGATCCATTTTACTTCATTTCGACCAACGAAGGATATGAGAGGTCTTCACTATCAAAGTCATTATTTTCAACCTTAACTCACGAAATTTTTAAATAACGATTTTTTTTATTTCTTTCTTGGATTACCGCTGCAAAGAAGAAATGATAGTTTATTTCAATAAATAGTACCCTTGAAGTAAGAGCGTGGCTTAACGAACACTTTCCTCATAAATGGATAGGACAATATTCAGAAAACCCGTGGCCTGCAAGATCCCCAGATATGACGCCTTTGGATTTCCTTTTATGTGGGTACCTTGAAAGTAAGGTTCATAAACATCGGCCATTGCATAATATCTAACATTTAGAAGAAGTAATACGACAATGTATTAATAACATTACACCACAAATGCTACGAAATTAAATCCTGAACAACTACATGTATTGAACGTCAGAGTAGCCATGTCGAGTAATGGACAATTACAAAGTTTCGAGTATGTATTAAATTGTTTGGTTTATAATTATTTCAGCTTCCAATTTTATTATAGTGTTTGAAAATAAAATGTAAAAATTTGTAAGTTCTTGTAATGTCAAAAATTATATAAATTTTTTGTTCTAATAAAAAATGTATATTAAAATTGTGTAGATACATTAACAATAAACAGTATCGGGATTATAATGTCCTGAATATATTTCAGTGACCTCTTATGAAGCAGCTGAACACATGGCAAATTCACAGATTTAAAATTTTCTCCGATTAAAATAGAAATAGCTTGGCTTTTTTTTAATGAGTTTTGTTCTCAGAAATGTATTTTACCAAATTGATTTTTTTTATGGCAAACATTCATTCTTATTTTTGTATCTCAGATTTTTTCAAAACTTGTACATAGCTTTCAAATTGCGTTCTGAACAACTTTTCCGGATAACGTTTTTCGATATTTTTTCGAATAAGTGTGTTTTGAGACATAATTTTAAATTTTTTTACATTTCCGCCAAACACGAAAAGGCGAACGGCACTGTACAATGTCTTTTAATGTTTCTTTTGACGAAGAAGCGATTGCACATTGAAATAAAATATCACTTTACGCGAGAAAAAATTGAAAATGGAGATATTATCCTGAAATACGTTCCAACATCTGAACAGATTGCTGACACTTTAACATAAGCTTTGGACTTTAAATTGTTCAAATATTTTAGAGATAAGTTGGGGTTTAAATAAAGAAAATGCTTTGTAAAATGTCATATATATATTTTTAATTTACAAAATGTATATTGGGTACATGTAGTAATAATTGTGTGATATTTTTTCGAATAAGTGTGTTTTGAGACATAATTTTTAATTTTTTTACATTTCCGCCAAACACGAAAAGGCGAACGGCACTGTACAATGTCTTTTAATGTTTCTTTTGACGAAAAAGCGATTGCACGTATCGATATTTGTCAAAATTTATTGATAAAATAATTTTCCATATGATGCGTACTGTCTGCCGGTTACTGTATATCACCAATATTCGTAATTCATTTTATCTTTATATATAAAATTCTACTCAGTGTGTTGTCACTGCACTCCTCCTAAACGGCCGGACCGATGTGAATGAATTTTTGTGTATGCGTTTGGGTGGCGCCCTGGATGGTTTAGAGTCACAAATCATCCCACTAAATGTTAAGGGTGGTCCACCCCTTAATTTTATTTTTTATTTTTTAGAGAAAATGTTTTGTTTTTATTTTTTTATGATACAGCATCCAAAAATACATACAATCCCAAATTTTCATCCTTCTACGATCAACCCCTATTTTTTGGGCAAGATTTTAATTTTTATTTTGTCATGACTTAGAATAAAAAAATTCATATTACTCTTGATTCACCCTTCTACGATAACGGGAATAACGGGATAACGAAAACGGGAAACGGGATGACAGGATAAGGGAATAACGGGAAAACGGAATAACGGGATAAATAAAAAAACGGGATAACAGGAAAACGGGATTACGGGAATAACGGAATAACGAAAAAACGGGAAAATGGGATGACAGGATAAGGAGATACGGGGGGGGGAAACGGGATAACGGGATAAAGAAAAAATGGGATAACAGGAAAACGGGATAACGGGATAAAGGGAATAACGGGATAACGAAAAAACGGGATAACGGGATGACAGGATAAGGGGATAACGGGATAACGGGGTAAAGACCAAAAGGGGTAACAGAAAAATGGGATAACGGGATAACGGGAAAATTTTCGGGAAAAACATTTTAGGGAACATAGAAATTTGGACAAGACCACGTCTGTCGGGTCCGCTAGTAATTATATAGATTCTGTACATTGGGAAATTCCCTATCTATGGATACTGTTTTTGGGTCAGTCCCGTTTGTATTCTCCCTTTGTAAGTAAATAAAATGAATAAATACCTTAGACAAAGCAAAACAGCTTCTGGATCTCCTGGAGCGTTTTCAACCCCATAAAATGATCTGCAATTTTTTGTTCAGTATATTACTTAATGTAAAATAAAACACATTTTTTTCGTACTCCAATTATACTTTTTTCTTTATAAAATTCAAGGTTGTTGTCGCATTCGGAGTAGGGCAGGTCCTCACTTCATTTTTATTGGTCTCTGGAGAAGTAGGCAAATGTGTTAAAAACGATAATTTTAATAATGTCACAATATTGGTCAAGAAAACACACCTATATTCGAGGTACGGCTGGCAACATCGTTGGAATATACACGTGAGTTCAAGTGTGTGTTATGTTGATTAAGGAAATTTGAATGTTCAGTGTTTTCAGTAGCCGAAAATAGCGCTGAAAAATTATATTCGAGTATTTGGAAGACCAGCGTTTTGACTTCGGATTCATGTTCGAGAGTACCATCGAACGGCATTTTCTCAATTTACCGAAAATGGAACTCTGGTCTATTCGAATTGAGAAATAAATTAGAATATCGAGCAGTACGAGATTAACAAGGTTAACTAGCGGTAACCAGCGGTAACCAAACAACAAAATTTTGGTAGGGATTATTTCTTTTCCACTTTCACTTCCACTTGATGGACTTCCTGTGATATATACCTTGATAAACTTTCTGTGATATGTACCATTTGTGACGTTTGATTTATTTAAATGTACTATTAGGATTAACTTAGATTTTTGTACATTTTTTATTAGTTTTATAAGGATTGTTGTATAACATATGTATAAAACGCTATAATCATTAAACAACTATACTACCAAGGACTTGAAAATATTGGACTGATGAATCAAACAATTTTTCGAAAGAGCAAAAAATCACTCATAATATTACATAAATTTAACTACTTTTTCTTCATCGTTCAATACCAGATGGTATCTTAATTTCAAATCCCTCATATGAATCAATAACTGTTCTGTGAAAATAGCTGAGTTCAATGATATAAGTTTAACCATAATCTACTTAGTAAAATTCTAACAACTCACTGACAGACAATGCACAGCTTAAACCGGTGCGTCTAGAAGCATGCAATTTTGCACAGGAGTATCTCATACAACGAAGGGGAGCACTAAGAAAGGATTTTTGAAAAGACATTCCCTAAGAGCGATAAATAGGGGATTCAATAGATGATGAACAACTGGTGCATCGCATATCCAACTTCCCAGTACTGTATGATCAGAAAAACGAGTCATATAAGTAAGCGACTGGCGAGGCCGACCTGGTCGCGGCTACCCAGTCGCAGTCGTGAGCGACTGAGACTTTCGGAGGAAACCAAGGCTTGAGAATTCGATATCGAGTTGTGTTTTGTTGTTGTGTTTTGTATGTTTCGTAATTTTAATTTTTATGTGTGGTTTTCTTTATAGTGTTCTGTATATTTTTATGATAATTTTTTTTGTTGTAACTGTATTCCAGAGTTCATGTCGGATTGTCTGTTGTTTCGTATTGCTTGGTGTTTCGATTTATTTGCGTTTGCCTGTATATCTGTTACTTAAGTTTTTCGTTTTTTGGTTGTCCTTTTCGTACTTTCGTAAACAATCGATTGTTTACAGTTGCTAGCCCTGATCCAAATGTACTATTAACTAATGTCGGCAGAATCATTGATTCATTCACATCATGGTGTGATAGAAATCAACTCATTTTAATTACAACAAAGTCAGTTTCAATGAAATTCTATAATAGGAAGGATAATATCCCTAGTGAAATAAACGCTATTGATGAAATAGTTATGTGGCAAGATGTAAAATTCTTGGGAACACTTCTAAATGAGAGGTTAGACTGGGATCTACATATCAATCACGTATGCAAGAAACTGAATTCAGCATTCTTTGCAATTAAGCAGATAAAAACATGTGTAGCCAAGGAGAGTTTATTAAGCATTTATTATGCAATGGTATACTCACACATTTCCTTCAACATAATGTCATGGGGATGTGGTAAAGATTTTGGTAGAGTGTTTATAGGGCAGAAACGTATAGTAAGATTAATATTTGATATGGACTATCGAGATAGTTGCAAACCAATATTCATAAGAGAGAAATTGTTAAGTGCTCCATCCATCTATATTTTGAAATGTTTGAAATGCATTAGAAGCACCTTGAAATCCTTTGATACCAATGCTTCTTGGCATGCTTACAACACACGACATGGTGTCTCCTAAAAATACCAAACTACAAAACCACGAAATTCCAAAATGCTCCTTTCTACAAAGCATTGAGCTTCTACAACAAATTGCGAACAGCAATAAAAAATTCTGAATGTGATAGAATATTTTTTAACAAAACAAAATGTTTGCTGACTGAAAAAGGTTACTATTCCTATCAATAATATTTGGATGATCCACTATTGTGAATTATTTTACTTTAATTAATTATTTCACTTTTAATATGTTACTTGTAGTGTGCTGTCATCTTACTTGTTCAGTGATAGAGCTTCAATTCAATGATTTTAATTATGTATGGTCGTGGTTCATTTGTACTCGGGTTACGATTTTGTTTATACTGATAATCGTGTCACTCTTAAATATGTATCTGGTGTTGTGCTGTCGTCATGTCCGTTTGATTTTATTTATACACATGATCGTTATTTAGTTTATTTACACTCAATAACCAACAATATGGTTTTGCTGTATCATGTGATTTATGTATTGTAGGACTTACCATATGTACACATTGTACCTAAATGGCTAATAAAATTTATTATTATCATTATTGTTGATTGTAATTGGTTTTGTTTGTTCATATGTCTGTATGTGGTTGGTTTGTCTTTATGTTAATTTGACGTTTTTGATTTTTTTCGGCGTTTGTGTGCTGTTAATTTATGTGTGTGGATTGTACCTCTATGGGTATGTATGGCATTGTTGTTGGTTGTAGTATTTTGTAGTTGAAATTTATTTTTGGTAGATTATCGTTGCCTGGGGTTCAATGTGGATTGTCAACTCGAGGTATTCATCAAGTTTTCTGAGTTGGCGCCGATTAATTGATTAATTGGTAGTAATATCTCGAGATTTCGAAAAAAATTATGAAAAAAAAATTCTCCACGGCGGGGAATCGAACCCCGGTCTCCCGCGTGACAGGCGGGGATACTCACCACTATACTACCGAGGACTTGAAAACGTTGGAGTGATAAATAAAATAATTTTTCGAAAAAAAAACACTCATAATATTACATAAATTTAACAACTGTCAGCGGAATGCAACAAGTTAGTTTTCACCCAATATACACGAAGCAACTAATAATGTTTAAAATAATGGCCTGAGATAAAAATAATATTTTCCGTATTCCAGCGATTGATATCAGTGGTGTGTATCGTATTCTCCCTGGTTCATTTTGCTTCCTGAATACCTAATATTTTTTGACACCATTTTTTGGTGATTGTTAGAAAAATTATACCGGCCGTATTTTTTGTCGTATCACTATTGGCATCTCCAAAACGGTAAATGATACGAAGTTGGTTAAATTAGACAAAAGTTGCCTATTCTAGTGAACAATGAAACGATATTTCCAAATCGGAAATATCACGAACCGTTTTCAAAATATACGGAGAAAACCGAAATTACCCGTTTTCTTTTCTTTGCGCAAGTGTCTCCATTTTTAGAAATATGGAAATGTGTTCCAAGAAACTCTCTTCTCTGTTTCAAATTTACTTTGATTTGCTGTGCTTTGATTTTCAATACAATGTTTCATTCTTCAAGGGCCACCCTCAACTTTATTTTTTCGAATACGGAACTGTATTTTTTTTAATGAATTTAAGTAGTCCTTGTCTTACCGATTTCGGATAGGTATCTTACCTGGTATTTCTTTCTACATTTCTGCCCATACATTCCATCATCAAGGTCCAAACAATGAACATTCCAAAACTAATTTTTTACTGATTTTGCTTTTGTCTTTGCAGGCAGTGATATTCCAATTAACAATAAACCTGAAACTATTTAATATTGAGATGAAAAACTATAAAAATAACAAAGAACAACACTTGATAGCTTACACATTTTATTTGTTCTCACTACTGACCTCTTATAAGATGCTCAAATTGACGCCCACTATTCCTCAAACACATTTTCCATCTAAAAATGGTAGGTTTGTAGCAATTTTGAAGCATTCGGGGAGTTATAGCCATGCATCCTACTCTTATTGAACCTTTCAACTCTTCCACATTCTCAATAGTTAAGCTGAACACTTTGTCCTTGATGAAACCCCATGTCGAATAATCAAGAAAAGTGAGATCGGAATATCGCGGTGGACATTTAATAGGCCCGTTGTTTCTTATCCATCTTCCTGTCGTAGTCCTATGGAGATTTTTTTTACAAATTCTTTTAATGATGCTCCGTCGAGTTGGAATAGTATATTGTGCAACTAGTGCGGAAAATAGGATATTTCATACGAGTTTGACAAGATGATGATGAACCACGAGCCGTAGGCGAGTGGTTCATCATCTTGTCAAACTCGTATGAAATATCCAATTTCCACACGAGTTGTACACTATACTTTTCCGACGACCTACACGAAAAACATATGGTAGGTATGTCGGAATTTAATTTCGCATGACTGTATTACCTACTTACAAATCATTTTTACAGGAAACCAAGTGAATTGCTTGAAGAAGCATATAAGAAAGATGTATCACACAAAGAGAACAAATTTTATTGAACATTTAACAAAAATATTTGGGTACATTTTGGTCTGTATTTATGAAATATTGGAAAAATAATTATTGATGGTAATATTTGAACAATTGTTCAGTACTAACGGAATACTATTATTTTTTTTTATCAAACCTTGGATGGCTTGATTATTAATTCCCTTCATAATATTATTATTAGTTTCCAAAACTGTAGTGGAGGTTTATGGTCTCGCAGTAGGGACTGATTGTGATTCCGAGCTCGTTCCGAATATTTCTGGTGTGAAGGTTGTTGCATGTTCAATGGATTGGGTTATTTGATTGGATATTTAAATTTTTTTATTGATTGATTCATCAATATAACCCTCTGCGACTGTGCTGCTTTTCCAGCCGCCATGCCTTTTCAGAGTCAATAAGTCACTGCCACTATCCACTAATATTGTGGCTGAAGAACGCCTAAATGAATGACCAGTATAGTTTTCTGGGTTTGGTAATTTCAAGAATGTAGCGATTTCTTTGGTCATTCCACCAAACTTGTTAATTCCCACAAACTGGGAGGTACATTACCTTTCTGGTAATTAATGAAAAATCTGTTATTTTTATCCATCATGGTTTTGGGTCGTAGATCAGCGTACTTTTTATATATTTCATAAAATGTTCCTGTTAATATAAAAGTTGGTGGTACATCATTTTTGGTGTCCGGAACCTTTACAATTAATGCAGTTGTTAAATCATTCAGATCGTTTATTTTCACATTGGCCAATTCAGCTCGTCTCAGAGCTCCGTTTATAGCGAATGCTAAGGCAACCTAGAATGATTAAAATATACATTTATCTTGGCAACAAAAATGATAATTTAGGCAATTTGTATAATATATCTACTATAAAATGAGATTATAAGTGACATGATTATCACTCCTTAATTATGAAACATTCAAATAAGAAAAAAAAAGGTACTCCGTCAGGATTCGAACCAACGCCATAAATTCTATATTGTGTGTTTGTCGATACATTGACGCATTGAGCTACTGACTGACATTAATATTATTTGTCATAAACAACGATTTATTGATACAAAATATGAGTAGTAAATTAGTAGAATTTCAATATTCTTCAAAAAAAAACTCATTCTAAATAAATCAACTGTAAATGCAAATCAAAACATACCTTGATTAACAAATATTTCTCATCCGGAGCAGTCTCCATAAATTGTTTGATTTGCTGGGAATTTAAAATATTAGATTTTTTGGTTTATATCCGTCTGAGCGTCTTTTGAGTACCGCTTTCAGTTTCAGGTAATTTCCAATGTTTATGTTATGTTTAGCTATCAAGGATGTTCGTTACATAGAATATATTGACCAGACAGTACTTGGCTTGTACTTATTTCCCAATTCTCCTATGTAAGCCAATAAAACAACCTCGGAGAAGCTTTTTGCGTTACTTCTTTCTTTCCATGCCATAAATTTATCGTACGCCAAATCATACTTCTGTTTTGATTTTTCTGGCAGCAATTGCTTCGTTGCTTCGTTTGCTAAATTGCATACTTCTGGGGGAGTAGAATCTACCATTCCATCGTCGGATGATATTGCAGCAAACAAAACTGAACAAATTATACGATTCGGTACATATCTACTTGGTAAATCACATTGACACTATAATGTTATGAATTCGTTTGTAGATATGTCATTGTCACAGCTACCTATGAGTAAAAATCAGAGTATAGTTAACTATAGTAGGTAATCGCACCAATCGCAGAGCGTGGAGATGAAATGAAATATTTCGCACTAGTGCGAAATATCTTATTTTGTGTACTAGTTTACAGTGCGAAATGATACGTATTTCAGGTAGGTCGTCGGAAAATATTATTATTGCCTCAGGACATTCAGAGGTAAATCTTCCAAAAATCATCAAGAATCTCCGCTAGGAACTCAAGATACAAGTCTCCCGTCAATGGCGTATAAAAAAAGTAGGAACCAATGACTTTGGTATCCACATCACCAAACCAGACATTAATGCAAAAAATTAGTAGCTCTATGTGAATAAGCAATCTCCTGGCGCCAGTGATAATGAATATTCCTGGTGAACCATCCATTATTTGTAAACCGACTTTCGTCCACCATAAAATTTTATTATACTTCTGCCAGACATCTAAGAGACTCATCATAAATGCTAATCCGATACCGTTATAATGGCCCATTGTTCGATGTGTTGAATGCGATAGAAAAGGGACTGGGGATTCCAGGTATGGATTTGAAAATACGTGAATGATCTCATATATTACATTTTATTGCGCGAATTAAAATTTGTCCACATAATTTGATATTTATGACTAATTTCATTGATTTTTAACCTTTTTATATTAGGTTTGGATTATCTTATAAACTAATGTTGCGATACTTCCGCATTCTAATTTTTCTTGTATTCCACGAATCCTCATTCAAATTATCATTTTACTAAGTATGTGTAACATGAAACTACAAAAAAAAAAAATCTGGTATTGGGCTGTAGGCCAATAAAATTAAATCGAAAAAGACCGTTTTGAGGAATTAATTTCCAGCAAGCTGGAAATCATTTTAATACCTCTATTTGGTCCTGAATGCGTGTAATCTGAGTTTGCACCATCCCAGGTGGTGAGCTTAACTTTTGGTACCCAAAAAACCGCCAAATTTTGGCACTTTTTGTAGTTTTTTGCTTGTAGCTGGAAAACAGTGCGTCGGACGGAAAATGTCATGCCATCCAATAATGCAGAGGACTGAATTCTGCGTCGAAAAACATCTGTAAACATCAAATTCGGTTCAGTGGTATAGCCGAAATCGAATGTTAAAAACGAAGAAAATTTCGTAGTTTGATGCCAACTTACATTGTGCGGCTTTCCAAGACGACATATCTTGAAAACAGATACTCCTATTGAAAATTCCATGGAAAAAAATATAGAGAATAAAATTTCACTTTACATAGATACCGTAGTTTTCAAATTCAATAATTTAAAATTCGAAATTTGGCATCAATTCAAAATCAGTGTTTTCGACGTTTTGAGTCATTTTAAGTCATTTGTACCAAAACAGCACTTCTTATTGCTTTGCAATGTTAAAGTAATATGCAAATTGTTATTATTAGTTTATTAATAAGTAAATTAATCATATTTCTTAATAGTTTAGGTGCAATGAAGTAACAAAATCACTTGATTGTAGAACAGTTTATTGATGAAATATAAATGTAAACATGGTAGAAATCAATATATAGCTCGAAAGTTGGCTTTGTTAGGGATTTTGAAAATATCTCGTAGCGGATTTGGTCCAAGGAGGTCTCATCTGCCTTAGATGAATAGAGGGCTGCCAAGAACAGTTGAACGGTCTGAGTCTGAGCGTGTTTTTCGGAGTCGAATGCGATCCGGATAATTGGCGATCCGGATAATTGGCGATCCGGATATTTGGGGTTCGGATAATTGGAGTTCTACTGTATCTGTGAGTATAACGTAAAATTGTATTCTCTACAACTTTTATTCCATGGGTTTTTTCAATACAATAGGAGTAGCTGTTTTCAAGATATGTCGTCTTGGCAAGCCGCAAAATTTAAGTTTGCATCGAACTACGAAATTTTCTTCGTTTTTAACACTTGATTTTGCCTATACCGCTGAACCGAATTTAATGTTTTCCGCAGAATTTAGTCTTCTGCATTTTTAGTTCGAATTACATTTTCCGGCCGACGCACCGTTTTCCAGCTACAAGCAAAAAACTAAAAACAGTGCAAAAATTTGGCGGTTTTTTTACTATCAAAAGTTGAGCTCACCACCTGGGATGGTGCAAACTTAGATTACACGCATTTTGGACCGAATGAAGGTATTAAAATGATTTCCAGCTTGCTGGCAATTAATTCCTCCAAATATATTGATTTGATTGGCCCACTGACGACATTCGGGGTACATTTCTTGATACATAGCCAGAGTTCTGTTTGCTATTTTTCTTCATCAGAAAACTGCATAGTTTTTGGTTCAACGTGTAAATAATTCACCCATCAGATTTGAATTCATTAATTCATAATTTGACATTCACTGTCTATTATTCATGAAGTTTGAAACATTCCGCTTCCATTTGAAATTGGTTCGTTGGCATATAAAAGAATTTCCTAGTGCCCAAGAATGGGCACATGAAAAAAATGTTTCTTGGCTCTTTGACATTAAAAAATGTATAAAGTAAATGTATCAATCGTTGTTCCTTGTTATTTTTCTGCTTTTTCATAGTCATCACATTGGATTTGATCTCGATTGGATTTCAAGTTTGAGTAGAATAACGACTACTTAAACTTATTCAAAAAATACAGGTCTGTCTTGGAAAAAATTGAGTTTAGGGTGGCCCTCGAAGAACGAAACATCGTAATAATAATAATGATAAATATACTTTATTGTCCAAAGATGTTAATCTTGTTGATAAAGCTTTAAATACAGGTATAAAACAACATATTGTACGGAACACAGTGTTTCCGGTCATACAATGACAGGTTTGAAAAGGAAAAAATGATGCCGCAAGTATATAAAAGTTAATAGGTAAATACAATAGAATTAAAAACAAATAGATATACAATACAGATAAATTTACGTAAGTATACATTTTCAAAATATGGTCAAACTATCATCAGATTTTCGTCGAAATATTCTTGTAAGACATAGTACGGTCTACTACACACTACATTTTTTATGTTTTTCCTAAAGGTCACAATATCCACATTAGAGTCTCTGATTTCGACTGGCAAATGATTATACATCTTAACTCCATTATAAATAATCGAATCCTTGATTTGGGAGGATGAAGGTAGGGGTAGTTTCGAATTATTCCCAGATCTAAGTCTTGTGGAATAGTAAGAAGAAGCGACTTCGAGTTTCAGTATATGTTTTCTTATAAGACACATAGTTTCTAAGATAAAAAGAGCTGCAACAGTCAGTATCTTCGTATCAATGAAAAGTTGTCTGCATGAATCGCGTGGACCAATTTTACCCATATATCTGATAGCACTTTTCTGAATTTTGAGGACGAGTCCAGCAAATTTAGGCTACACACTCCCCAAAAAGGAATGCCGTACCTCAAATGTGATTCAAACAAGGCGTAGTAGGCTGTTTTGGCAGTACTCCAAGCTCCCTAGTAATTACTCTGATTGCGTAACAACGGGAAGAAATTTTTCTTATTACTTGTTTTATATGTATATCAAACTTTAGTCTTTTGTCAATATTCAAACCAAGAAATCTGCAACAATCCTTATTTTCTATGATATCGTTTTCTAAGTTTACCTCTTGAAATGTACATTTGAATGAGATAATATTCGTTTTTGAAATATTAAATGCTAAGAGGTTTGAATCACACCAAGATTTGACCATTTTTAAATCGCAACATATTTTCTTACTAAGATCTTCAACTGTCTTGCTCTTCCACAAAATTGTGGTATCATCGGCAAATAATGTTAGTCTACCGGATATGTTGAGATTTAAAGGATCGTTAATGTATAGCAAAAACAATGTTGGTCCTAGAACCGATCCCTGCGGCACTCCCGATTCTATTTCGTTGGTCCTTGAGTATTCGTGGGTCTTCACTGCTTGCCTACGTTCTGTGAAGTACGACTCAAACCACTTTAGAGTTACTCCTCTGCACCCGTAGTGGTGAAGTTTTCGCAAGAGTATTTCGTGATTTACGCAGTCAAAAGCTTTCGTTAAGTCACAGAACACCGCAGCGGCAGTATCTCCGCTATTTATGTCTGAGTAAAGCTCATGAAGAAAGGAAAAAATTGCATCGTGTGTGTTCTTTCTATTTTGGAAACCAAATTGATTTGTGTTGATGATTTTATGAGTGTTAAGGAACTCAATGAGTCTTTTTTGTCAAGTTTTTCAATAATTTTTGCAAGGGTTGGAATGGGGGAGATTGGCCTGAAGTTTGAGGGATCATCCAGGTTACCGCCCTTGTGTAGTGAGTGGTATTACTATTGTCACTTAAAAAAAAAAAGGAAATATACCGTCGCGGAACGTCATATTTATCAGTGAAACTGAAGTATCGAGAGCAACTCTTGGAAGATTATCGATTTTTTTTATGTAGATTTCATCAAGGCCAGTTGCTTTTTTGTTTTTTATTTCTTTTGATACTTCCAACAATTCGTCGATACTTGTGTCGTGTAATATCAAATGATTTTTATATCCGCAGTCTACAAGATGTACTAGTGGGTCATGTGGAGCTATTTTTTGGTTTATTATTTTCATTTGACTAATGGAATTTCTGAATCATGTATTTTTTTTTGGTTTGTCCCTCAGGTCGTTTATAATGGACCATGTTTCTTTCATTTTGATGTTCGATTTTTCTATTCTATTTTTGAAGTACTTCTCTTTTGCGAGTTTAAGCACAGTTCTATAAATTTTGCGTTATCTAATAAAATGTTCATGAAAATAAAGATTGTTAGTGAACTTCCGTATATAATGTAGAGAGCGCGGATTTTTTGATGACTTTTTTATTCCCTGTGTTATCCAGGGTTTCTTCCCTTTCTTTTTCATTTTCTGAATGGGGAAGGACCGATCGAAAACATCAGTGAGTTGATTGTAGATAAGATGTATAAAAACCCTGGTGCTTGCACTTATACCTGTAGAAGTTTGGGATCGACTTGGCGACACTTGGCCTACTTGATTATAGAGATTACTAGCGTGTCAGATGGCGCTAATTTCGTTTTAGTTTCAATTCAGTAACAGGGTATATTTATTTCCTCAGATTTCTTCTTGAGGCGAACTGTTCCTGAGTTCTAATTCTAGCTTTGCTATTGGTTGAAAAGAGACATCTGTCAAACTTCACCAATACCAAAGCTAGAATTAAAAGCATCCGAACATTGCACAAAGAAAGCACTGTTGTGTTGTTTTTCGTATTTTGTACCATTTGAATTTGAGGTTAACTGCTTTTTGACAGACGGAGAATTGGAAATGAAATTGTCATTAAATTTCATAAAATATAAAATGCAATGCATACAATTTGATGAACTTTGGAAAAATATCATTATTAGTCAATTCGTCAAGATTTGTACTTGCTTTTGGTACGGAATACAGGTGAAAATTCGAATCTGCTGCTTTATACTATCCACAAAAAATACAAATGTGGCCCATCATACAAAAAGTATCCTCACACTACCTGAAAGTAAACAATTCCTCACGCACTAATGAACTGATGAACGAGTGCTTTTTTTGAAAACAAACTCAGGAATAAGCTAAGCAAGATTTCAAATCGAAGAGATGGAAAACGCATAGATACCGACAAAACACTGGAAATAGTTTAATATGAGATGCTGCAGATGTCAGAAATTAAGTTCTGACATTAAGCGAGAATATAGACAAACATTTTTGGACGGCGCCATCTACCACAGAGAGAGAAGCTCTGTTGAAGTAACAGGTGGTGTCCCCTCGAAAATCTAAACAATATCGAATCAGTTCACTCACCAGGGTTTTTAGACATCTTAATTGTAGAAGGCCAGGAAGGGGTTGCCAAGATGCATAATAATTCCCCAGTCGCGGTCAAGACAATTTTGATGGAACCTGTCATAGTTTGTACTGCTATAAATTCTACCAAATTTGTGTTTTTCAACTGTGAAGTCATTTATGGGCATTGAAAATTCGACGGCATTGTGATTAGAAAGTCCAGAAGAGATAACTGAGCATAACATTTTTTCGGTATCAAAATTGCTTCAGACATAATCAATACACGACGAAGAATATTGACTGTCAAGCGTGTATGACTCAACGTGCATAATTAAATTGAGAGAGTTTATTAGACTCGAGAGAGATTGTGTGACATTTGAATCGTTGTTCAAGTAATCAATATTAAAATCTCCACATAACAGAATGTTTGATTTGATCGGGAGGTCATTTAGTATCAGCTCAACATTTTCTAAAAATAAATTGACATCGGAGCAGGGTGATCAATATAAACATAATATGAAGAATTTTTTTTTAATAACAGTTTAAAAAAACAAAAAAACACGCTTTTATAGAAAACCAAACTGAAAAAATAAAAAATAATTTTTAATAAATTTGAATTAAGAATAGTGTAAAAAATTTAAATAAATATAAATTAATAATAATGTAATTAAGA
The DNA here is from genome assembly GCA_018342105.1 of Gonioctena quinquepunctata. Lineage (NCBI taxonomy): Eukaryota > Metazoa > Arthropoda > Insecta > Coleoptera > Chrysomelidae > Gonioctena > Gonioctena quinquepunctata. The sequence continues at coordinate 235,109 of JAFIRS010000784.1, read as the reverse complement.
AAAAAAAATATAAAAAAAAGCGTGGGGCTCTTTTCAAGATTCAGATTAGGCACCCCACGCTTTTTTTTAAATAAAATATTTTTTTTCTTATTTACATTATTATTCTAAATTCAAATTTATTCTCTATTTTTCAGTTTGGTTTTCTATAAAAGCGGGATTCTTAGTTTTTTTAAACTATTATTTATTTATTTATTTTCAGTTCGTTTTTTTATAAAAAGCATGTTTTTTAGTTTTTTAAACTATCATTTATTTTCAACTTTTTAGTTTGGTTTATTAATAAAAGCGTGTTTTTTACATTTCTTTAAACTATTATTTGTTCTAATCTACTATTAATTCCGTGATTACTATTAGTAACTGTAATTATTCCCCAAATCATTAATGTGTACAGCTATATTAATAGTCAAATCTCGATTTTAGAAGTCATTCAAAGATTTCAACGTTGTCAATATATACAGTAAGCCTATATCTTGAATTTTTCAATTTTTACGAAAAAATCATAATATTCGACTCCAAAAACCCCCACATACCAATTTTGAATAGAATCGGACCATAATCATAAAACTCGTCCACCATTTTGTAGCCGCCATCTTGAATTTTTCAGTTTTCACGGAAGAATCATAATATTCGACTCCAAAAACCCCCACATACCAATTTTGAATAGAATCGGACCATAATCACAAAACTCGTCCACCATTTTGTAGCCGCCATCTTAAATTTTTCAATATTACAAAAGGATCATAATCTCCGACCCAAAAACCCTCAGATACCAATTTTGAAGCGAATCGAACCATAATCACAAAACTCGTACGCCATATTGGAGCCGCCATTTTGCTTTTTTTCTACACAAAAATTTCTTAATGCATTGTCACCGGAATTATGTACACCTGCCAAATTTCAAATCATTCGGACGTCTGGAAGTGGGTGAAAATCAAGTCCAAAGGAGTCGGTTACAAACATACAAGTGAAGCTAATATAAAGCGTGTAATAATAACATATAGAGCATTCAAAATCTTTCTCAACTGACAAATGATTGTATTTTGTTATTCTCTGAGGTTTATGTTCATTGAAAAAATCTACTTCGATTAATATCATGGTCCCACCGTTCCCATTTTTTCTACAGTATTTACTAAATAATATATAATTTTCTAGATGACAATGTTCATTTCCCACTAGCCAGTGTTCTGTCAATAAGACAACATTTGGTTTTTTCTGTCTTCGAGAAGCACTAAGAGTTCATCTGTTTTACTTCTTAATAAAAGACTTCACATTAAATGATTTTGTAGTAATAATTGCTGGATCAAACGATATTGACAGCAGAACTACGCCTTCTTTTAGTTTTATATGTAAAAAACTAAGGTTATGCTCAAATACTAATGTGATATTCTCTTCTGTTCCTTTCTGCAAAAGTTATGTCAAGAATAACCACATCTACAAGTACAATTCATGTTTAAATGACTTTTTATGTAAATTTAACAAATGTGTCGAAGGACAAACAAGTTACTCAGAAATAAATGAAAAGTGGATACATAGAAGAAGAATAAATGGAACATTAATCAAAAATGTCATAAATATAATAAAAAGACCTAATCAAATAAAAAAATTGAGATTTATTAAAATATCTGATGATGACTTGCAAAATATGGACGCAACAGTGACCACAGTAATAGACGTTTGCTGTAGTGATATTACTGAAGACACCAGGAATAAAAAAGATGAAAACAATTTTATTCGCTGTAGTGATAAAACTGAAGACATCAGGAATGAAGAAGATGAAAACAATTTTTTATATCCCCGCCTATCTCAGCTGATATTGCAACCATAGATGCCTCTTCAGAGTACTTCGCATCTATTCATCTCAAGACTCAAACAACTAATATAAACGAAATGACAGGCGACAGGATGGGTAATAAGCCGAAATCAGGTACATACAAAATAAATGCTTTTTATCTAAATATCCAAAGTATAAGCAACAAAATAAGTGAAGTAGAATATTTTCTGCATATAAACAACATAGATATATTGTTTCTTACCGAGAGTTGGGTATCTGAATCAGAAATTGTAAATATCGTTATTCCAAATTTTAAACTTACTACTACTATTACTGTAGAAACACGTCTGCTCATGGTGGGGTATGTGTCTTCGCTCGGGAATTGTTAAAAATTAAATCTAAAGAAATCAATGAATTATGCGTGAATATTCATGCTGAATTTACTTCAATTGAGCTAGTTAACGAAAAAATATATTTCTTGTGTCTATACAGGTCTCCTATGGGTGATACTGATGTTTTTTTGCGTGCACTAAACAAAATACTGGAAATGATACCATCTAATAATCAAATTGTTGTGGTTGGCGACTTCAACTTAAATTTTAATATCTTTGACAACATTAATGTAAATGAATGTATAAACATTTTCTTGACATACAATTTAGAGGAAAAAGTTAATGAAAATACACGAGTAACTAGCACCAGCGCTACAAAAATAGATAATCTGTTTACTAACATAAACAACTTGATCGTAGAAGTAATTGAACCACATATGTCGGACCATAAGGGTATTTTCTTCTCTATTGCGACAAGTCTCACATCAAATGACAGGTATATTTCATGTAGACCTATGACTGAACACGGAAAACAACAGTTTATTGAATGTGTAAATAATGTAAATAGGCAAATATTTTATGAAATAAATAATCCTGATGAATCTGCGGATCTCCTGGTCAATATGTTATCAACATTTTATAACCAATGTTTTGTGGAAAAACTTATAAAAAAGTCCAAGCTAGAAAATAAAGACTTTGTTTTTGACAATGACATGCAACAATTGAAACGCACCTTGGATGCCGTACATGTAGTTGCTTGTACAACAAAAAATAATGAAGACTTTAAGGTATATAATACTCTAAAGAAGGAGTATAAATATAAAATAAAACAAGGGAAACTAAACGCAAATAATAAACGACTTTTAACTTCTGATAATAAACAAAAAGCAGCATGGGATATTATCAATAAAAACAAAAAAAAATTAAATTCACATGTGACATCTGAATTGACAGTTAATGAATTTTCGGACTACTTCTCTGATGTTATCAATAATTGAATGATCAACTTCAATAATGTAGATGACAAAAAGTTTTCAATTTTTTTAAATAATGCACCTAATGCAAATAAATCTTTTTTTTTTATTTCCTGTTTGTGACATTGAAATCAAAACGATAATATCTCAATTAAAAAATAGTAAATCTAAAGATAATAACAACCTTAACAGTGAGGTTCTTAAACTGGTCAGCGATTCACTTGCTAGGCCTATCGCACATTTAATAAACAGATGTATCGAGAGCGGGATTTATCCTCAAATATTTAAAATATCACTAGTTATCCCTATACACAAAAAAGGCGAGTTTAACAATACAAACAGTTATAGGCCTATATCTATCATACCTGTTATCTCAAAAATATTTGAAATCATTCTAAAAAACAGATTATTACAATACTTTGAAAAAAACAATCTATTAAATAATGCTCAATTTGGGTACAGACAGAGAAGATCTACTACTAATGCAATACGCGAAATGTATAAAAATATTATAGAAGCTTTTGAGGAGCGTAAACTATGCTGCGCAAAATTTTATGACATGTCTAAAGCATTCGACACGGTTAACCATGGTCTATTATTACAAAAATTAGAATATTATGGGATCAGAGGAATCGCCTTAAATCTAATTACATCTTATCTTGCAGGCCGTCAGCAATGTGTCAAATTTAACGGCGACACATCAAAACTTTTGAAAGTTAATTATGGAGTACCACAGGGGTCAGTCCTTGGTCCATTATTATTTATTATCTACATTAACGATATGCCTTTTAATCTGACAGATGTGCTTCCGATAATGTATGCTGATGATGCCTCGCTTTTGCTAAGTGACACTCTGACTTCCAATCTAATTTATAACGCTAATGAATCTGAAAGCTTTATAACAAACTGGTCTACAAGCAATTATCTTACTATAAATAATGATAAAACCAAAACTTTAGATTTCTCAACAAAAAATGAAATAGAGAATAATGAACCAATTAAGTTTCTAGGAGTGTATCTGGACTCGTCATTGAATTTCGCATCGCATATTCACAAATTATCAAAGCGTCTATCCTCGTGTATATACATAATAAGACAACTTAGAAATAAAACAACAATAGATTGTTTGAAAGTAGCTTATTTTGGCATTTTTCACAGCATAATGACATATGGATTGATAGTATGGGGTTCATCATGTTATTTAGAGGTAATATTCAAATTACAAAAAAAAGTTGTCAGAATAATGGCAAATGCCAAATATGATGATCATTGTAAACCCTTCTTCAGAAATTTCCATATATCTTGCTTCATATACGAATGTTTGTGTTATGTCAAAAATTTAAAAGGTGAAAATAAATTGACCAAGCAAGAAGATATACACTACCACGATACTAGGGCAAAAACAAATTTAAGGCTACCCAAATATAGACTTAGTAAATCGCAAAACTCTTATTTATATCTATCTTTAAGATTTTTTATTGTGTTACCTAATGAGTTTCAGACTCTTGACATGAGTATAAACACTTTCAAAGTACAAATTGAAAATATACTTTTACAAAATGCCTTTTACACATTTGAAGAATATTTTAATTATTTCTACTCTTTATCTAATTCGTCGTCTGTCTAATGTTTATATATTGTTGTATTACTATGTTCTGTATTCATGTTATGTTATTGACCATATTGTTACCATATATTGTGTTTTAATATTTACTACTATGTGTTACCATTGACTTGACGTATGCAAACATTATTTATGTATTTACTGCATCAATAAATTATATTCTATTCTATTCTACAGATTGAATATTTAGCCAAAATAAAGAAAAGAAGCAATTTGTAATATTGTTTGTTACCTTTGAAATGGATGATTTGTTCGGTTTTCTAAAAAAGGTGATCCAGTAGAGTTATGACTGCTTACATTTTTTGAACTGTCGCAAAAATGTACATTGATTGTCCTAAGCACAATGTTACTTTTTTTTTTGTAAGAGTGAAGACACCTATCTTGTCGAGGGTTCGAAACTTGCTCCCTTTTTTTACAATCTACTATAAACCTTATGGATGAACAAGTATTGCGTTTTTAAAAGTTTATTGTTTCTCCCTTGATTATATTGATGATGATCTGATCAATAGGCTCATTTCGTTCCGATACGATTATTAGGTTCGTGTACTTTCCTAGTGGTAGTAGTTGTTTCAGAGCTTTATGTAAGTTTTTATAGTTACTAATGTTCCGTGTGTTGAACATTATAATCACGGAATCTTCCGAACCATACTGTATTGTCTCTTGAAATATATTGTTTGTGAGATTTAACAATTCTGTGTGTGGCTTCATAATTTCTTCGATCTGAAAGCTCGCATCTTGAGTCTTTTTCTGTAAAACAGAGCTAAAATTGGCTGCATAATTGTCACCTATCACTAACACTTTATTTTTAGTATTTTTAATGTTCTTATTTTTTATGTTCGCCGAGGGTTCATCCTGCCGACTATTTTCTAATGAGATGTGAGATATTCCTTTATCGAGACTGACATTATTTGGAAGAATATTGTTGAACATTTCTGAAGTTTGAAAATCAAAGCACACCAGATCGAAGAAAATTTCCATATTCCTAAAAATGGAGGCGCTAGCGCGAAGAAAAGAAAACGGACCATTTCGGTTTTTCCCGTATATTTTAAAAACCGTTCGTGATAATTCCGATTTGAAAACATCGTTTCATCCAATAATCAACTTTTGCATAATTTAACCAACTTCGTATCATTTACCGTTTTCGATATGCTAATAGTGGTACGAAATAAAAAATACGGCCTGTAAAGAAAATTAAATGAATCATGGATAGAATCCATCTTAGTATACTTCGAATATTGCAACACCAAGGAGGTAACCCAGATGAAACACTTTTCGCAATAAGCGTCCGATCCCGGCCTGATCTCTCTCAAAACAAGCAGAAAGGCTCTCGCCCTAAATTCTCGCAAGCATGTTGTAGGGCATAGAATATTCATGGCATCTGCGAAGTTACATGGATAGAACAGCAAATTCGTCGTGTTCGTTCCCCGAGCAAAGAGAAACTTGAGCAGCTCTAACCCCCGTTACTGTTCTAAGTGGGTTAGAATAAATTTACAAATTGTCCCCCAAAAAATTTGCATTCTGAATTAACAACTCCATGAACATTAATGGAAGTGCCGTCTCAGGCTGCGGTTGTGGATGGTGTATATTTATTGTGTGTATGGGAGCGTCTAACAATATTCGGATTGTGTGATTTTCCTTCAATACGCCCAAAATTATCGAAAATCATGATATAGCAATTTGTGTATTAAGAGCGCAAAGTAATACTTTGCCGCTTGACAAAAAAGATTGACGCGCGACGCGAAGCGGAGCGCAAAGTTTTTACGCACGAATTACACACAAGATTTTTTCTACAACCGCAGATTTTACAAAAATATTTGGTAAAAATTTATGATTATTGATAACCTCAAATTTGACAGTTCAGATTTTGAAACGTGCGAGCATCTCATTGCGCTACACATGTGTGTTATTGTAAAAAAAACAATAAAAAATTACTTTAGTACCTATTTAATTTGTTATTTACATATTATTGTGTCACTTTATGATTAAAATCTATGTGTAACAATATCTTAATATTTTTGGAATTATACTAATACTTCTTTCCTCTGTAGTGGTCAAAAACCAGGCGAATCATTACTGGTATTAAATGTCTGTGTTTGATAACATATATTTAATAATTTTAAGCGATTTTATTCATTCTTCTTCTGGGAATATTATTATATTTGGTCGATATTTGTAGTATGTTGTTGAACAAACCATTTTTCGCAGTTTTCAATTAGCGCAGTTAAGTATATTAAACTGGAATGGCGTACTTGGACATGTCACAATTCTTTACAATTACATAAGTTATACTTTTCAAAACTTTCCATTATCGGATAATTATTACAATCAATTTATTGAACACAAATGGCTGTTTCAAAAACTTTTTAATACGTCAAATAATCATTTGTTTATTTTTCTTGACAACAGCGGCAAGCATGGCCTCCTATCATAATACTCGCCTGTGCTATGCGAAAGTTATAAATACAATTATTTTGAATCAGAAAAAAATTGATTTCTACCACCTTAAGTAGTACAAAATTGTTGAAAAATAAAAGAAGAATAACCACCAACCAATTTTTGAACTGTTTTTCGTAACTAAAGTTGGTAGTTTTGTATTCTATTTAACGCGATAATTTGGGCATCAATGTAATTTATAGATATCGTGAATTATTCACTAAATATACATTTCTACCATCTTCAGCATAATGAAAAGTTTAGAAGATGAGAGTTTATAATCATAATAACTATTTTTTAATTACTTTCTATAACTAAAATTTGTAATTTGCTTTATTTATCGCTCTATTTATCGTAATATACATAGTTACATGATGTAGAATTTAAAATTCAATTACTTATAAAAAAGTACATTTATACCACCCTAAGTGAAAGGAAACTCCCTCAGAACGATGTATTAGACTTTCCGAACATATACTTTTGTTATTTTATATAACTAAAGTTGGTAATTTGTATTTTAACACTATTAAACGCTCAACGGAACATGCAAAGTGTAGGTGAAGTGGTTGATAAAAAGAGTTTTAATAAATCCGTGGCTACTATACCATCTTATTTTATTATTATAATTATTGTGTATGTACATTTAGATCTTAAATTCAGGCAGATTAACACATATGGAAATAACACAAATATAATAACACAATAACACAATAACATATTAATGTTTTTTAAATACAATTATTACCTTTATCTAGAAACTATAATGTTTCTTATTATTTACAATATTAAAGGTAAATGTGCAATTTTCACAATTTTTTATGACAATTTCAGATGAAGTTTCTGGTCGTGACTGAACCGGGATATTTTCAGAGCTTCTTGCTTTCACGATTATTGGTGGTTTATTTACAGTCGGCGTCGATGTCGGTCCCAAAATTTTTTCACATGTAGAAATTTTGTTAGTAGGATTTTCATCTATATAACCTTCTGCTATATACTGTTAGTACTCTTCCATCCTCCATGAATTTTCAATTACGTGATATCGCCTCCTCCATTAACTAGCAGAGTGGCAGAAGTTCGCCTGAAGCAATGGCCTGTATACTTGCATGGTTCTGGAAGTCCAAGATACTGCGCTATGTTTTTTGGAACTTTTGCAATATAATTCATTCCAACTACTTGATTATGGCATTTACCATTCGAATATTTTAAAAATAGTCTATGTATTTTACCATTTTTGGGCCTGATGTTGATATATTTTCGATAAATTGATATATAGTTCAGTGTTGCATTATTTGTGACAGTGAATGTTCTGCTAGTCTTTGTCTTAGAATCAGGTATTTTTGCAATAAGGATTGACTCCTTATCTTCAATGTCGTCCATTACCATCTTGACAAGTACGTCCCTTCTACACGCTCCAGCGATACCGAAAATCAAGATCACTTTTTGCAGTAAATATATCTCATCAGGAGCGTCCGTTAAGAAGGTTTTGAATTCAATAAAATTTAAGGTTTATGATTTTATTGGTTTGTGGCCAACAGCTTGACGTTTTAAATAAGCCAATTTTTTGTATTCGCTGATGTTTATATCATGTTTCACTGATATCGTAGATCTCAGCATTGAGTATATAGACCAAAGTGTAGAGGATTTCATTACCTTGGTTTTCTCTGCAAAATACGCAAGTAGAATGTTTTCTGATATCTTCTTGGTTCCTTTTGAATCGCACCATTTACTAAAAAGTTCATACTGCTTTTCGTACTTTCTTCTCGACAGTGAATTTAGAGCAACTGATTGTGCAGCTTGAGCAATTTCCGGCGGAGTGCACGAAATTTCAATAATTTCATCGATTTCCATTAAATTTTCACGAAAAGACATTTTTATTTTCAATGACGATCTTAAAATGACGCGTTGTTCATGAAATATTTGACATTTGTCAAATACCGTTCAACAACTACTCTGGTATCAAATGTCGCAAAAACATTTGACGTTTTTCCATTATGGTTTCCATGGTAACTCAGAAAGCGTTTTGGTTACTTTGCCGCTTGGCGAGCGGCAAAGTAAAAAACGCACGCTCCTCGGAGAAACAACTTTGCGCTTTCTTTTTGAAGCGCACACATGGTATTTTTCGCTCGGTTATAGAAAAAAATATGTTACTGTTACCATTACGGTTTTATACATATACGAATGTGATTAGGGTTATTTGGAAAAGGTTGAATGAATTAAAAATAAACTGCACTCCGCAAAATTAAATTGAACAATGGAATTATGTACATATAAAATACAATATCTAAAACTCAATGAGTTTTTGTAAGGCAGAACGAAAGTACAGAGTATTGAATAGTATAAAAATACAGCCTCAACATTTGCAAACAAGAAACAATTTTTCCAGCAGTTTATACAATTACGCAAAATGAGGCTTTTACGGCTAAATCGGAGTGTTTACCGGAATATGAAGATGATCTCCGCTCAAGCCATTGTGTACGTATTGCATATACCATTTTTTTTGTGTTAGCTTTCCAAATAAACACAAAATGCAACCTCCACACATATTTTCGCGCCTGGCTAACAGATTTCTGCTGACTACACTAGTCGTGAGATATTGTTTATTCTTTCATTTTATCGTCTCAAAACGCGTTGTCAAAATAATAGTTCATTTAAAATAGTGATATCAAACAACTTTCACCAACTCATATGTCAATTTTACCCACTCAAAGGTTATTTATTTCATAACTAATAATATACCTAATGTGAATAATACCTATAATAATTATATTATTCATGCTTGTAATTGTACTAGTTGAGAGTATCTGGTCATTAGCAACTTGGGAACATGAACTAAAGACCTACTTTGAAATGTCACAATTCTCTTTCACTAGAAGCGTTACCTTCAACTTGGATCAGTAGGGCCATAAAGATGATTTGCTTTTCTATGATTTTTGAGTAGGCCAACAGTACCTTCTCAGACACTCCAATAAAAAAAAAATATGGTCTTCCATCTTTGAAACGCCATATACTATTTTTCATACTTTGTGTGCGATTTCCGTGGCAATAAACTGTTCACCACATCTACTGCTTTAATTTCTACATCTTCTGGCAAAGCATCTTCATCATCACTATTTTCGTTTTCTTTAGTACTTATTTATAGAATAAACAATAACGCTCTAGTCGGGAAATTTGCCAAAATGACAAAAAATAAAAAATTAAATTGAACAATTTTTTTATTGATATTTCCGTCAATAGAATCAAACTAAAAATAAAATTTCTCTATTTTTTTTAATGTTCGTAATAGCCCGGGATGGTTTTTACGGAAAGAAAAATTGGGAAAATTAGTGAACAAAAGCAATGGCCAACAAAAGCAATATCGGCTAACCTCTTAGTATGTGTCCGATTAGCTCAGTTATTAGAGCGTCTTTTCAACTCCAAGGGCCGGGGATCGATCCCAGGGCGTGTTGTTTATTTTAACACTCGAATCAAACACAAAACATTTTTTGTTGTTTGTAATAGTCTAAATAAGGTTTTTAGGAATATAATGTTTTTCTAGAAAAGTTATAGGATTCGGGAAAATTTTTAAATGCTTTTTTCTATGGGATTTTTGAACACCATAAAATTTTTCAGGAATATATAATATACATATAAATATTATTTTTCAAATAGCGACCAGTTTTTGACATGCACTTTTCGATAATCTCTAACGATACTAATTTACTTGCAATTGGATTAAAAATAAGAACATACATTAAATATTACTAAGGAAAATAATGAATAATAATTTCTTTACTTTTGTCAAGTGTGCCTTAGACAGCCATGATGCATAATATTTTGCAGTTATTTTTATCACGTCTTCTTCGGAAAACAAAACAGTCACTTAGGTAATGACAGAGACATAAGCTTTATGAGCAGACAGTAAAAGTTTCTCAATTTGTGTTAAACTTCAGTTTAATTTTTCTTCAATATTATGTATACTCAAAGTGAAAAAGTAGATATTATATTAATATTTGGAGAATGTCAAAGAAATTCAAGGAGTTGTATGTTCAGAGATATCCCAATCGGCAACATCCAGCCCATCAGTATTTTCCATATGTTGAGAATCGTTTTAGGCAAGAAGGAAATAGCGAGGCGGAACAGAGGTTTATCATAAATGAAGAGACTGAAATTAACGTTCTCGCTATGGTTGGGATTAATAAAACGGTTTCTTTAGGATAAATTAGTCAAGAAATGCAGATAAGTCACGAATCAGCAAGAAAAATACTGAAAAAGCACGGATATCGAGCATTTAAATATCAGTTACATCAACATTTGTATGCTGACGATGGTGATAAACGGGTAGTGTTTTGTGATTCACTGGTTCAAAATCATAGAGTTTACCCAAATTTTATCAACTTTATTCTATTTTTCGACGAATCACGATTTACAAATGATGTTCAATAAGCAAAATACTCGGTACTGGGGCCAACAAAATCAACATGCAATGAGAGAAGGCAATATCCAAGAAAGGTTTGCCGTCAATGTCTGGGCTGGTATCGTTGGAAACAGAATAGTTGGGCCAATATTGTTTCAAGGTGAGTTATCAGGGGTTAGGTACTTGGGTACCAACAAGATGGAGCACTCCCTCATAATACCAGAGAAGTTCTTAAATTTTTAATAGAGCATTTTTATAATCAAGTTATTTCAACCAATGGTCCAGTACGGTGGCCTGCCCGCTCATCGGATCTCACTATGTTCGATTTCTTCATTTGGGGATATGTTAAAGAAAAGGTTTACTATGCAACAGCCCCAGCCACTCTAGAGATCTCAGAAGAAATAATTCTACGGGCCTTTAGAAGTATAATGCCTCAAATGTTACGAAACTTGATGAGAGAAACAATTGAACGAGCTGAAGAAGGAGGAATGTGTCTTGAACGAGGAGGAATGCACTTTTAAAATTTGCTACAGTGAAAGTAAATGAATTATTATCCGTGGCACACTTGACAAAAGTATATAAATTATTATCCAGTAAAATCCTTTTTTCTGAAAGTGCTTGTCGAAAAATGGTCCCCATTTGAAAAATAATAGTTAGACACGAAAATATAATTTTACCAACTTGTCTTATTCCTATTTATCATACGAGTCACCGAAACTGTGTGATTGTAATTTTCTGACATCACCTGAGGTCCTCAGATTAGCTCACGTCCGATCATGACCACCTAGATGCAATATTAAAAGTGACTCCAAAAAAATTGAGTAGACGTAAAAACTCTTCAAAATGTCACATTTTGATCCAGAATTGTTTCAGAAATCCAAAAATGTTACAATATACAGGGTGTTCCAGTTGAAAATTCAAAACCGGACCCATTTCCGGTGAATCCAGAAGTGACCGGAAAAGGAAAAATAGGCGAAAAGTCTCCTCTTCACATACCAAATCTCATTTTGATACACCTAATAGTCTAGAAGTTATGACTTGTCTAATAGCTCCGTTGACACGTATATATATATATATATATATATATATATATATATATATATATTGTTATGTATTGATAAATTGTATAAATAAAGAATTTTGTTATTATGATTATTATTAATATATTTTTGCACCGCGTTGGGCGCCAATTGTAATGTAATGATGATATAACAAATTATTTTGTTATTATTTTGCCCCACGTTTTGGGTGCCAATTGTTATATAACAATGAATTGAAAAAAAATTATTAATTTAATTTTGCCCTTTTTTGGAAATAAATGGATATATAAGTTGATAAAGATGATTATTTTCGCCCTGTATAATATGTTTTGTGATGTAATAATAATTGCTAGCTACGTCACTGTTCTCTCGTCACGTTGCTGCCAATTGTTATCATTTTCCTTACCACAGCTAAACTCAGTTGGTACGCCCCCTGTCTCAGATAGCCGGTTCAGGCAATTGAGCCACTAGCCACTGCTTGATATGTCAAATTTCTATTTATTCAATGGTCATAAGTATGATTGTTGATCATTGTAGAAAACAAACGACAAAGTATCAAAAAGCAAGTATTTCCTTTATTCAGGAAAACTTAATTTTACCTGGCCTACGAAAGATAACTTACTCTAAGGTGAATCTACAAATATTCATGGATAATCATGAGAAAAGTTCATTGGTAAAATATACACAACCTCACTTTTACCTTGAAAGTGAAAATTTCTTTATAGTTCGAAATCAATTGAAATAAAGTTCTTCCGATGGAATATGCGTTATTAGTGAAATTGTTCAGTTCGGAATGTGCACTATGGAAGGTTCATACCTGTCTGGAACTGTCGCTGTTCAATACAAGCCAGGATTTGGATTCCCTTTCACTCCAATGCTATCAGGAACTCCAATACCAAATAGAAAAGGACCATACAAATTCAGCAATCAGCCTTGGATACTTGTATACGGTGTACAAATAAGGTAATCTTGGTTTCCACTTATAATGTGGAAATTATTCCATTTTTCTTTCTCCCAAAAATATAACGTGGCATTCGTTTTAAATTTATTTTCGATCTCCTCTTGTGGCTTTGTTTGTTGTCACCCTGGATACCATTTTTGTTCCTTCCCTCTGATTCGAATTTTTGAATTCGCGTCACATTTTCACTGTTTATGGTTATGTGTCATAACTTATACATAAAACTATTTTTCCATTCTTATTAACTATGTACAAATTTCAATAATAATTGCGTCTGACACTTTCCCGCTCTTATTCTCTTACAATTTCAAATTCTACATGTGACCATCTGTTCCCTGATTGGCTATTGTCATTAAGAAGTTTGCTGTTCTACCATTGGCTACTTTTAGTTAGCTACAATTTCATATACTGTATGTTTCAAATTTATAAATTTGTATATCACATTTTATTCAGGAAAATTTTGTAAATCTAGACTTTTTGTTGTCTTTTGAAGAATTATGGGTTGTAATCATTCTGACAGTGTATGAAATTGATTGTGTTATATAATTTGGACATTTTTATCTATTCATATCATACATAGGCTTATAAAGGAAATAGAACTTCCAAAATTATGTAAAAACAATCTCTTGAAACTAATAGCTAATCAATAATTATTCTTTTTTGTGGGTTTTTCTGTTTAAAATATCTAACTGGTTTTTCATAACATAACAATATATATATATATATATATATATATATATATATATATATATATATATATATATATATATACCCCTATATATATAGGTCAAAGATATATATATATAATATATATATATATATATATATATATATATATATATATATATATATATATATATATATATATGGCAGGAAATTTCGTGCAACATTGATAGATTTTGAACTCCACCTGATTAGGTCTGAGCTTCACTCCGCAAATTATAGATGTCACGTCTGAAATTTTTGTATTTCACATCTTTGTCCTTTGCCGAAAGGCACAAGTTCTCTGAGAGGTTTGGTTCAAGTTCGAGAAAAACCACAAGCCGTTCTGATGTTTGGGAAACCATTAAACAGCTCTAGGCTGATGGTGGCCTTCTTGGACATGAAACAAATCTGTTTTTCTTTTGATATTTGTTTGCGCTACTTGGAACGCACTAGAAGCTTGACTTCTGGTGTCGTGGATTGGCCTATACTGACAGCTGTTGGTGACCTATCAATGTTGCACGAAATTTCTGCCATTGAACTCACCTTAACTAGGTCTGAGCTTCACTCCGCAAATTATAGATGTCACATCTGAAATTTTTGTATTTCACATCTTTGTCCTTTTCCGAAAGGCACAAGTTCTCTGAGAGGTTTGGTTCAAGTTCGAGAAAAACCACAAGCCGTTCTGATGTTTGGGAAACCATTAAACAGCTCTAGGCTGATGGTGGCCTTCTTGGACATGAAACAAATCTGTTTTTCTTTTGATATTTGTTTGCGCTACTTGGAACGCACTAGAAGCTTGACTTCTGGTGTCGTGGATTGGCCTATACTGACAGCTGTTGGTGACCTAGCAATGTTGCACGAAATTTCTGCCATTGAACTCACCTTAACTAGGTCTGAGCTTCACCCCGCAAATTATAGATGTCACATCTGAAATTTTTGTATTTCACATCTTTGTCCTTTGCCGAAAGGCACAAGTTCTCTGAGAGGTTTGGTTCAAGTTCGAGAAAAACCACAAGCCGTTCTGATGTTTGGGAAACCATTAAACAGCTCTAGGCTGATGGTGGCCTTCTTGGACATGAAACAAATCTATTTTTCTTTTGATATTTGTTTGCGCTACTTGGAACGCACTAGAAGCTTGACTTTTGGTGTCGTGGATTGGCCTATACTGACAGCTGTTGGTGACCTATCAATGTTGCACGAAATTTCTGCCATTGAACTCACCTTAACTAGGTCTGAGCTTCACTCCGCAAATTAAAGATGTCACATCAATAATTTTTGCATTTCACATATTTGTCCTTTGCTGGAAGATACAAGTTCTCCGAGAGGTTTGGTTCAAGTTCGAGAAAGACCACAAGCCGTCCTGATGATTGGGAAACCATGAAACAGCTGCAGGCGGATGGTGGCTTTCTTGGACATGGAACAAATATATTTTTCTTTTGTTTGTATATATATCTTCTTTATATATATAATTCTACTGTACGTGTGTGGCACTGAACTCCTCCTAAGCGGCTGGACCGATTTGAATTATTTTTTTTGTATGCGTTTGAGTGGCGCCCTGGATGGTTGAGATTCACAAATCAGCCCGGCAGATGGCGCTGCAGTCGGTATCATAAACGGCTGGACAGATTTGAACGAATTTTTTTGTGTGCGTTTGAATGGCGCCCTGAATGGTTTATATTCACAAATCATCTTCCTAAATGTTAAGGGTGGTCCACCCCTTGATTTTATTTTTATTTTTTGGAAAAAAAAAAGTTTCAATTTTTTTATGATACAGCATTCAAAAATACACACAACCCAGAATTTTCACCCCTCTTCAATCAACCCCCATTATTTTAGCAAGATTTTTATTTTTATTTTGTCATGACTGAAAAAAATTCATATTACTCTTAATTTTCACCCTTCTACGATCAACCCCTATTTTTATTTTTTTTCATTTCATAGAAAAAACGGGATAACAGGAAAACGGGATAACGGGAATAACGGGATAACGAAGAAACGGGAGAACGAGATAACGGGATGACAGGATAGGGGATAAGGGAAAAATGGGATAACGGAATGAAGAAGAAATGGAATAACAGGAAAACGGGATAACGGGATAACTGGATAATTGGAATACGGGATAACGAGAAACGGAAAAACGGGATAACGGATGACAGGATAAGGGAATAACGGGAAAAAGGGATAACGGGATAACAGGGAAACGGGATAACGAAAACGGGATAACGGGATGACAGGATAAGGGATAAGGGGAAAACGGGATAACGGGATAAGGAAAAGGGAAAGGGATAAAGGAAAACGGGATAACGGGATAACGGGAATAACGGGATAACGAAAAACGGGATAACGGGATGACAGGATAAGGAGATAACGGGAAAACGGGATAACGGAATAAAGAAAAAAAGGGTTAACAGGAAAAGGGGAAAAAAAAGGAACAAATAAAAAAAACAAAAAAAAAAAATTCTACGCGGACGAGAGTTTTCGGAAAAACATTTTAGGTAACATAGAAATTTGGACAGGGTCCGCTAGTATATATATATATATATATATATATATATATATATATATATATATATATATATATATATATATATATATATATATATATATGTTGTTATGTTATGAAAAACCAGTTAGATATTTTGAAAAAAAAAAAAAACGATTTCATAAAAAACCCACAAAAAAAATAATTACTTAATAGCTATTAGTTCAGGAGATATTGTTTTTACATATTTTGAAATTCTATTTCCTTTATGAAGCCTCTGTATAATATGAATAGATAAAAATATCCAAATACTATAACACAATCAATTTCATACACTGTCATAATGATTACAACCCATAATTGTTCAAGAGACAACAAAAAAGATCTAGATTTACAAAATCATCCTGAATAAAATGTGATCAACAAAATTATAAGCTTGAAACATACAGTAGATGAAATTGTATGTAACTAAAAATAGCCAATGGGAGAACAACAAACTTTTTGATTACAATATCCAATCAGGGAACAGTATATGGTCAAATGTAAGATTTGAAATTGTGAGAAAATAAGAACGGAAAAGTGTCAGAGACAATTATGATTGAATATTGTAAATAGTCTGTAAGAAAGGAAAAATAGTTTTATTTATAAGTTTTGACAAATAACCCCAAACAGTGAAAATGTGAGAACATAGTGCGCGAATTCAAAAATTCAAATCAAAAGGAATGAGGAAAAATGGTATCCAAGTGACGGAAAAAACAAAGCCAGGGGAGACCGAATATAATTTGAAAAAGAATGCCACGTTTTGTTTGGAGAGAAAGAAAATTTCAAAAAGATAAGCAGCAAACAACATTACCTTGTATGTACCCCATATACAAGTATTCCAAAGCTGATTTTTGGATTTGTATGGTTCCTCCTTTTTGGTATTGGAGTTCCTGAGAGCATTGGATTGAAAGGGAATCCAAATTCTGGGTGTGTATTGAACAGCGACAGTTCCAGCGTCAGGTATAAACTTTCCTAGTGCACATTACGAACTGAACAACTTCTCTAATAACTCATATCCCATCAGAAGAACTTTATTTCATTTGATTTTGAACTATTAAAGAAATTTCCACTTTCAAGGTAAAAGTGAGGTTGTGTCTATTTATCCATGACCTTTTCTCATGATTATCCATGAAAATCTGTAGAATGACCATAGAATAAGTTATCTATCGTAGGCCAGGTTAATTTAAGTTTTCCTGAATAAAGGAAATAATTGGTTTTTGATACTTTGTCGTTTGTTTTCCACAATGATCAACAATCATACTTATAAACATTGAATAGATTGAAATTTGACATCAAGCAGTGGCTAGTGGCTCAATTGCCTGAACCGGCTATCTGAGACGAGAGGCGTACCAACTGAGTTTAGTCGTGGTAAGAAAAGTGATAACAATTGGCAGCAACGTGACGAGAGAACAGTGACGTTAGCTAGCAATTATTATTACATCACAGTATATCATACAGAGCGAAATTAAATTATCTATCAATATTTCATAACAAAAAGCTAATAATATTCACTACAACTATTGTTTTTACAATTATTATTACATAACAATATATATGCATAGGCATATATATAATGAAACGGGATAACGAAAAAATGGGGTAACGGGAATAACAGGAAAACGGGATAACGGGAAAACGGGATAAAAGGAATAACGGTATAACACGATAACGAGAAATTGGAATCAAGGAAAACAAGATAACGGGATAATGGAATAATGGGAAAGTGAAATAACGGGATAACGGGAAAAGTTATAATGGGATGACGGGAAAACGGGATAATAGGATAACACAAAGAAAAACATAGGAACAGAGAAATTCTACGCGGACGAGAGTTTTAAAGAAAAAAGTTTTAGGGAATATAGAAATTTGGACAGGACGTCTGTCGGGTCAGCTATTACTTTTTTAAATAACCTTTTTTCAAAAATAATATTAGGAATGTTTAAAAATGAATAAAAAATTGAATTTAATTTTTTTCCAACATTTACCAACATTTAAAATAAAACATCAAAATCGGAGTAGTTGTACGCGGGACCGCCATCTTAACGTACCTCTCGCTATATCTCGTGACGGATGAGAGCTGTGGGTATGTTACTACGGTGCAGTCATACAGACTTAACCTAAGTGTTCCCTGTTAGGCGGTTGCACCCCCATCCAAGTATTTACCACGATTTGCTTAGCTTGAGAAATCGATAGGCTTTCGTCAATCTTCCAAGCCGTGCCGTGTCCCCATTTCAAAGCAATTATAATAATAATATAATAATTTATTAACTTCAGGTACAATATATAAACATAGGCAGAAGTAGGGAATAAGTTAATAAACGAGAGAAGTCACATAAACTGTTTCTAGTTTGTGTGTGACTGTGAAAATTACAGAGTAAAAATGTATCATGTAGTAAAATAATAAAATACAAGATTAATATTTAACACTAGGTGTTTGCGAAAATAAATAATAAAGTTTTAAAATAAAAATTAATTTAGATATAATAAAATGTCAAATTTTAGGGAACTTTGTTATGTCATAGGGGATATTTATATAAAAAACGGAAAAATGTTTCTGTTGGGATGATTAGGAATATAATAAATTATGTATCTCTGTACGAGGCAAGCCAGTGATGTAGTCATTTAATCTTCTTTTGATTTCATTTCGATTTTTTGAAATTTTTATTTGATTTGGTAGAGTATTGAATAGTTTAAGGCTCAGGTAGCTGTGGCTTTTTTGCCCTACAACTTTATTCATGTAAGGTATTTTGGAATTATTTTGTTTATTTCGAGTGTTGTATTCGTGTTCTATTCTAGGATGTTTGTGTTTTGATTTGAAACATTTGATATTAGTATGTAAAAAGAAGAGCTGTACGGGATCAAATATATTCGTTTCGAGATAGAGAGCATCTGTTGGATGAGTTCTCTTTTTTTTGAAAATTATTTTAAGGATTCTTTTTTGTGTCACTATCAGTTTATTCATAGTAGTCTTTCCAGCTGATCCCCATGTCAGTATCCCATAAGTAATATGCGTTTGAATGAGAGCGAAGTATAACGTTTTGAGTGTTTTGTTATCTAGCATATCTCGTAGGACTTTGAAACGATGCATAAGAAATTGCAGCTTTTTTATTACGTATATTATATGGGATTCCCATTTGAGCTTGTCATCTATAATAATGCCGAGATATTTGATCTGTTTTACAGATGTGATGGTGAAAGAATTTGACACATTAAGGGAAGTAAAAGATGGTGAGTAACGTGCAATAGCATAAATTGGTAGGTAGTACGTTTTGCTGAAATTTATTGTGAGGAGTCTATGTGAAAACCAGTTTTTGATGTTTCCAAGATCCATCTCTACTTCATTTTCCAGGGAAATCCAGGTTGTGTCCTCATAAAAAATGGCTGTGTCATCAGCATATGTAAATATTTTTATTAATGGTACATGTTATGAAACCCTTGTTGTGTAATTCGAACTCACACTCGATTATTTCTCCTATATATTTCATTTCTTTCATATATCTATCAACAAATGAATTGTTTCACTTTCCACTAAAATAAATACGTCCGATTAAATTGAGGTTAAAGAGAGCCACAAAATTACTTGTTTGGTAGAAATTACAGCTTTCCCAACTCTTTAGCTAATTAACTCCTATATGAAACCAGGCATTCTTCAAGCTGAGAGTTTCCCGAATCAGGGCTCTGATCCAACAACTTTTCTCATTCAGTTTTTTGTACTTTCACTGAAATGCTATCGTTGGGAATACAAGTGTCTACACCACTGGTCTGCTTTCAAACATTATATCCAAGAAGTGTTGTTCTTTTTTGATTGCCCTCGTTTTCCTTTGATCCTTTTCGTGAACCTTTGAAACTAATTGCTGCCTTGGAGGCCATCGCTTCTTCGTTTTCCTGTTAGCTTTCGCAAAAGAGGCGTGGTGATGCTTCAAACAGAAGGATGAATATCCCAGTCAGATACTGTGAGCCCATATTTCGGAGGTTTGTTTTTTGAAGTAGGAACAAAGTTATATGAGAACAAAGTAACATGCATGATTTATTATTGCGGTAGAATTCGTTACTTTTGATTGATAACTCAATTAATTTGGTTACTTCAAAGTGGCTTCGAATACATCGAATCAATGTATATCAAGATATATACGGGATGTGAAAATTACATTTGGTTTCATCTCTGACTGAAAGAAACCCTCACAATCCTCAGATATTGGAAGATATTCATCTTGAGCAATAAAATGTTCGGTAAAGGTCAAGAAAATGAGATCACCCACTATCTTCACGAAATTTTCACAGGCACAGTATAGCAATCGAAAATTTAGCGCGTAAAAAATAATTTTAGCAGATATGGGCCCCCGAAGGTCCATACAGAGAGGTTATAGAATATCACTTTTGGAAACTGCAAACTGATTTAAAGAATAGCTTTTTACCTTGAAATATTAACTGTACACTCATTTAACGTTCAAGTAATATTGGAATCACTTATTGTTCGATGAAGTCGTGAATAAACTCCGATTTCATTTCATTTAATTTTTCACATGAAATGTCAAAAATCATGTATTGATGGTTGCATTGTGCTTTGATCTTGGCGTTTTATGGACATGCCACGTTGCCAACTATTCAAGTGAATTGGGCCAATCTGGATGTTCGCAAAATTTTGACGAAATTTTCACGAAATAATCACAAAATTATCACAAGTGCTTCAAAACTCGATAAAAACACTTAAGCAATTGAAATTTAAGCGCGAATAATATAATTTGGAAATTATGGCCTTTTAAAGTTAAAAAAAAGTATGGTTTCGCTTCAATATTAGAATGTGTAGATGGGTTCCAACTTGTCCTTCTGTTCGTTAGCAGCATATTTGCGTATTCGTTCGTCCATTATATAGTATATTCGTCCTCAAAATCCCATACATGTCGGTCCTCTCAGGAGAGTTAAAAAATATTTTCACAGACGCATCCTTCAATCTTGCATTCAAAATCGAAAACACCGTGAAAAAGTTCTTCACAAAGTTGAAATCCAGAAGAACTTGAAAGCGGCATAACCTATAAAATTCCTTTTGCAGAGTGCAACGAAGTGTATGTCGGACAGACAGTAAGAACATGAACATGAACGAAGCACAAGACCCCAAAAACCTAATTGTAATAATAAACAAAACAGGTCTGGCAGAACACTCAGAATATTTTTACACAAATTCGATTTCAACAACACATAAATTGTTGGAAAACAACAAAACTATAGAAAAAGAAGCATACAAGAGATGATAAACATAAAAAACATAAGAACAATACTAACAAAAAAACAGATTTTCAATTTCTACCCAACTCCTATTCATATCTGATAAATGAATTAAAAACAACAAAATAACGACCCTTATCAATGAATAACTGAAATAAATCCCGAATTTTTACACAAAAAAGCAAACGATCTCAATCCACACTAGATATATTCAGTGAGAAACCAACTCTCCTTCCATCACTGACACATAAAAATTCCATTTATAAAAGGAAGAAGAATCCAGATTATATGTAAATGTCCCTAGCAATATATATTTTATTTCGACAAGGAACCTACTGTTGTTGTTTTCTACATAATTTTTGTTTTCTACATAATTTTTATTCCAATATTTTATCCGTCATTTCATGTTGAAAATTTCTTAGAAAAATTTACATTTACAGTCAAATGTATATGTATTTCATCGACTCTTAATGTGCTTTCTAACATCATTTTATTATTCAGTGTGTCACTCTATTAATTATGTTAAATAATAATCACAATCCCTATTGTAGTGCCCTGAAGATGTATATATGAAAGTCGAAACGTCGGCAATAGATCGATAGTGGTTTTGGTTATTTTGACCTTCCACCAACTAAATCTAAATTACAATTAAAATTATAAAATGATATATCCAAGCCCCATACAGATTCATAACCCTATACAGATCGTTCTGAAAATTTGTGATTGGGAATTTTGAATTGCTAGGAAATTACAAAAACATGGGGCGTATGCCATAGTAAGGAGTGTAGGGGGTAACTGTCGTTGAGAAAACAGTGCAGTGCAGTGCAATAAAATTGTTAGTGACTTAGGTGAACTATTTATT
Source organism: Gonioctena quinquepunctata (assembly GCA_018342105.1). NCBI lineage: Eukaryota > Metazoa > Arthropoda > Insecta > Coleoptera > Chrysomelidae > Gonioctena > Gonioctena quinquepunctata. The sequence goes on along the minus strand of JAFIRS010000784.1, from coordinate 212,273 downwards.
CATGCATCAATTATCTATTACATGCGCCCCACGTTTTTCGTTTTGAATTATAAGTATTATCATAGCTTTTTAAAATTCCCAATCATAAATTTTCAAGACAATCTGTATCGGCTTAGGAATCTGTATGGGGTTATAAATCTGTATGGGACTGGGAGAAATTATTTAGTACTTCTTAGTCTGCTTCAAAAAAATATATTTAATTACAAAATTTAATTTTTTGTCTGTTGCCATAAATTTGATGGTTGATAATGTTTGACATGTTGATATGTATTTTCAAATCTATCCTCAAAAGCTTTTGAGCAGCTCAAGGTACTTTTTTCATTTTCATAATTTATGCGTATTTATTCGTACTTCACTGTGTTAAGACTATTATTTGAAGTTTTTGTGACATAAATAGTTCAAGGAGACGTTGTTTGAAAAACCCGAATAATTTTCGCTACATAAGTGGAGAATATGTGTTTAACGATTGTAGAAAAGTTATTTCAGAGTTCGTTGAAAATAACCTATTTTCTGTATTCTGGTATGTTATTGGATAAAAATGACAAGTTTTGGGCTCCTCATTGTGATTGTAAATGCTGTTAAATGTGGAACACCAACCATTTGGAGAACCACAAAACCATCTCGATGACTGTTACTTTTGTAGTGTCAACATAAAAGGCATAAACGCTAAAAGTTGAGCTAAAGGGCAGTACCCAAGTACTACTTGTGTTCAGCGTTCAACATTCACCAGACTCTTCAGTGCCTGAAAATATATTTGAACCCTTAGTACAAGACAATAAAGGACCAAGCCCATGAGAAAATGATACTGATTTTGAAGATGTATCAATCAAAATGCTTTTCACAAAACGAATTAGATGATCTTGTAAGAGATTTGAATCTTTCTTAACAAGCTTCAGAATTGTTGGCATCAAGACTGAAAGAAAAAAATTTTCTTTCTCCAGGCACTAAAATTACATTTTATATCGTGAAAGAGAAACAGAGTTACGGAGTTATTTTTCCGAAGACGACAATATTGCTTTTTGTTCAGATATTAAAAACTTGTCGATAAAAATTATAGTTTACAAAACTAAAAAACACGCTTATAAAGCAATAAGGACTGAAATGTAGAAAATAATAAGAATACAGTCATTGGCCAAAAATTTTTCAACATGAATACAAGAGGTTATCTTGAACGATGGAAAATAGTGACAGTCGCAGATGATTCCACATCTGATTTTATGAATATTCTGTTCATATTTTCAAACAAAACAAGAATAAAGTTATTGACCAAAAATGTTTCTCTTATGTACAAAAAGCGTTAGGTGCTTGATATCAGTTATCTTTATATAATTATGAAAAGTAAGTACGGAAAAAAAATTTGTGTAATGTGCATTCGCCATATTTTGAAATGTGAATTATGCTGTGAAAAACCAGTGCATTCGCCATATCTTTGAAATGATTCTTTTTTACCATCTTGGTGAGAATACCAGGTTATAGCTAATGAAATTATTTTATTGCCATCGGTTCTCAATATTTCTAATACTTCCGACATCTGGAAATGGGTGGAAATTAATTTCAAAAATTCCATTACCTACATTTATACATACATACAGGTGAAGTTAATAAAGCGTGTATAAAAATGGGTTCGAAACAATATAAACCAAGTGAATGGCGTTTGTTCATTGACAACTCAAAACGTAGCCTAAAATGCATTCTGTATCATAACGGAAATGAATACGCTGGCGTACCTATTACTCACAGTGCAAAGTTGAAGGAAGAATATTGTATCCTAAGTCCACACATAAGAGAAGAGCTTTAAAGCGAAGTTTTGTTTAGAACTCAATGATTAATTAAATTTTTTTATAATTTGTTTCTTAGTTAATACATGTTATTTTTCTGTTTTGAACAAAGATATCTGGAACTCAAAAACTAGAGCTGATAAAGAATTCTATACCGGGTGATTCTCCAAGGTGCCTCACCCCTATAACTTTTTTATTATTGAATATATTATAGTTCAATTTAAGTTTTTTGACATATTTACTTGCTTTGCCGTACTTCTGGTTTGACCGGAAATGACCCCAACTTTCGATTTTTAAATGGGACATCCTATATATTTTTACTTATTTCTATCGGGAATGACATTCTAAATCCAACAACACCTCACTTGTCAATATTTGACGAATAAAGTCATTTTTATTCCAATTTTTATTTTTTGATCTAGAATGCCATGGATCGTGTAAATCGCTCCATTCTTGATCAAGTTACATGGGAAAATATACGACTTTGAGGCTAATGACTTCACAGTCGTTTTAGAATTATTTAAAATTCGCAAATTAGTCCATTAAGATTCTAAATTTTCAAAATCACCTCCTCTTTGATCACGGCAATGTTCAACTTTTTCAATTATTGTGCGCACCACATTGATTGGCTGTTCCGCAGTGATGTTCTGGAAGACCACCTTTACTTTATACTCCAGTTTACGAGTACCTGATGCTGTGTTATACACCTGATTTTTAATTTTCCCCCAGAGAAAAAAATCCAGCAGAGTAAGATCTGGTTATCTAGAATATGAAAAAGAAAAGGGAAACATTCTCAATTGAATATTGAGAGGAAGATTTTTCTGTGAATTGAAAAATCCACAATTAAAATGAATACCCCACAAGAGGTTATCTTGACGATGGAAGATAGTGACTAAAGTTTATCTTTCAGTCGCAGATGATTCCACATCTGATTTTATGAACATCCTGTTTATATTTTCAACAAATCATGAAAAAGAAATAATACATTATGAAAAAATATGACAACTTAAGAATGTACCCACTTTTCTGGGAAGGTGTCATTCAGATGTTCTCTTACGACTTGAGAATTGTGAGGTGGCGCTCTATCTTGTTGAAAATAGATATCAACTTGGTTAGCCAATGGCAAATCTTCAATGAAATCATTAATTTGATTTCTAAGGAACTGTAGATATCTTTTCGCAGTAAGTTGTCCGTCGAAAATTATTGGCCCCAAAAGTTTTCCTCCGATAATACCAATTGAAACCAAACCGCTCTTAAATATTTTCTTCTTGCATCAGATGTTAATTTGTTTGAGACCAGTACCTTTGATTATTCCGATTGAACAGACCCAAGTTGGTGAATCGAGTTTCATCTGAATAAATAATTTTAAATGGAAAACGTACATCTTCTCTGTATTCAGTAAAAAACCAGTTGCAATAAGTTATCTTTGGTTGTGGTCGTTATCGTAAAGATGTTGGTGTAGTTGGTACTTGAATTATCGATAATTATATTTGTGAAGAATTCTCCAAACGGACGAATAACTTATATCACACTCAGAAACAATTTGGCGAATTGACGCCGTACAATTCACATAGGCCAACACGTCTACTTTTTTCTCTTCACTGACGATGAAGTTATTGGCATTTTATTCTGGTTCATTTCGCATTTTCCTTTCCAGTTTCGGAAAATAATGCCGAGTGGATGGCGACGATTAGGGAATCTCTGAGCATAAATCCGAGCTGCATCAGTTGCATTCTTTTTTGCTTCTCCGTAAATTAGCAACATGTCAATTTTCTCGTTTCTAGTATAATTTTGCATATCAAATTATAAACTACGCAACAAATAAATTTTTAAAAATGACAGCATATTCATTAGCCTATTTGTTTAGGTAGTCCTAGCAACAGCTTCAATAGGCCTTTTCATTTAGGTGATTTTTCAAGGCGCATGCGCTCGTTTTGAGACCCAAAGTCTGATTGGCTATTGGGAAAGTGAATAGCCATTGGTTAGTTTTGAAATAACAATTTGAGATTGGCTTAGTTCAAAATTAGCGGTATTTTCACATTATCGCCCGTATGCACCGTAGGCTAATTTCGCGGATTGGTTACGGAAACCTGGATTAGATTATTGTTTATTATGCACCGCAAGAAAAATCTGGTATAAGCTTCAGATTTTCTAATCGGTCAACGAAGCGTGGTTTAACAAATGACGTCTATTATTTTGAGTGTTGAGTTTTTTGCAAGTTTTTCATTATTTCTGGATAAAATGGAGGACGAAATATTCATTGATGATGACCTAGATATCATCTTTGGTTTTCCTCGTATACGAAAGGAGTGATTATTTCAACACTATGGACAATTATTAATTTTTTCGAAGATTTCGACTTACAAAACCTACAGTTCTCAGCTTCCTGGAAAACATAGAAGACGAAATTGAATTCCAAAATGATTTGTAAGTTGATGAATGCAAGAGAGTGTCTGTCTTTGTGTCTTGTTGGCTGGTAGATTACCCCACCTCATGCATCTTCACCCAAAACAACTTATTTTATGGAGAATGCTCCTTGGCTACATAAATAGTTTTTCGGTGATATGAGGTGTAGTGGTATAACGGCTACTAGCAGGTATCTATCTACTATCTTATTTATTTTGGAAATAATAGTCTAACCCCAATGAACCAATACCTGACCACATTGCGTCTGTATTCTTGTGCTGGGCATCAAAGTACAATCGGAGATTTCATTGGCTGCCATCAGACCACAGTTTCCAGAAATCTTCCGTATCTCGCTTCCAAGCTTGAGATTTATCATCATTGGAAACTTTGTTTATTTTTTTGTCCTCCATGATACTATCGTGTTTTAAGAGTACCCTCATGAGACTCTGCTTTTCTCCCGGGAAAAAATTGGGCATTCTTTCTGTGTTTTCACCATCAGTCATTTTGAAAATAAAAATCGAAACTGACAATTTTGACGTTTCATCATTTCCAACTATCGAAAAATCTTGCAATACCAACGTTGTCAGATTTCCAATCTGGATTATTCAATCTGCTGACGGTGCATAGCCACGGGCCAAATATTACAAAAACGGGATTGGGGAACTAGAGTTAGAATTGTCAAACGGTGCATTCAGGCATATGTCAACAGTCAACTTCATGACAAATGCACCTGCATACATTGGCGTTCGTAACTTTCTTTGTAGTTTAAGTACTTATTACCTATTTTATACCGCCAAAAACCTTTCATTCGTAGATAAAATAATGTACACGAATATTTTCTAATGGTGAGTTTTCTTCTCCATGTAAATTCAAGTCAACTACCCATAGGAAAACTCGGTAATATTTTATTTCCTTTCAAAAACAAATTCGCCGTCAATACCGTTGGGTCTGACAGGTAAACAAAGTTAGTCATTTGTCATCTAAATGAAAAAGCCTATTGTTTGTCACGGATAACTAGAATAACAGGACTCAGTGCATAAGTATACCGAATACGTATTATTTGTTATTAGGTATGATCGCTCCTTGCAATTATTCAGAAAAATAGTGAAAATAAAGTAAAAGTGTGTGGTATCAAATTATTCGTAAGAAAATGAACTTTCACAAAAAGCCGACGAGCCACTGGAAAAATTCATATTTGCCACTTTTATATAATTTTTGAAACAACTGTGAAGTCAAAAGCCTCAAAGTCGTATTTTTCCCATGTTACTTAATCAAGAATGAAGCGATTTACACAATCCATGGCATTCTAGAAAAAAAATTGGAATAAAAATGACTTAAAGTGAGGTGATGTTGGATTTAGAATGTCATTCATGGTCGAAATAAGTAAAAATATATATAGGATGTCCTATTTAAAAATCGAAAGTTAGGATCATTTCCGGTCACATCTGAAGTACGGCAAATCAAGTAAATATGCCAAAAAATATAAATTGAACTATAATACACAACCCTCAAATTTCGTTTTTTTATCTTCAATAATAAAAAGTTATAGGAGTGAGGCACCTTAGAGAATCACCCGGTATTTTTGAAAGTAGCATATCATATGTAGTCAGCAAAAGCACCAAATTTTCCGGAAACAGCTGTATCGTAAACTAGGTATCATTGTATTTTCAGATTCTTTCGTTGGAACATTCTACATATCGAATAAAGAGTTCTGAAACGATTTTTTTCCACCCATAAGCAGAAATATTTTTCGCAGCATAAAACCTTCCTGGTGATAAAAAAATCGTTTCAGAACTCCTTATTCATTATGTGCACAGTTCCAATGATATCTGGAAATATATAATGAAAACAAAATGTGATAAATAATCGTTTTGTATCTGAAATCAATTTTAGTCTGAGATATTTACATCTAAGAGAGAAATTGAAAATCTAGAATTTCCTAAAATCCATATTCTCTCCGAAAAAAAAAATCTTCAGGTTACTAGTACTTAGAAATGACCGAACTATCATGAAGTCTACAGCATTTCTGTTTATTATTCTCACATCGTTTGCAAATTCATCTTCCCTTCTCGCATTTAACCACCCACGCCACTGACTCCAAACCGATGCTGGTGTAGTTTTCGGGTCGGGAAAACTTGCAGCTCTCCCGAAAACAGAGTTTCCCGAACCAGATCAATATCTGGCCGGGCGGTCGGGAGCGTTGCCGTGGTAACAAGCTGCTGCGAGACAGTGTGCCGCCCACGCAGAGTACAGGCTCCGCCCTCAGATGCGCTCCCATCCCCACCAGGACTGGTCCGGCGTTTAATCGGTTTTCGAGATGTCGTTCAGAAATTAATTACGATCTCCAACGAAATTTGTGACTACCTGCAAAGAAAGGGTTCGTTTAATCTTTCATGATTCTGTTGGGATGATGGATGGACACAACCATTGGTACACTGAGAGAAGACAATAGCGTTTTCACAGTGCATTGCATTGAATGTGAAAGTACACGTTAAATGTATTTTTACATGAATTATAGAAAATAGCATGTAAGGTATATTTCTCAGGTCGCGTGATATTCCATCCAAATTCAACATTGAAATTATTTGTCGCGTTCTTCTTGTTGATCGACAAATTTTAATTGTTGGTAAAACTCCCTGGCTTCTGCTCTCTCAAGGAATGCGGTCAAATCTTGCAAACCCTTTCATTTTGACAGGGATTGGACCCTGGTGCAGTTTCCTTAACGTTTCCTTCTTCCTGCCTCTTTCTTAGGCTCCTCTTGAGAATTCAAAACTGGTACCTATATAGACCCATAAAAGCGGATTTGTGGAAAGGGGCACTTCATTGGATAAAGCGGGGTTAAAAACGTAAGTACATCAATTTTCAAAATCAATATTTTTCTCACAATCGATTACTTCAAATGGTATAAGTTTCGCAGGGCAATTCCTCAATTCGTTTCTCCAGTCGTAGGGGAACCTGGCCTAAAATGACATACCCTAAGAAAAATTGGTCATAACTCAACTATTAAGCACAATATTTTTAAAGTCGACCTGTCTACAAATAGCAGAAAACATCTGCTATTAGTGTCAAATTAGTAAAATTATGTTTTATGTAAGATATTTTAATAATTGGATAAAATGACATACTCTATGTCATTATACCCTAGTAGTAAATTTAAACCAGAAACAAATTAATAATAGTGTGAGATCTTTCTTAAAATTTTATTTTGAATTATATAACTCTGTAAAGAAAATTTTTTGGAAAAATCCTAATCTGTTATTACAATGGGATGTGTTAAAAAAAAAACAAGTAGTCGTATGAAAAATATTTTAATTGTTTAAAAAAATGAAAACACAAATACATATACTTTTAACCATACCTACTGGCAAATATAATAAACATAACTCTTATTTTGTTGAAAAAAACTCAGATTCGATAAATTTAAATAATATTTCTTACTGGCATAAGTCACAAGTATAGTTTTTTATTTTTTTGTCCACTCCAGCACATTCAGCATGAGCCCATTTTGTACAAATCCTACAACGTATCCAGGTTTCACGTGATTTAGATCTGCTATATAAATCGTTACAAAAATTACAAGCAGCGTCTTCCTCATCATCATCTTCGATGTATATATTATTTTCCTTTTCTTCATCTTCATCTTCATTTAACTGACTTTGAATATTTTTCTTGGCTCTGTTCGCTGCACGCCTTGATTCGGCTGCGCTTTTTGTTTCAGCTCTTGTCTTTATTTCAGCTAGGATAGGACTTTCTGTTAATGCTTGGGATCCAGTTGTCTGCCTTTTGCGCTTGGTGTTTTCTATTCGTGGAATAGGTGATACTTCCTCGGGTCTGACCCAAGATGATGAACTTTTTACAGTGGAAGGATTGGAAACGTCTTGATGCGTTATTTCATTATCTCCCTTTGAAGTAGAAGGTTTTGAAATTAAAACTTCCTGGAGATTTATTACGTCATCAACTGGATCTTGCTCCTGTTCTTGGGCAATATCTGTCGCTGCTGAAGGTGCAAAAATATGACCCGGAAAAATATTTGAATCAAAGGGTTGTATGCCAGAATGTTCGAAACCATTAACAGCATTTTGAGTAGATGCTGCTTTTCCATAAGCTTCTCCAAATAATGTTGCAACTTGATATTGTGTTACTACCCGCCCTGGGTGGTTTCTCAACCATTTTGATACTTCTTGGTTGTAATAACTTTTTAGTGGCCCAAAAAAGCAAATATCGAGAGGTTGCATCCGATGGGTGCAGTGTGGAGGAAATGAAATCAAAATTATGCCGTTCTCCTTTGCTGAGTTTGTGAGTTTCGTGACCATCTAAAAGAAGTAAAACTTTATTTTCCAATGATGGTTTTGCATACTTAATGAAATGTTTTAGCCACTGATAAAAAGTTCGTGATGTCATCCAACCAGAATCGCTGATAAGTCCCAGAGTTCCCGGAGAAGCTCCGTCTATTAGCTCATTTTTCCATCTTTTTCTGGCAAAGAGCTGATCATACAGCAAACAGCTGTAATGTGCTGACCTCTCTCTGCGCTGGTTAATGCTCCTACTTGTTTTTTACCTTTTTTGGCAAAAACTTTTTGGGGTCTTTGAACAGTAGACATTCCTGTTTCATCCACGTTCCAGAATCTTAAAGGATCAATCTTATGTTTCTTAACCATTTCGTCTAAAATTTTGAAAAATTGACTAATTCGTGGTTTATTGAATCCTTGTGATCTACCTGCTGATGTATATTCGGGATTTCTAAGAGAAATATTTGGATTCCGTTGGCGAAACCCTCGCAACCAATCCCATCCAGCCCTCCCGTTTTCCACGTTAAATCGATGGCAAATATTGTTTTTAACAGCTAATTGGTAAGCCAGTTTTCTTACATCATCGCAGCAAATATTCCACGAGTTCTCTCTACTGTTCTAGGGAGAATGTTGTTAGGTATCTCCCTAAGCCCTTGTCAGTTCCTTCAATTTGTTTATTTTTGTTTTGAGCCCTTCGGCGAAGTGTGGCTTGGGGTACGCCGTAAATTTTAGAAGCTTTCACTGCTTGAATAGCACGGTTCATACTTTCTAGTCTGTCAGTTTGCCTTTTGTATATTCCAACCATTTTTTTTAACTGAAATAAAAAATGTGGGGTTTTAAAAAAATAAAATGTTAGGTGATCTCCAAATAATTATACTCCAAGGGTAAAATGACATAGTGTGTCAATTTATCCGAGGACCGGGTATGTCATTTTACCCATTGGTCACCATTAAATAAGAAGTTAATAGGAGATAAAAACTATAGACATTGTGGTAATTGGTGTGTAGGATCGCTACGAGAAATATGCTCTACTTATTTATGTCAAAAATGTCACAAAAACTCAATTTTTGTAAAATATACGAACCTCTAAAGATTTCACCTTACAAGTTGGCGCGTAGTACTAAAGTGACGCGTTGCGATAACACCACTGCGGCTACTGAACGATAACTATAATTTGGTCTGGCGATAGACAATTAGGTAGGGAGCGTCTAAATGAGTAGGGACTCGCCAAATAACGCGGCAATTTAAAAAAAAGGCAACTATGTCATTTCACCCTAGTATGTCGTTTTAGGCCAGGTTACCCTACGACATCTCATTGTAAGCTTTCTGGTGTAAAAGGCTCTTGTTTTGATCGCACTCAAGGTACGAATACCCCCCCTGATCAGGAATATCACTTTTACAGTAAGAAAACGGGTTTTGTTGGTAACCAAGCTATGAAGTAATCTCAAAAAAATGCGTGCTCTTTTACTTCCATGGGCAGAATTGATACAGCACGGAACAGACTTCGTGAGCTCCTTTCTTAGCAACAGATTCATCGTAGGTGTGATATACATATCTTGAATTTGACAGAATATGAACCTTGAAACTGATTGTTAAATATAAATTCAGTTGACGTTTATAGTGAACATCGTTGCTGGTAATGTTTGGGCATGGTAAATTTTTCTGGTAATCCATTGTGAGCGGCACGTTTGCGGTAATTTCTCTTCAGAGGATAAAATCGCTCACACAGTTATTAGGCCATTAAATATAAGTTTTGTGCGTTAAATTCACGATGAATTATACGGCGCTTGGGTAGCAGTAAAACTGCGAAAATGATTACAGAAACAGTCAGACCCAAGTTCGTGGATGCTGCTTGATGGAGCTGGTTTACTTCCACTTGAAACTAAATGGTCAATATCCATTGTACATGTTATCGCCAAAACCTATGTACTATGCCAATAAACTATGATGGTAGAAGTGATGGAAACATAATAAGCTAATGGCTGACGCAATAACGACCGCTACGTCGCACAGTGATCTGGCTTGGCCAAAAAGCGGTCTTTAGTGGTCGAATCCGACATCCTCCAAACGAACGATCAACGAAGATCATTAAAGTTCTTCAAAAAAATTATCAGAATGCCACCGCGCAACTTGATGCCATCATTTTACGCCTCACCTAATTCATTTGCTTGTTTGTTTGGCGCCGACTCAAAATTAGTTACTTACATTAGTTCAGGAGCCTAGTTATTGAGACTAAGAAGGTTTATTTTATTTTTTACTTTTCAGTTCCGTATTTCGTCGGTTTATTTTTTTGTTAAAAAGTTTTTGATTATTCCATTATGTCACTAAACGAACATAATATTATTGTCATTTTCATAGCTCACTTCAAAAATGTTAACTTTCGCGGGATAGATATTTACAGTAACAACTAGTCTAAGTTATTCTACGTTTAATAACTCAAAAACGGTATGAGATAGGGAACATATGGTATATTTTTGAAATCAGGAAAAAAAGGTCATTCTAAATATTCAATAATATACAGGGTATCCCACTAAAAAAATTATCCCCTGAAATCTGCACCCTACTCTATTTTTGATAGCATGCAAGGGGTGGGTATTTTATAGTGGATAACTCGGTACAAATTCTCCGTAAAGTTGATATTACTGCTATCAGTTTGATAAGAAACGTCCAGTCTTCCATTCAAGATATTGTGGTACTAGAGAAATGAGATTGAAAGATTGCAGAGTATGATTGAAGTTGAAGCGTAGGAACTTCATACATATACCATGACCAGTTTCACCTTTGCTCCTTTTATGAAGCTCTTACTTACTGTTTTAAGCTATATTTGTTGTTGCTTTAATATAATATTTATATATATATATATATATATATATATATATATATATATATATGAATAATGTCCTAGAGCGGATGAGTAACTTTCCTTGATAGTAATTTGATAGTAATTTCAACAATATCTATAGTTGGATTTAAGGGGAATCAGGATCAGGAAGTAAAATAATTTTTTTATCGCTGACGTTTCGGAATTATTTTTTTCCTGCTGATGAATTCAACTTCAGGAAACTGTTGAATAATCGATACAAACTTCTGTCGATGAAAAACACATTAAAAATTTCAAAATGTATATGAGCACATACAGACACGTTAGAATGAAATGAAACACAACAGTGTGTGGCCAATAAACAACTGATCATTCCACCTGAAATATAAGAGCGCTACATAGATATGGAAAAATTTAACAAATCTTTTTGCTATTATTATTCAGAAATCTGTTTTTCTTTTGAACCTTTCTAAAATATTCGTGTATATTTTCGTCGTGTTCACTTTTCTGATTTATGCAATTGTCATGGATATTGATTTAAATCTTTTCTCTCAACAATTTCTTTGAATAAGTCATCTCTTTTTCCAAAATTTTCAGCGAATCGAAATCAAAATTGCATGAGGATTCGAAATGATTAGCAGGAAGTGTTGTTTTTCTTTTACATTTCCATTCTTTCCATAGCAGTCACATTGTGTTGATATATTCTGGTTTATAGGTATTGTTCAGTTTGCCCTATATAATATTTTCCACATTCACAGGGAATACTATATATTATACATGAATATGATTTAGCTGATATCGTATCTTCTAACTACGTGAATAGTTTTCTTGTTGTTTCAAAATTGTAAAAGCCAAACTTGTGAAAATCAGTTGATAAATTTTTTTAAATTTTATATTAGAGTCTATCTGGATATGGAAATTCAAAATAGTAACACATTTCTTTAGGAATTATTTCCTGCCTATCCGTTCTTCGACGTTTAATAATTATACTGTTGGTTAATTTTGTAGGGTAGTTGATGTTTTTCAACAAGTTTTCCGCCTTAACTGAATTTTCTGAATGGAAACAATTGTCATAGTATTGATTGAAATACTCATCAGTACTATAAAAGCAACCATTAATCAAGTATTCTTTGAGTTTCGCTTTGAAATTATTTTCCCTATTTATGTTTTTTATTTCGTCAGGTAAGTGTTTATAAAATTTTGGCCCCTTATAAGACGGACAATTTTCGTACAGACGAGTTGAATTTTTCTAAAGTCTTAATAATTCGCCTTTTCTGGTAGGATGTGCATGGAAATCACAGTTTCGATTGTAATTCTATATCTGTTCTCGGAATACATTTGTAAATATAAATACACGGTGCGCACATAACTTTATTCACATAACAAGATTCTCTGCAGTCTATTCTATATATAAGTCGCATAACACTCTTCTGGGAGACATATATTTCATTTAGTTTTATGGTACAACCCAATCAGCAATATTATAGGAAATATGGGCATATACAAGAGCAAAGTAAACATTTAACAGTTGGGCTCTATTGAAATTGGACCACAATTGCATAGTACCCACTGTTAACTTTCTTACTGACATGATTTGTACCCGACTCCCAGGTCATGTTACGCATCGATATATGTACCAAGTAATTTGGTGTTATCTGATGATTCAATTATTTCATCACCCTCTCTAACATGAAAGTTATCAATTTTTTTATTCGTCCTGGAATGAAATTGCCTCAAAACAGTTTTCTTTGCATTCACCACCAAAGAAGTTTTTTGACACCAATTCTGAATTCGAGACTCAATGTATTGAATTTTTCTTGGAGTTCCTCTGGGTTATCGGCATTCGCTGCGATCGTTGTATCATCTGCATACAAAACCATATGATCTGTGCTCATATGATCAGGCATATCGTTGATGAAAAGAAGAAAAATGAGAGGACCCAATATAGAGCCTTGAGGAACCCAAGATCAATGCCATACTGCTGCGACTGAAAGTTGTCAACTTTAACATATATTTTCCTGAGAGTCAGGTATGATCTGAGCCATGAAAGCCAAGTGAATAAAGTTTTTTGCATATAATGTCGGGGTCAATAATGTCGAATGCTTTTGATAAGTCAAAGAAAAGTGCACCGACATATTTCCTTCTGTCAAGTGAGTCATAGACATACTTGATTGAAGTGTAAAATGCACTTTCCATTGACTTACCTGGTTTGAAACCATGCTGGAAATTGGATATTATGTCGAATTTTTCTAGGAACGCAAGCATTTTTACATAAACGGATCTTTCAATTATTTTACATATGACTGTTGGAACTGTTAGGGGGCGGTAATTCTCAATAAGAGTTGAGTCACCTTTTTTCAATATCGGTGTTACTGATCCAATTCTTAGTTTATCTGGGAACACTCCAGTTTCAATAGAATTATTTAATAAAAATGCTAATGTTTCGCAGATTGAATTTCTGATGTTCTTTATTATTTTTGTAGAGATGTAATCTACTCCAACTGAGTTTGTGTTCTTGAGGTTACAAATAATTTCGATAACATCACTCGGATGCACGGGTAAAATAAAACGTATGATCTACATGCATGGTGGTGTAGTCATTGAACGATGTTGACTCAAAGTGTTCATTAATTGTATTCTTCGATATGGACGAAAAATATGAGCCAAAAGCGACGACAATTTTATTTTTATCATTAACAAGTTTGTTGTTTAGTAATGATTCCCCATTTTTTTTTATATTTTGTTTTTCTCTTCCGGTTTTATTTTTGACCATGTTCCAATTTTTTTTCTGTTTCTCATGTTGGTTCATGTTTGCTAGAGCACCCTGATCAAATGTATACTTTGCTTCATGTATTTTTTCCTGTAAAGTTTTTTTGATTCATCATAGTATTCTTTGAATTTTAGATCACCTATATTTCTTAATAACCAAAAAAGATTTTTTAATTTTTCCCCATGTGAATTATATCTTCAGAAACCCATGGCTTTTTACTGAGCTGTGCTTCTTGATTAATGGTCTTTTTTACAGTTGGACAGGTCAGTTCTATCCAAGAAGGAAGTATACGCAAGAAAGCGTCGAAAGCTCATTGAATGTTACTGAAATTTTCATAGACGTGATGGAACTTCTAATTTTTTAAGCAATCTTGAAGTTGGGCAAGATTCTCAGTACATATGTTAATGAAAGTTATTTCGTCGAGTACATTTCTTTTCTACTAAAAGGTCAGTTCAAAGGAAAGGCATTATTCTCATTAGTGCTGTAATTCCGAAACGTCAGCAATGAAAAAATCAGTCACTCCATGGTCCTTATTCCCGTTATATCCAACTATATTGAATTCGTGGGACGATGAATCATTTATCATTTCTAACTATCTTAACTTGAAGCCCTGCTTCTGAATGGCTGGACCTCTTTCGTAGATGATTATCTCATGCAATAAAATAACAGAATATGAAAACTTTCAAATAAAGGAGATCCCCTCCGTCTAGCCTGTTTCGGGTTTTCCCCATCACCCAGAGGCTTGGTCCTTTCAAATTCGTATCAGATATCCGTAGGTTATTACCATAATCGTCGGAAATAGAAAGATCAAAAGATAGCGACACCATAATCGTGGGGGATTAGACTAATATCGTGGAATTTGAAGATACGAGATTTCGCAACATCAATGTCACCGACAGATGCCAGCATAGCCCAAACCACGATCCAATATCGTACTCTGTGCGTTTAGGCCCGCAATACAAATACGAGAATAGAGAAATCTGTTCAATCAAGGAGATCACCATCCGTCTACAGCCTGTTTCTGGTTTCCAATCATCAGGACGGCTTGTGGTTCTTTCAAATTCGTATCAGATATCTCGTAGGTTATTACCAATCGGTACGTACGGAATATGAACAGTATCAAATTATAGATAGCGACACCTATAATCTGGTGCAGTGGAGCTTAGACTCCTCATCGTGGAATTTTGAAGATACGAGATTTCGTACAACATCAATGGTCATCGACAGATGCCGATAGACCAACCACGATACAATAGTCGTACTCAGTCTTTAGGGACGCAATACAAATAACGAGAATATGATAAATCTGTTACGAACCAAAGGAGATCACCATCCGTCTACAGCCTGTTCATGGTTTCCCAATCATCAGGACGCGTGGTCTCTTCAAATTCGTATCAGATATCTCGTAGGTTATTACCAATCGGATCTACGGAAATATGAACAGTATCAAATTATAGATAGCGACACCTATAATCTGTGGTGGGCTTAGACTTCATCGGAATTTTGAAGAGCGAGATTTCGTAACATCAATAGTCACGACAGATGCCAGCATAGACCAACCACGATCAATAGTCGCTCCTAGTGCGTTTTAGGGACCTAATACAAATAACGAGAATATGAGAATCTGTACGAATCAAAGGAGATCACCATCCGCTCACAGCCTGTTTCATGGCTAATCATCAGGACGGCTTGTGGTCTCTTTCAAATTCGTATCGATATCTCGAGGTTATACCAATCGGTACGTACGGAAATATGAACATATCAAATTATAGATAGCGACACACTAATCTGTGTGGTGAGCTTAGACCATCATCGTGGAATTTTGAAGATACGAGATTTCGTCACATCAAGGTCACGACAGATGCCAGCATAGACCACCACGATACCAATAGTCGTATTCTAGTGCGTTTTAGGACGCAATCAAATAACGAGATATGAGAATCTGTTCGAATCCAAAGGAGATCACCATCCGTCTACAGCCTGTTTCATGGTTTCCCAATCATCAGGACGGCTTGTGGTCTCTTTCAAATTCGTATCAGATATCTCGTAGGTTATTACCAATCGGTACGTACGGAAATATGAACAGTATCAAATTATAGATAGATATAGATTGAAAGAGACCACAAGCCGTCCTGATGATTGGGAAACCATGAAACAGGCTGTAGACGGATGGTGATCTCCTTTGGATTCGTAACAGATTTCTCATATTCTCGTTATTTGTATTGCGTCCGTAAAACGCACTAGGAGTACGACTATTGGTATCGTGGGTTGGTCTATGCTGGCATCTGTCGGTGACCTATTGATGTTGTACGAAATCTCGTATCTTCAAAATTCCACGATGATAGGTCTAAGCTCCACCACCAGATTATAGGTGTCGCTATCTATAATTTGATACTGTTCATATTTCCGTACGTACCGATTGGTATTAACCTACGAGATATCTGATACGAATTTGAAAGAGACCACAAGCCGTCCTGATGATTGGAAACCATGAAACAGGCTGTAGACGGATGGTGATCTCCTTTGATTCGTAACAGATTTCTATATCTCGTTATTTGTATTGCGTCCCTAAACGCACTAGGAGTAATCGACTATTGGTATCGTGGGTTGGTCTATGCTGGCATCTGTCGGTGACCATTGATGTGTACGAAATCTCGTATCTTCAAAATTCCACGATGACAGAGTCTAAGCTCCACCACACAGATTATAGGTGTCGCCATTCATAATTTGATACTGTTCATATTTCCGTACGTACCGATTGGTATAACCTACGAGATATCTGATACGAATTTGAAAGAGACCACAAGCCGTCCTGATGATTGGAACCATGAAACAGGCTGTAGACGGATGGTGATCTCCTTTGATTCGTAACAGATTTCTATATTCTCGTTATTTGTATTGCGTCCCTAAAACGCACTAGGAGTACGACTATTGGTATCGTGGGTTGGTCTATGCTGGCATCTGTCGGTGACCTATTGATGTTGTACGAAATCTCGTATCTTCAAAATTCCACGATGATAGGTCTAAGCTCCACCACACAGATTATAGGTGTCGCTATCTATAATTTGATACTGTTCATATTTCCGTACGTACCGATTGGTATAACCTACGAGATATCTGATACGTATTTGAAAGAGACCACAAGCCGTCCTGATGATTGGGAAACCATGAAACATGCTGTAGACGGATGGTGATCTCCTTGGATTCGTAACAGTTTTCCCATATTCTCGTTATTTGTATTGCGTCCCTAAAACGCACTAGGAGTACGACTATTGGTATCGTGGGTTGGTCTATGCTGGCATCTGTCGGTGACCATTGATGTTGTACGAAATCTCGTATCTTCAAAATTCCACGATGATAGGTCTAAGCTCCACCACACAGATTATAGGTGTCGCTATCTATAATTTGATACTGTTCATATTTCCGTACGTACCGATTGGTATAACCTACGAGATATCTGATACGAATTTGAAAGAGACCACAAGCCGTCCTGATGATTGGGAAACCATGAAACAGGCTGTAGACGGATGGTGATCTCCTTTGATTCGTAACAGATTTCTCATATTCTCGTTATTTGTATTGCGTCCCTAAAACGCACTAGGAGTACGACTATTGGTATCGTGGGTTGGTCTATGCTGGCATCTGTCGGTGACCTATTGATGTTGTACGAAATCTCGTATCTTCAAAATTCCACGATGAAGGTCTAAGCTCCACCACACAGATTATAGGTGTCGCTATCTATAATTTGATACTGTTCATATTTCCGTACGTACCGATTGGTAATAACCTACGAGATATCTGATACGAATTTGAAAGAGACCACAAGCCGTCCTGATGATTGGGAAACCATGAAACAGGCTGTAGACGGATGGTGATCTCCTTTGGATTCGTAACAGATTTCTCATATTCTCGTTATTTGTATTGCGTCCCTAAAACGCACTAGGAGTACGACTATTGGTATCGTGGGTTGGTCTATGCTGGCATCTGTCGGTGACCTATTGATGTTGTACGAAATCTCGTATCTTCAAAATTCCACGATGACAGGTCTAAGCTCCACCACACAGATTATAGGTGTCGCTATCTATAATTTGATACTGTTCATATATATATATATATATACTGTGTCACACATAAAGTTCGCAACATTGTGGAAGTTTCTTTTATTAATAGATAAAATCAAAATTTGACTTCGCAGTAAGTAGCAGCCTCTTTCCTTTTGTCATGTGCTACTCTAAACCTGTAAAAATTTTTTTTTTTCCAAAATCCTCAAAAAATCCTTTTTTTTGTAATTTCGAAAAATGCCCAACGAAAGTTGATCAGTTTCCAATTTTATACCTTTGCTCCAAATTTGAAATCTCTACTGTCACTTTTTTTCCAATTTTTTTTTTTTCGAATTTTCTATTTATTTTTATCAAATATTACTCGACTTTCATAATTTTTATGAATACAAGACTTTAATGTCATATCTTGCCCAGAAAATACCCACATTGGCCTGCTACCAGAAAAAATAAAATAAATGCAACTCCAGAAATTCGTCTTTGTTGTTGCAAAGTTCATCTAGTTCTTTCATTTCATTGTGAAACTGATTCGGATTTTCAATGTATGGACGTTAATATGTCAGTAATCGAATAAACGAATTTCTCTTCATTCGTATTACACTCGTATTTCTTTTTTTAACAGATTTGCATTCCGTTAGCTGCAGATGAGTTCGAAATATTTTGATGTATTTTACACCCAACAGTGTGAGTGTTGTATGTTAACTGTTAGATGTAATTTTCGAGCAAATAATAATTTTTTGCAACGTTTCTGTGTAAAAAACATCAAACCAAAATAACTATAACCAAATTCACAACAGAACATCGTAACATTCATTGATTTATCGAAATATTCTTATAAAGAACCCGAATTCATCATTCAGTATGCCGTCCTTCCCGTTCAATACAAATTATAGTCCTTTCATTCACAGACTTTGTGGCATTTTTAATAAATAGGGGATTTATGTTAGCACAACACTCCCGAATGGTATTCTCTAAATGTTCTTTGTTTGCAAATGGTCTGTGCTTATACACTTTTCGTTTCAGATAACCCCATAGAAAAAAGTCCATTGGATATAAGTCCGGTGATCTTAGTGGCCAATAATCTTCCCAATCTCGTCCTATCACTTTACCCCTAAACATCTGACTGATACACTGTTTCACTTCTACCGTTTGGTGGATCGGTGCCCCGTCAAGCTAATACCACAAATTTCGTTTAACACTTAGATTATTCAAAACTTCAGACAACTGATTCATAATGAAATTTCTGTAAATGTCTGCGTTCAAATTTTCTCTAAAAAAATATGGTCCAATTATTTGGTTATGTAATAAACCACACCACACATTTGTCTTGAATGAATATTGGTCACGGCATTCTACTACAAAATTTGAAAGTTGTCTCGTCTGTCCATAAAATCCTGTAGGGAAATGTGATATCATTTTATCTCTCACCTTGGAACCAAAATGAAAATCCTATTCGAATATCGAAATCTCTTTCTTTAAGAGTGTGTATGAACTTTGACTTGTAGGGTTGGAAATTATTTTGTGCAAAATTCTTCTAACAGTTTCTCTGCCAACCCCTGTATTTTCAACAACGCTCAAATAAACATTGAGTTGTTCTTCTTCATTATACCTTATTGGATTATGTAGTTTCTTGAAACGATTGTCCACAGAGCTAGTTTCTTTGAATGTTTTCAATATCCTCCCCACGGTACTAGAGCGATATTTCTTCCTGGATGCCGGTGATTGAAAATACAAGCAATATCTCGATATGGCACATTCTCATCACATGAAAGAACGATTTCCACTTTGTCTTGTGGGGATAACATTCTACATAAAACTTATTTGTGAATTATAAATGTACGAAAATCTGTACACAAAACAACTCGATTTATTAAACGCAATAATTTGACATTAACCAAAACTAAAAATTTGTTTCAAAAGCCTACTAGGGGAAAATTTTATTTTGATTCGATCAATTGTACTATTTTCTTCCCGAAATGTTGCATTATTCTTGTATTGTTTGAAATCACGTAATTTTATATCATTTTTATTATAAATCGCTAGAACGAAAGTCATTGTTCATTTTACAGAAAAGTATGATATTTCGGGTTTGTTTGTAACTGAATTATTGGTCAGACAGATAATCAAACTGAATAAAAATCTATTAAAAAAAGAAATACGAGTGTAATACGAATGAAGAGAAATTCGTTTATTCGATTACTGACATACTACCGTCCATACATTGCGAATCCGAATCAGTTTTACAATGAAATGGAAAAACTAGATGAACTTTGCAACAACAATGACGAATTTCTGGAGGTGCATTTTTTTTCTGGTAACAGGCTAATGTGGGTATTTTCTGAGCAAGATATGACATTGAAATCTCGTATTCATCAAAATTATGAAATTTGAATCATGTTTCGTTCGAATCGGTAGAACGAAAGATTCGAAAAAAAAATTGGATAAAAGTTGAAGTGACCGTAGAGAGTCCAAATTTGGAGCAACGGTATGAAATTGGGAACCGAGCAACTTATTCTTGGCGTTTTTCGAAATTTCAAAAAAAAACTGATTTTTGAGGATTTTCGAAAAAAATGTCATAGTTGACAGGTTTAGAGTAGCATATGAAAAGAGGATTGAGGCTGTTTTTTATTCATTTTTCAAGCACAAACTAACTGCGAAGTCAAATTTTCATTATATCTACTTATAAAAAAAACTTCCATATGTTGCGAACATGTTTAGAAAGTATGCAAAAATGTTCAGAAGATATGCAATTCACCGAATTTGTTTTATTTACTGATGAAGCCATATTCACACATGAAGGAATTTTCAATTCAAGGAATAGCCATGTCTGGGCTGAAGAAAATCCATATGTTATTCGATAACGGGGATTTTAGGATAAATTCTCGGTAATTGTGTGGGCAGGCATTCTATAGTGGGTCCATAATTATTAACTAATAAACTCAATGGCGTTATTTAGATAAATCCTGCCTGACTTATTAAACGACGTTGCACCATTGCATATCAGAGCAAATATGGGTAATGTATGGTTTCAGCACGATTGGGCATCTGTACATTTTTCTCCAGCAGTCAGACAACTTCTAACCCAACAATTCGGAAATAACTGGATAGGGCGAGGTGGACCCAATATGTGGCCTACGAGTTCACCGGATTTGAATCCAATAGATTTTTTTCTGTGGAGTTAGATGAAGTCCCTTATGTACGATACCATAGTAGACACGGAGGAGGAACTGATAGCAAGAATCCATGCGGCTACAGAAATTATTTGCGAGTCTTTCCAAGGTATGCGATTTTCAATGAGAAAACGTTGCTCATTATGTTTAATGTAAATGGAAGAAATGTTGAACATCTTTTGTAATTCGTTGGCTGTTTAGTATTAAATTAAGTTTGCATCGGATATTATTTAATTTTGTAAATTGTATGTTATTTTTATTGTCATTAATTGTTTTGTTAATAAAAACAATGGTTTGGAAAAAATATGTTCTAACAATATTTCCTCAATATTTCAGAAGCGTCTCCAAATTAGGTCCTGTTACATTTTCTAATCATTGAAAGTCTAGTAGTTTAATTAAAAAATTAAGAAAAAATTATTAAAGAAATCCAAGAAAAATATTGTTGGTTATTTCATTAATAAAAAGCAATCTTGCAGACTTCATAAAAACATTAAATATCTTAAAAGCCACAAGATTTTCGGTATGTAAAGGTTTCTCATTTCTCACGTGAAAACTGTTAGCAATACACAAAAAAAATAGCTTCAAATACCACTGGCGTAGAAAATGGTGGGAAAAAGGGGACATACTTTTCTAACTGCACACATCTAGATATGAAACATGATTTTTTACAGAAATATATCTTTTTACATTTAAAAACGATCTGCTGAATTTCAAATTAATATTGAAGTTATCAAATAAAAACTTTTATTTTAACTTTAACCCCTTGTATTTCGAAAAGTAATCAGGTTGGCCCCCTCATTCCTCATATCATTTTGTACAGTACAGTACACTATCTACAGGCAGATGTTGTGAGTGTTATGTGAAAACACCCTGTATAATAGTAAAAATATGTTGGACGAAAAATATCAGACACAATTTTTTCAGCACAGACTTTAAGGTTGAGGGGCTATTTTTGTTTATTTTATAATAAAATAACTCGATGGTGCGTCTATTCGGGAAAGTAGATTTCACAAATTAATACTGATCCATGTTCCATCGGAAGATAGGTCCCTATGGAAAACAAAATCATGAAACAAAAAACAGATATTATACACCGTCTGTACGTACATCGAATCGAAATTCGCAGACTCCAGTCTCATAGTCTAGTCAACATGTGCCTATTAGGTCAACATGTGCCTTTTAGGTCAAAATTTTTTATTCGCCTCGAAAAATTATGATCGAGGTGTCATTTGATTCGTCATTGCATCTAGAAACTTATTGGAAAATTTGGAGTGGCGCTTGCAAAAATTACAAAAGTTATAAACAATTTAGTAAAAAAAAAAAGGGTTTGGTTTTTTGCGAATATCTCGAAAAGTATTCAAAATTTTTCCATTCCATCTCTCGGAACTCTAGGACCAATATTTATAATTTTTCTAGAGGGTTGAAAATACGGCCGAAAACGGGAACTCTCGCTTGCGTAAGCTCCGCCCACTTCGGACCTTTAATAAATAAATATTATTCAAACTTATTAAATATGAAAATTAGGAACTTAAAAAATTCAGGCACCTACAGAATAGATCAATGAACAATAATCCGCCGATCAAAAATTTTTATCGCGATTTTTCAATTAGTTATCCATCAATTAATTAACAATTTTTTGTAGCACGAACATCAACATTGAAAGTGCGATAATTGTTAAACTATAAATCTGGGAATTTTTTCCTGTCATGGAGCTATTTTACAAAGGCTATAGAATAGATTCCTGTTGGAAAAATAAAAAAAATTGTTAATTTTCACATTGTTATTAACAATTTACCTAAGTTAAAAATTATCAACCTGGATTAAACATTGGAAAAAATATTATTTTTATAATATTGCTTTCGGTCCGTTTTCTTATGATCATAAGCTACTCAGAAATGATTTTTAATAATTTTTTTTTTGTCAACATAATCTTTTATTAAAATTATGATTTGAAAAAAAAAATCGTTTCTTAAAAAAAAATTTTTATTGCTTAAAAACGCATTTGTTTGTCAACTATTTTTTTTTTTATAAAATTAAGGAACCTTTTTTTTAAATCATTATTCATCTTGCTCTTCGATTCTAATTTTTTTTTATTTTAATTAAATTTTAATTGTTTATGCAATAAACAATTTGTTATAAACAATTAAATTTTTTATTTATATTTTTTTGTTCTAAAAAATACAACAAAAACAGCCCAGTATCAGTTTTCGGAAAAAAATTGATTTTTCGATTTTTTATTTAATTTTAAGTATTCTCGTATATTCAAACTTATCTTCCGCGCCTGCTTTTCTTTATTTATTATTAATATTACTCATAAACTATTGCAGATACAACAAATTCATCAAGACTTTTTTTTTACAAATTAGCTACTCAACCAATTTATAACCAAACTGAAGCTCTAACTTAATTAACTAGGATTCAATAATTATCCAAAAATACTCGCTCGGTCATTGTTCTTGATTACATCTAGACAAATTGTGACATCAAAGATTTCGATAACAATGACTGAAATTTCTAACAATTAGTATGGAAATGAACTTTGTTTGTTCATGAATGGATGTTATTCATAACTCTTTATAATATTTGAGTGATTTTCCAAAGAGAAATTAACATTTATGAAGAAATTTATATTTTAATGTGAACAAAAAATCCCGAAAAATGTTGCCCAATACATTCTTATCAATAGATGCTAATTGCTTTATAAATTTTAAGGTTACAGCCTCAGCTAGGAGCTCAATTTGTTCATTAACTAATGCAGAATAAACAAGATATTAAAAGCAAAAAAAAAATTTTTTTCCTTTAATTTTTATAAATAATTGCAAAAAAATTATATAAATAAATAAGTTAGAGCTTTAGTTTGGTTATAAATTGGTTGAGTAGCTGATTTAGAAAAAAAAAGTTCAGATGAATTTGTTGTATCTGCAATAGTTTATAAGTAATATTAATAATAAATAAAGAAAAGCAGGCGCGACAGGTAAGTTTGAATATACGAGAATACTTTAAACTGAATAAAAAATCGAAAAATCAATTTTTTTCCGAAAACTGATAATGGGCTGTTTTTGTTGTATTTTTTAGAGCAAAAAAAATAAAAAATAAAAAATCCAATTGTTTATAACAAATTGTTTATTGCATAAACAACTAAAATTTGAATTAAAATTAAAAAAAATTCCAGACATCGAAGAGCAAGATAAATAATGATTTGAAAAAAAAAATGGTTCCTTAATTTTCATAACGAGTGGTAAAAAAAATAGTTAATTAACAAATGCGTTTTTAAGCAATAAAAAATTTCTTTTAAGAAACGATTTTTTTTTTCCAAATCATAATTTTTATAATAGATTACGTCAACAAAAAAAAAATTTTGATTATCTCATAAACAACGTATTTGTTTATAACAATTTTTTAAACAATATGGGATAAAAACTATTAAAAATCATTTTTGGGTAGCTTAGGATCATAAAAATACGGACCAATAGCAATATTATAAAAATAATATTTTTTTCAATGTTCAATCGAGGTTGATAATTCTTAACTTAGGTAAATTGTTAATAACAATGTGAAAATTACCAATTTTTTTATTTTTCCAACTGGAATCTATTCTATAGCCTTTGTAAAATAGCTCCATGAAAGGAAAAAATTCCCAGATTTATAGCTTAACAATTATCGCACTTTCAATGTTGATGTTCGTGCTACAAAAAATTGTTAATTAATTGATGGATAACTAATTGAAAAATCGCGATAAAAATTTTTGATCTGCGAATTATTGTTCATTGATCTATTCTGTAGGTGCCTGAATTTTTTAAGTTCTTAATTTTCATATTTAATAAGTTTAAATAATATTTATTTATTAATGGTCCAAAGTGGGCGGAGCTTACGCAAGCGAGAGTTCCCGTTTTCGGCCGCATTTTCAACCCTCTAGAAAAATTACAAATATTGGTCCTAGAGTTCCGAGAGATGTGCCTTTTTTAGGAAATTGCTTCTTCTTTTTGGATCTTTTTTCAAATTTCAATTTTTTTTAATACTTTTCGAGATATTTGCAAAAAACCAAACCCCCTATTTTTTTTTTACTAAATTGTTTATAACTTTTGTAATTTTTGCAAGCGCCACTCCAAATTTTTCAAAAAGTTTCTAGATGCGATGACGAATCGAATGACACCTCGATCATAATTTTCCGAGGCGAATAAAAAATTTTGAGCTAAAAGGCACATGTTGACTAGAGTATAAGAGCTTCTTGCAGGAAACAGTTACACTGGTCGTAGTAGCAAAAACACGCCATATAAATTTATGACGCGAAAACTCTAATGTAACGTGTTCTGAATAAAAGAGGAAATGATTGTTTGGCATCACCTTTTCTATCCGACTTGGAGGTTATTAAGTATAATGAAAACGTGCGCAAAAGCTACCTAAATCGTGGGGCTCCAGGATGATGACACCTGCGACTGCGGTGAATGATAATTCGATTAATATGCCCAAATGTGAGTGGAAAAGATTATTGGCAATATGCAACATGTGAAGTGAGTAAGAACATCAGAGTAAGACATGAAAAAAAAATACAGTTCTAGATTGTAAAGTCGCTTGATTTGAGGTTAGGTTATTTTTTGCATTCTGATGAATGAGCGTTCGGGAAAATAAATTTCGATAATTCCACCCCAGCGAGCACAAAAACATCTCAGAGATGTTAAATGTCCGATATTTTGAGACATTGAACATCTACTGCGATGTTAGGTTTATGAATAGAACTTTTATAGAACATGTAGATGGAACATTTTTAGAGATCACTCTCTGAAGCCTTTTGTTATTTATTGGGGCATTTGAAGGTGTCACATTCTATTTGAAAAAGTTTTTTTCAATGTTTATACCACCAGGAATGCACCGCTCTTCTAGGATGTCTATCATATAATCTAAATGGAGATTCTTCTTGAAAAAAAAACGAACTTGACAAATTATGTGTGAAACTTTTCCATTAATATATTCTGTTAGGATGATAATGTTGATGTTAAAAAATAAAAATTAGGTTTTTTTATAACTTCCAACTCTTTTGTATTTCTTAGGGTACTGATTTCTTCTCATGAAACAGATTCGATGTGAAATATACTAACCACCAACTTTGAAGATAATTGCATTATGAGTAGATATTTAATCATATATAATTTCAATTTTATCTCTAGGAAGGGAGATTTAGTTTAAATTATATTTAGAAAAAACAACTTATGACAGTTTTTCAGTTTTATCACAAACCGAATTCTATTTGAAAATTCAATATATTTCAGGTCGCACACGTCTGTTGGAAAACATGAGAAGTTAAGTTTTATTTTACAACTACCCACAATCTGAAAACTAACAAAGTTCCTAATGGAAAAATGATCAAGATCAAGAATCTTCAATGATACAGTTTAACCATGTCATTACAGATTCGAAAACCCTATAAAAAAATACACACTGTACGCTTTTGAGGTTATTTTATGTTTCTGGACTATGCTAAAACATTTAATTCATGTAATACTTACTTTATTAACTTATTCAGTGATATCAAAAATGTTTATTATATAATTGGTAATGATCACCACACTTCAAACAATCTTCACTTACCACGTTTTTCTCAGTTAAAAAATAGACTTCAATTAACGCCGTCAACTCCAAAACAACCCAGAAAGAGAAAGGTGGAATCAGTATGCACTGAATAAATGAAAATGATTCATTTGGACATTGGTTTTTATTATAATGAATAATGAATAATATTGGTTTCATTTGCTTATGAAAATATGAGAATGTTATTTCTGTGATGTGTAAAATAGGAGGTATTGGTATTAAAATGAAGGAATACAAAATGAAATAAATGGTTGAAAGTGAGGGGTCAAAAAAATATAAATATTCTGGAACTTAATTTACATGAAATGTTTAACTTTTTGTTGTGTGAAATGATGAAGTTATTGAATGAACTTGTCATTATGGATGAACTTGTCATTATGAAACTGGACAATAAATGTATATTCAATATCTGGGGTGAACCTCTCAAGGCGAACTATGTTATGTCTAGAAAGAACATACACACGTTGAAAAAAAATCGACCTCGCCAATACCTCTCAGTAGGCATACAAAGAAATGCCACAGAAGAACAAATACAATACTTCCAACATCCTTTGAAGCCCTCTTTGGGAAGTGCATATTGCGTCTCAAAAAAACAGCATTCTGCCGATATTTTCAAAACATCCCAGAACCTCCCATGGATGTTTGTGCTCACTGGGACGCCATGAAGAAATGCATTCTAAATATATGCGTGCCGCACAGCGAACCTTAAAATAATATTAGAGTTACATACGTACACCGACATAATTGGAAATAGTTTACTTCAAAAACAGCATTGCATACAGCTTTGTCTTGTAAATTGGATACAATAAGTCGTAACATAATTCCATTAAATCTCAAGGCGGGTAGCAAGAAAATCTCATTACAGCATTTGAATAATTGGGGATGTGACATTTTGTTTGTTTATCATCTCCTCAAGAGTGGCTTATCGTTTCAAAAATTATCTTTTTCGGATTTGGTGAATAATATCTAGATGTATTTGAGATAAATGGTTTGAACTTGGTGAATCGAAGGAAGAACCTCACATCATATGAATATCATACTGAAAATTATGGTAACTGTATTTTCATGATATTCTAGTGTCGAATAATTGTATCAAAATAACTCAGGATTTTGAACTTCAGACCAGAGTTCTTTTATATAATTATATGAGGGAAACTTAACAGGCAATTGTAGTAGGCCCAATGACGGAGTTACAGAGGAGATTAACAATAAGAAATGGTATATGATTTAAGTACCCATGTAATATGATAGGTATAGTTAAACCATTTACAATTGCAGAAGTATAAAAAACAAGTTTCGCAGTTTCGAGGCGGTATCCTTTGAGCAGCATAGGCGGAGATAACTAATTTCATTTAGATATTAAAATATTTTAAAAATTCGTTATAATAAAAAAATAGGCCATAAGCGAGGAAGTATGTGTTAATAGGCAATCGAATCATCATGATTTCATTTTCCCATGGTCGAAAAAAAAAACAACCAAATTTTCCAACAAAACACAACAGAACTATAGCATATTTCAAAACCTATTTCGATCCCAGACGAGAGACGCTACTGGCTTTTATTTATCCAGACCTCTTGAAACGCATATACAG
This sequence comes from Gonioctena quinquepunctata, assembly GCA_018342105.1. Classification (NCBI taxonomy): domain Eukaryota; kingdom Metazoa; phylum Arthropoda; class Insecta; order Coleoptera; family Chrysomelidae; genus Gonioctena; species Gonioctena quinquepunctata. The sequence continues at coordinate 183,803 of JAFIRS010000784.1, read as the reverse complement.
AGTGTTTCATAATTGAATGCTGATCCTGAAGGGCGAAAATCCTTGGATGATTTTGAGAAAAATTCTTCATATGAACATAGGCCGACACAGCTTTTTTTCTGAGATACAGGATGTTGAATATAACAAAAAAATCAGTTCTTACCCGCTCTGGCTTTTTTTTCAATTTCGGTACATGCAAAGTACGCATAAAAATACATTTTTTCTATGATAAAGGATTTCTTAATTTTCATCAGTGGCGTCCCTGTAAACATGCCCTGTCATATTTTTGATCAAAATAATGATGCGCCAAATAAATAATATTTTTGTAATTATCTTCTATCTTCTTATAAAAATAGTTTCGGGAAAGAGACAGTGGCGTATCATTATTTTGATAAAAAATATGGCAGGGCATGTTAACAGGGACGCCACTGATTAAAATTGAGAAATCCTTTATCATGGAAAAAATGTAATTTTATGCGTACTTTGCATATACAAAATTGAAAGTAAAAGCGTAAGCGGTTCCAGAGATATTGTGGAAGACCAGACTTCTTTGTAAAATTTTAACATCCTGTATCTCAGGAATAAAGCGGTTGCGGACCAACGTTCATGTGAATAATTTTTCTTAAAATCATCCAAGGTTATCGCCCCTCAAGATCAGCATTCAATTATGAAACACCCTGTATAACTCGTGAATTATTAGTTTTCTTGACCTCTGAACGTATCGACACATCTACAAGCATTATCATTGGCTTGCGGTCCGTCTTGATTGGCTCCGGCGAATCTGGTGAAGAACTAGACAACTGTCTCTCAAACCCACGTTGGCTGTCGGCTCGTTTGATCTTTATTTGATCTTTCGTTAGGCGACGTAGAATGTTTAGGATTAGTACACATTATTTTTCGTTCCGTTACTTCCCCTATACGCTCGTGTTAGCGAAGAGAGTTTTTGATTTGCTCCTCATAGAAACAGCTTTGGCAATTGAAAATGGTTAAACTTACCAAAAAAACTACTCCGAAAAAGTTACGGAGTTTCATACAGAATAAAATGATTTCAATGAAATTGAATTCCACGAATAGGTATTTACGGGAAGTGGCATATAGGTATGCAAATATTATTTTACCCATTACTATTAAGACACATTTCTGGGATATATTCTCAATTCTAATATTATTATTCCAATGGATTTTATAATTTATCAATATCAATTTTAATTAAAGGAAATTTTTGCCATGAAATTAAAATCATTGGATTGAATGAAAATACTACCAAACAATTTTGGTATACTCGTATCTACTCGTTCAAATCGAATGGATAATATTCTTAAAAAACACGTTATAACAAAGCTCTACAAGAAGTGTTTCCTACTCACAATTAAAACCATAATTTTCAAGTAATTACAAATTTTGGCTAACCTACAAAAAAAACTTTCCCACGTCAAAACAACATCAATAACGTAAACAAAACAGAAAATAAGGAAGATAAATTCATTGAGAACAATGAATATGAAACTGGAAAATCTGAAAAATATGGAGTAAGTATATAAATTAACTTGTGTTTATTGTGCAAGGCTTCACGTAGTACAAACAGGCAGGCCAATTATGTATGTCATGATTTCTCTCGTTTCGGACGTCCATCGTATTAATGGATTTAAAAGGTTTTCACGACGTTTCAAATGCTTGTATCTGCAATCGTTTTCAGGGGAATACTGACAAGTTTAGGTGCTACTTACCAATTTATATGACTGCCGGTGCAATGATGCGTGTAATTCCGCCATGTGCAGTCCGAAACGAGAGTAATCAAGTTACCACATCGTCTACAACCTTCAAACAAACGTTGGAAACCCGGTACGGACCCGGCATTAGCGACAAGTTCAGAGACTACGAAAGGACAATGATAAAACTTACCAAGGAAACTCACATCCTGTTTCTACGAAGAGCCAGAGACAACAACATCATCCCAGACGTTTCCAGGTAAAGTCACCTATTCGGGGAACGAGCACAACGCATCATGGAGCGGGCCAGTCACGCAATAATCAGGTCGCAGATCAACTACCACCGTTGGAAGAAAGAGATGCTGCTACAGGATGCCACGGCCAGATTTCAAGAAATCAGAGAGTACACCTCAGAGGAGAACAATCAACCCATATTTGCAAAGATTGAAAATACATGCGCGAGAATCCATCAGGAACAAGAGAGGAGGCATCAGAAGAAATGAAATCGAATAGCAGGGAGAGCACGGTCTCCTCAAACCAGCAGCGAAGGTAAGAAAACCATTATTAATATCTCAACTAAACCACTTACAGGGGTAGAGGAGTCCCTGCTCGAAAAGGGATTGAACTTTGCAGTTGCACCTAGAAAAATATCTATCCTGGACATTGTAAGCTCTGTTGAGTCAACCAACACCAAAATGAATCCCATCCAGGCAGAAGAGTTCAGATGGAAATTGAGAGAGACACTCGAGAAGGAGATAAATCCTCGGAGTAACATCACTGCAGGGGAACAGAGGGCCCTAAAAATCCCACAAAAGGATTTATCCATAAATATTCTTCCAGTCGATAAAGGAAACGCCACTTTTATCATGGACACCACAACATATGATGACAAGATAGAGCGTTACTCCACACAGGGAACTATAAACTCTTGAAGAAGGATCCAACACCCACTATAGAAAGTAAGATCTACAACACTGTGAGGAAATATGAACAGTTCATTCCAGACAACGAACGATCACTTCTAACGCCACATTACAGCAAACCACCGCATCTTTTTGGGCTTCCGAAAATCCACAAACCAGACATGCCATTGAGACCGATCACCAGCCCGCGGAACTCGCCAACCTACAAGTTATTGAAATACCTCCCACCTATACTACAACCCTAACAAGGAAATAACAGTTCATACGTCAAGAATTCCAAGCACTTCGTTGACACCATACAGATGTTGAACTTGGACCAGACGATCGTTTCATCAGCTCCGACGTGGATAGACACCAATGTCCCTATAGAGGAATCCCTTCAAAATCATCAAAAGGAAACTCGAAGAGGATAATCAGCTGCACGAGAGGACTGACCTACCCAAGCAATATTGGAATTATTGCAGTGCTGCCTACAGAACTCTTATTTCCAGGAAAAGGACCGATTCTTCTCTTAAGTCGACGGACTCCTATGGGATCTTCCCTTTCTCCAATCATCGCCAACATATACATGGAGTGGTTCGAGGAATTGGCTATACGGGAGGCAGAATACAAACCAAAGCTGTGGTTGAGGTACATGGATGACACCTCCATCATATGGAATCACGGAGATAAACATCTCCAGGATTTATTCTCAAGAATTAACAGAATCAGGGATTCGATCAAATTCACGATGAAAATGAAAACCAATAGTGCCTCACCCTTCCTCGATGTGAACGTTGAGAGAATAGGCAATGAAATCCGCACTTCTGTCTACAGAAAGAAGACACATACGGGACAGTACCACAGTTACAGCTCCAACCATCCGAGTTCTACAAAGGGAGGTTCGTGAGAACATTGGTAGAGAGAGCAACGCCGAGGAGTCACTAGATGCCGAATTAAACCACATCAGAGAGGACCTTCACCAGAATGGATATCCCAAGAACTAGGAGAAGTATTGAAACAACTCCAGAGAACGAAGACATCTGAAGAACAACAACAAAGCACAGTGATCTGCCTTCCGTACATCAGAGGTGTATCAGAAGAATCGGAAACAAGTTCAACATCAAGAGCTGCTTCCAATCCGGCAGTACTTTACGGAGTTTCCTGACCAAGATCAAACCTGACAACAAAAATTAAATCAGTAAGAATTGCATTTATAAAGTTCCATGTGAGTGCGGTGATTTCTACATTGGAGAGACAAAGAGGCCGTTATCGGTAAGATTGGATGAGCACAAGAAATGGACTCAACGTGGAGAAACGTCAAAATCGGGAATTGCTGACCACGCCTGGACTGAGCACCATCGAGTTCTATGGGACGACGCAAGTGTTGTACATAGAGAGGAGCATTGGTTTAAACGAAAGAGGCCGCCTACATCGAAGCCAATAACGCCTTCAGTCAACCAAGCGTTGAGATCTAGAACTTATGGAAACCACTGATTGCTCTTCCTGGCGGGCTGCAGGGGCGCGAAACTTCATGCACCACCACACCGCGCTAAATTACACGCACTACTGCACATGGCGGAATTACACGCATCATTGCACCTGCAGTAGCACCTAAATATAAATTGGTAAGTAGCACCGAAACGAGAGTAATCAAGTTACCACATCGTCTACAACCTTCAAACATATATATCTCATGATTTATTCCTTCAACTGGTGTCATTAACCTTGGTTTCAAAGGGTACCCACTATCTCGAAGGAACCAAAAACTTCTATCACCAATATCAAAACAATTTTGTGAATGCTGTCGTATTAGTGACTTACAGAAAAATTGTTTTACCTATTACGTGAAACGTGAATGATATTTATTCAAAATAAAATTTTTTTTTAACCTTAAAAAACCAAATTTTCCCAAATTATTTCACTGTGGCTTACAAAAAGTTCGTTTTACCTGTTACGTGAAACGTGAATGATATCGATTCAAAATGAAATGCCTTTTCAATAGACAATTTTTCTTGATTTTGTATAAAAATGTGAATTTAAATAGATCAGATCACTCTCTTGTGCGCCTGCTTGATATTCATACCTTAATTGTCAATTCAGTTTGCATAAATGCCATCATTTTCATTACTTGTTGATTGATAATCGTTACTTGATACTCGATAATTGTTAATTGGAGCTGGATAAATCCACGCTACATGTCCTTTTTGAACAATTTTGTGATTATAACTTTGAAGTGGTGAGTCACGGGCCTGCGACGTGGGCACCACTATCTAGTGGTGGAAAAATAAATAAGTTAGTACCACTGGGCACTTTATGATGAGGGGAATATCAGAATAGTGTATTTTTAATTTCTGCCACTTTAAAGTTATATTCTTCAAAAATTGACAGAGATATGCTGGGTCGCCATTATTAGAGAAATGAACGATATATTCGATGAAGATTTATTTGTCGTCAGTACTGCATCAAACGAAACAATTGACGGGGTGAGAAGCCAAGAGGTACAAGTGAAAATTCTATATTTTGAATGTTTAATCATTTTGATAAATTCCCTGAGATCAGTACATTATGAACATTCACTTGTATTGCTTGGCCACCAACATTTCATTATGCATTAACTACCTTTAACTGCACTTAACTTTTTTCAAAAGTCACTTATGCCCCTTGACTTCTCACTACCACAATTTATTACGTAATTATTGGTTTCAAGTAACCAAGATTGATGAAAAAAAAAGTTTGAGGGATTCAAATACATAATTTCAGAGGCGAGTTTTTTCCAAAATCATAATGTTTTCTTCAAATAAAGAGAATTCATAAGGCGCGTGCTCACAATCGAGCTACAACACCCATATTTCACAGTAAACTTTCAATCGATTTAATTTTATACCGATCAGAAGTTTCCAAATTCATTATACATACTTACGAGTTTATATATGTTATATATTCTTATACTCATAGTCGATCGAGTGTTAGAAATGAATCTAGCAAAATGGAAGAATGAGCTACATATCAATCACCCAAGCGCAGTCAGTTGTTTGACGTGTTTAGTGTCGGCCACTACATATTCACATTTTTGCCAGGTGACCACACCGTGGTTGGAATGTGGCCATCTGAGATCCAGGAACGTAGATCGGAACGTAGCGGCCACCAAAAAAGTGTTTCCCATTTTGGTAGCCGCCGCGTGATAGAACCGTGCATATTACGTGGCAGTGGTTGTGGTCAAAAACCTCAAAGTTTTCCAGAATCGTGGCCGCTACGTTCCGTCCACTGAAAATGCTACTTGAGATACATATGCGTGGATTTTGACAAAATATCATGATCTCCGACCCCAAAAATCCCCATATACCAATTTTGTATAGAATCGAACCATAATAATAAAACTCGTCCGCCATATTTGAGCCGCCATTTTGTTTTTTCTCCAGCAGAAATTCGATAATGCATTGTAATTGGAAATATGAACACCTGCCAAATTGCACGTTTATCGGCAACTAGAAGTGGGTCAAATTTAACTTGTAAGATTTGATTACAAACCCACCGACAGACATTGGGACAGGGAAAACTAAATTAAAGCTTGTAATAAAAAACCTCACTGTTGTTCCTTATTGAGGACTTTCAGGTTATTTCAATAATCGATACAATTTAGTTGTCTTTAACTTGAATTATTCAATTTTCAATGACTTCCATTGAAATACGTTTAGGTATCTATAATACCATTTATTGAATACTATCTAATTCCTGGAAAATATTTTGGACAATGTTGATTATTGAAATTTTGAGGGTACACCTTATTTGAGATTATTACCATTAGTGAATATTTTTCAATAATCTAGTTGCATTCAAGAATCAATGATACACTATAATAGTGCTAATTGGATCCCAAAACAACATTTCAAGTGTTAGGGTTTCATCTGAAAATACTCAAAATTCATATGATTTGCCTATAATGATTTTTATAGTTTATGTTTTTAGAGCGTTCTCCTTTTTATGCCCGTTCAATGGAAGCGATCAGGTGTTTTTGCGTTCACCCCCTCGAACGAACCCTATTGCTGTTCTCGTGCGGTAGCAGAAACCATCAAGTGAGACAACACATCAGCAGGACGTCATTACGCCACCTAATGGCTAACTGTCACAAGAATTTATGGTGTTACCCACAATAGAGCGGCAGAATCTGCTCCGTCTTCCATTTTCTGAGACTCAGTCGTGTGACGGGGTTATATTACATCTATTTATTATACGTTTATTTGGTATTTTGGGTTATTGTTGTTTTGTGTTCGTGAATTGTTTGTGACAGACTTCATGATGTAAATGATACCTTTCCCCTGTGGACGGGGAAGATCTGTAACTGTTTACTATGTTCTAGATGATTTGATCGTATCTTTTATTTGAGCGCTTTTGGGTTTGCCTGGTCGGAAAGTGTTTTTCACTAATAATTATTTCATTGTATAAAATGATTGCCAGGATTTGACATTGCTTTGTTAGTACTAAGATTGTTTTACGATCGTAATTCAGAATATTCCGTATTTAGGCCAATCAATCGTGACAAAAATAGTACCATGAAACCGACTGTGCCATCGTACGAAAGACGATCCGTAATTGAGTCCTATCATTGCTTAACTTGTTATAAACATTTAAGAGCAAAAAATCTTTGCACGAAAACTAATGAAGCTTTCCATAGACGAGTGGGCTGAGTAGGGGGGCAGAGCAGCAGTCGCGGGGTAGCGTGTATACAGGGTGTTATGTAATAAGTGTCCGATATTTTACTAGACGATTCCTCAGTTATTTATAAGGGGAAAAGTTCATACAAGCATGGGTCCGCCAGGCCTTCATTTTTTATATACAGGGTGTTGAAATTTTATTTTTCGTAAATAATTTTTAAAATAATGTCGATATTTGACCGAAAATTGGTATTTGGGGATTTTTCAATGAGAAATCCAAATTTAATCTTAGTTTGGCCTTTAATTGTAGGGGGCGCCGCCTACAGGTCTTTGTCTCATTTGGGGAGTCACAACTTTGTCATGCATGTATCATATTTTCTAGAAAAAAACTCGATTCCTCTACCATTTTTACCTGAAAAAGTTATGCTTTTCAAAAGTCGCTACAAGCAGCCGTTTTCGAGATATTTTGATTTAAATTAATCGATGCATGTGTTTTTCAAAAAGTGATACAATTTTGAAAACTTTTTTTTATTTAAAATATGACGGAACAGTAAAATCAAAATCACAATAAATGTTCGAAATGTCCATCTCCTGCCTGTATGCACGCACAATCTTCTTCTCATTGATTCACGGACTCTTTGGAAAATTACTGGAGTATTTTGAGTCGTTCTGCAAGAGATAATGGACTTATGAAAATATCTCCAAGGATTCCTGCCCACACGTTAAGAGAGAACTGTTCTTGGAAATGTGATTCCTGTATCCCATGGCGGTTTTCCTCTGACCACAAATGATTGTTGTGAGAATTGCGTTAAGCGTTGCGTGAGAAATTGGCTTCGTCAGTAAACAGGATTTGATTTTCAAATAAAGGATTTTGAATAAGGCATTGGAGAAACCAACGACAGAAGTTGATACATAACGGAAAGTCATGAGGGAGCAGTGCCTGAACTTTTTGAATATGGTAGGGATATAACAAATTATCAATTACAATTTTCCCTACCAGAACATGAGAAATGTTTAATGACAGCGCTATTTTTCTGGAGCTTGTTTCCGGGTGTTCTCCTACCAGATTAGGAACTGCTTCCTTGGTTCATGGGGTTCTTACAGTCCGATATGTGCACTCTACATGACTTAACCGAGCGTGGATTCTTAAAAACGTGTTTGAAGTAGGAGTTTGCGGTTCGGATAACGCTCCTGAATCAAACGTCTAGCCTCAGATGCATTTCCGTTAGCAGGTCCGTATGTAAAATGTATGTCAGCATACTCTGCATTGGTAAAGTTAACCATTTAAAAAAAAAATTACAATAATAATAAATAAAACTATTTAACTATGCCCCAAGATAATATTTTTGACAAGACATCACACAAAAAAACTTATTAGCCTAATTGATACTTTTATTCTCAAAGAGTTCGTGAATCAATGAGAAGAAGATTGGATGCATCGATTAATTTAAATCAGAATATCTCGAAAACGGCTGCTTGTAGTGACTTTTGAAAGCAAACCTTTTTCACGTAAAAATGACAGAGGAATCAATGTTTCCTCAAGAAAATGTGATACATACATGCACGACAAAGTTGTGACTTCCCAAAAGAGACAAGGACCTGTAGGCGGCGCCCCCTACAATGAAGGGCCAAACTAAGATAAAATTTGTTTATCTTATATTAAAAAATCCTCAAATACTAATTTTCGTCCGAATATCGATATTATTTTAAAAATTATTTACGAAAAAATAAAATAAAAATAAATTTTCAACACCTTGTATATCATGCTTATATGAACTTTTCACCTTATAAATAACTGAGAAATCGTCCTGTGAAATATCGGACACTTATTACATAACACCCTGTATAGTAATACAAGCGCGCTGCTTACAAGTTATGAATCTGCTGCTCTACCCCCACTACTCAGCCGCTTTCCCGCGCTCACCCGTTTTCGGTCATGTTCAAGTATTTCTCACCCAATTCGCAGTATTTTTTAACGCAACATAAGAATAGACATTTTGTAGTATTATACTTCTACTTTCAAAAACTCTTCGAAAAATAGAAATCAGACCACCTATGACGCATCCAGGCTTGCATTGAGAAATTCAAATTGCAATTATGCAAAAGTTTATAATCCGACAGCGCATGAGTTTCATAAACATGAAGTACATATTAATCACCACTATGACGCGGAGACCCTGCGCTACAACTTGAAAAATGGCGGTGTTATGAATTTTCGAAATAACGCTAATTTTACTCAACCGGCCCCCTTGAGTGGTCAAGTAAGGTAATCGTGTGAAAAAAAATCAAGATATTGACGGAAATATCCGTGTCGAGGTCCTCCAAGACGATTGCGACTATTTCCATAGTGAAGCCTGCCTGTATGTCTGTCTGTCTGGACGGAACGTAGCGGCCACGATTCTGGAAAACTTTGAGGTGTTTGACCACAACAACTGCCACGTAATATACACGGCAGCTACCAAAATGGGGAACACTTTTTTGGTGGCCGCTACATTCCGATTTACGTTCCTGGATCTCAGATTGCCACATTCCAACCACGTTGTGGTCACCTGTAGAAAACGTGGATATGTTGTGGCCGACACTAGACTCGTTAAACAACTGACTATGCTTGTGTAAATGATATGCAGCTCGATCTCTGTCCTGCATCATATTTTTGTAATAAATGTTCCTCATTCTTCCATTTTTCCTGATTCATTTCTAACACTCGATCGACTATAAGTATAAGAATATATAACATACGAACCCTCAAGTAAGTTTATTGAATTTGGATACTTCTGGTCGGAAAAAAATTGTAACGATTGAAAGTTTACTGTGAAATATGGGTATTGTAGCTCGATTAATTCTCGATTTATTCAAGGAAAACATGATGATTCTGGAAATAACTCGCCTCTGAAATTATGTACTTAAATCCCTTATTTTTTTTTTTAACAATCTTGGTTATTTTAAACCAATACTTACGTAATAAATTACTACGTTTGATGCAGTACTGACGACAAATAAATCTTCATTGAATGTTTCGTTCATTTCTCTAATAATGGCGACCCAGCATTTCTGTAAATATGGCGGCTTTTGGAGAATATAACTTTAAAGTGGCAGAAACTGGAAATATACCACTCTAAAGCTCCTCCCATCATAAAGTGGCCAGTGGAACTAAATTATTAACTTTTCTACCATTTTTCACCCACATTGTAGGCCTATGACCCACCAGTTCAGAGTTATAACCTAAAAATAACAATAGATCTTATACCCTTGAAAGAGTCGAACACATCGCCAATAATTGTTAAATAAAACAAGTTAATTTAAAAAATCAAAAAACCCGACTGCGTAAAAAGTGTACTTTAAAAAAGATGGAAACAAGATGACCAGAAAATATTGTCAGGAAATAATGTTTTAAGAGATTAACTATTGAACTTAATACTGTAAACAATCTCACGCAGTCGGAGGCATCTTCTTTAATTTAACAATGAAGATATATTATTGCCTCCGACTTCGTGAGATTGTTAACAGCATAAAGTTTGATAGTTAACCTCTTAAAACATAATTTTCTGACAATATTTTCTGGTCATCTTGTTTCCATCTTTTTTAAAGTATACTTTTTACGCAGTCGTTTTTTTTTTATTTTTTAAATGAACTTTTTTTATTTTACACTTTTTTTGTGGGTGATTGGCTATTATAACTAAGACAAATTTGATCTCTAACGTGTTGCAATCGTTTCTGTCGCGATGCCGGAGACTGAGTTTCGCGACTTGCACTTTCTTATCGGGGTTTTTTGGTTTTACGAGAAAGATTTGCACACGACCGGCGACGTTTTCAAGCTCGTAACATTGTGAATTATATAATACTCAGGTATATAATAAATAGATCACCATGTCTACTGAATCATACACTAGCAAAGTACATGCACTAATAATAAATGAATATTCTACAACAACAAATAGATGGATAATTTCAGTCACTAACAGAATACAGTTGAACTCGGTTACAACGAACTACCGAGGAAAGATTGTTCAATCAAGTGCCGATAATTTGCGAAATTTTACGACCGCAGTCGACCAGTGGGATTTCCCTATTTCTCTGTTAGGGATTTGTTAGATACATGGCGTAGTGTTAGTACCTGTTCAACTGCATTGTACTACAAAAGCATGCAGGAAGGCTATTACATTGTCGGTTAGGCTGGAAATAATTAGAACATTCGACAGTGGGTGCGCAAATGCACAAATTTGTCGGTATTATTGGCTCAAAAAATCAACAGTGTCGTCAATTTACGCGAAAAAGATGTACCAGGATGCATGTACTGCATATTTTCTTCATAGCGAACACCCTTTATAACGAACTATTTCTAGTCATTAGGCCGTTCGTTATAGCCGAGTTTGACTGTACTTAATTATGTTTCTATTGAAATATTCAAGTGATAGTAAACCGAAATGAATCAACTAGCGAGCAAATTAACCAATTAATGATGTACCAAGCTATACGCTGTTATAACTTTTTCACAATATGGCGTCTGGTTGTCGCCATATTGAATTTTGTCAGAATATGGTGTCTGGTTGTCGCCATATTGAATTTTGATCATTACTGTCATGTCTTTGTTCAGAATATTTCGTCTGGTTGTCGCCATATTGAATTTTGATTATTACTGTCATGTCTTCAGTGACACTCGTAAGATTAAGACAATCCGATTGACGTGAAACCCTTATTACACTATGCCTTTTTCGTGCCTATTTTTGTGCTTATTTTCATGGCTATTTGTTGACTGAATTTCCCCAAATAACTGGCACTATTACACCGTGCCTTTTTGATGATTGTTTCAGGCGCTAATTTCAGAGCTGCAAACCTAAGGAAAATTGACATTTACCTTAAATTATTGAGTAATTTAGTATACCTGGACTATTGGTTTCAACTTTTTCCTTAACAGGCACACGATTTTTTCTTCTTTTTTGCCACACTGAACAAAACGAAAACTATGTGATTAATTTCATCTATTTGTTGGTTATGTCAAGTCCTGTTTTGGCAAACCTGACATTTCCACAAACGTCCTTGAAATCCCCTCGATTCAGGCGGAAAAAATAGAACCAGTCCTATTTATTTTCACGCCTGAAACAATCAACAAAATAGCCACGCGCGCATGCGTATTTGTTTAAAATTTCAGCCACGGGCAGTCAGGCAGACAAATAGGCACGAAAAAGGCATAGTGTAATAAGGGTTTAAGAATCATCAGAATCGGCCTACGCGTTTGATCTCTAGAGCGCCACGAAGGAACAAACATACAACATGATTAACACATTTTAACAATTATCTAGTATCAAGTAACAATTATCAATGAACAAGTAATGAAAATGATGGGCATTCATGCAAACTGAATTAACAATTAAAATATGAATTTTAAGCAGGCGCACAAGTCAGAGATCTATTTAAATTAACCTTTCAATACAAAATCCAAAAAAATTGACTATTTAAAACGCATGTTCCATTTCATATTGAATAAATATAATTCATGTTTCACGTACAGGCGAAACACATTTTTTGTAAGCCACAATAAAATAATTTGAGAAAAGTTAGGTTAACTTTTGTCATATATAATTTAAGTTTATGTGGGGTAAGTTCTTTTTTTTTCGAATAGATCATTTTTAATACTGATTTTTTAATTTGTTTCAAATATAGCATGCGCATCTGAGCAATTTGTAAGTATGGTCTCATGTGTTTAAATCTATCTATATGAAACACTACAAGTTTTTGGGCCAAGTAATCAATATGTGCGTCCCGTTTGAGGTCTACAAATATACCAAGATATTTTATTTTGTTTATTGGTGAGAAGATTAGGCTTACATCATCATATTTCATTCACATTGAACTAAAGCTTGGTAGATTTCTGGCCTAGGAAGTGAAAATTATGTAGAAGGTTTCAGTAAAATTTATACTCGGTAATCTACCTTCAATCCATTGAATAATGGTCGTTCAGATAAATGTTGAAAAGGATCGGTCCCAAGATTGTTCCCTGTGGTACTCCGTATTCCACTATTTCAGAGTCACTATACGTATCTTTGATTTTCACACATTGTTTTCTTTCGTTTAGATAGCTGTGCAGTAGTTTGAAGATGTATCTCTAAATCCAATGCTTTCAAGTACTTCTAGTAGCTGGTTGTGACTCACAGTATCAAAAGCTTTTTTTCAAGTCAACAAATGTGCATAGGGATGGTGAGGGTGTTATAATTATAATAATAATACATTCATTGTTTATCATAATAAGAGGAAATGTATGTACAGTTTACAAGTTGGTATTGGTATTTATGACAAACAATTGGCATAATTGGTTCAGAATGTGGAACGCATCCACCTCTGATCTTCCACCACTGCCGTTCGGATTAACAAATCATTTTTCAGTTGTCAATTTCATTATATGAAAAAAAGAGGAGAATTATATTATGAGAGGAATTGAGTTAGGAGAAAGAGAAGAGTGAAGATAAAGGAGGAAAGAGAAGGAAGAGAGAGAAAAAAGTAACTTACGGCTATTGAGTATCTAGTAGAATATTTTTGTATTTAATTTTGAAACAGGTGAACAATCGAGGAGAGAGGTGTCTTTACTGTACAAATAGTTAATGGACGATGCAATGTTATAGGAAAACGACCGTTCAAAAATTGATTTGGAATGACTGGGAATCGTTAAAATGGTTTGCCGCCTAATATTGAGGTTGTGGAAATCTGTGCGATATGATACTTTTCCGAATAAGTATGCAGGGGTTTTTGTGAGAATTAATTTATGATAGAAGCAACCCATGTTATGAAGCCTTCTATTTTTCATACTCCTTCAATTTATGAGATACTCCCTCGCGTTTTTTCATACCGTAGATATCGCATCTACTGTTGATTTGCCTGGATGAAATCCGAGTTTAGTTTTTGATAGTACTTTATTTTTATATAAGTATTTGCTGATACGAGATTTTAAAATGGTTTCAGAAATTTTTGAAAAGTTTGTTATGACAGATATCGGGCGGTAGTTTTCTACTTTTGGTTTGTTTCCTGATTGAAATATTGGCAAAATGATTGCAATTTTGAATTGATTGATATAATCACGACACATTTGAACTTCCACGAAAAATATCTTTGAACTTTAGATATTCATAAAAAGTATTTTTGCCAAATTTCGTTTTATTTGGTGGAAAATGCAGCCTTCAGTTCGTCTAGAAATTTCGTTTTGTTTACAAAACTCGTAAATAGACTGTAGGAAAAAATATACCAAACAGACGAAGCCGCATGCATATAAGCGAGTCTATGAATTATTCGCAGGGCTGGAGTGAGCAGAAGAAATAAGTAGAATTTTTCCATGGATCTCCTACGATACAAATCATTTCCGAGTTGAGCTATTGCAATATCATGCCGGCTTATCTTTCCACGCCACTGAACGCCACAGCATCCCTCTTCTGCCCCAGCAGGGGTGAAACATCGATCTTGATGGCGTAACCGTGGCAACCGCATGGAAGTATTAGCTTAAGACGCTAGTTACATAATGTCGGCTTCCTGCACACATACACTCGCTCCTTATACACTTTTTAATAGGATCAAAGGGAAGCCGGAGGTATCACCACGGGCCTCGGAAAGTTTCCAGGGTTGATGTACCAAATTATATCAAAGGACCGCATAGATTTGTAATGGAAAAACCTTTTCAGTGAATTCCGATGAAACTGTACCTAGATAATATATTGGATATACTGGGTGTTCATATAAGCGAATAACTAGGGTAATCTCGACTGTCATCAAAGTTGTAGGGATGACTTCGTAGAAAAACAAATCCTTACTCATAGATCTTGCACATATTTAACTACACTCCCGGAATTTACGTTCGAAGGGAGCAACTGCGACTATGAAACGAGGATAAAATAGATACTTAGGAATACCTAAATACAAAACACCCTTCTTTAGGAAATCTCTTTTTAAATAGAGTTAACGGCATGGGTGAATATTGGAAAATAATGATATCCTTTTCAAATCCGCTTTCATAGATTTCTCTCGAAGGAATACATTGGCAGCTCTGCTGTCAACTGAAATATGGCGACATCACCGCCTTCCTTTTTTTAATTCATTTTTTTCATATTCCGCATGTTTTGTGATACTCCTTGTATATAATTCAGAAAAATCATTGAAACTATCATCATATAATAGTAGAGATGTTCTTCAAACAATTTATTGGTATTCTATTTACTTTTAAAGTTATTGTGTTCCAAAAATAAACTTTGGTGGGGAATTTTATGAAAACATATTAAAAAATGATTTGGTATGAAACCGCGTTCTGATGGTGATGGTGTCTTACGGAGGGAATATTTTGGCAGTGAAGCAGCCAACAAAAATGCGGCCCGTCCCGATTTTTCATTTCATTTATTTTATTTTTTATGACCCGCATTTTAAGTCATACTTCTACGATATAATTGAAAACAAATCCAATTGAAACTACCATCGGTCACCAGGGATGTGAATAATAACAACTTTATCCTTCCCCAGAAATAATACAACTATTTATATTAGGGATACAATAATACAAAATAAATAACATATATTTTTAAACAGGTGTATGAATTATTTTATCAATACAGTTACTCAATAAAATAGGTTATATTTCCCTTATTATAATTTTTTATATTATGTTTTGCAAAATAAAATGAATAAATTATCGAAAGATTCAATATTTTTTCAAATGAATCTTGAAAAGGCTATTGAAACGCATATTTTCCAAGTGATCAGGAATTAAATTGTATGTCATTATACCTTGATAAAATATTGACTTATGACCAAAGTTTTATTTTATCGGAATAAATTTTTTACAGTGACGAGTATTATAGTCATGGATATAGTCAATTTGTGTCCATGTGAGGTTAGAATGTTTAGCAGAATTTTTATAGAGTGGATCAAACAGCAGATTTTGAAATTATATAAATTTCCGATATTGAGTAATTCATTGGGTGTATACAAGTTTACTGATGGTTCGAGGTACTGGTATCTGAATATATATTTTATTATTATGTTTTGTAGTACTTGCAATGGTTTTATGATATTTTAATTTGCAGTTCCCCAGACTGATATAAGGTATTGTAATTTTGAATAAAAAGACAAAAATAAATGTTTCTCAAATATTTCCAAGGAAGATAGTCCCGAATCCTGAATAGAATTCCAACCATAGGTGATAGGTGACATCTTAAATTTTCTATATGTTTACTGAAAGAAAGAGTCTCATCTAAATATAGTACAAGTAATTTAATTGTAGCGGAATATTTGAGATAATTAGAGCCGAATTTAATTGTATGATTTTGAACATTTGTAAGTTTGGTTTCAGTTATAAACATAAACGAAGATATTTCGATATTTAATGTAAGTTTATGCACATCTAGCCAATGTGAATTATTTTCGAATCTTTTTAATTTTGATGGAATAAGTCTTAACTGTTGTAAATTAATGTATCATCCGCAAATAATTTTAATGATCCACTTCATTTCAATTTTGAAGACGAATTTATATAAATTAGAAAGACGAATTTATATAAATTAGAAATAGTAATGGTCCTAATATGGATCCTTGAGGTACCCCACAAGATATATCACTGAGAGAACTATTATAATCTCCAAGATTAAAATATTGTTTCCTACCATATAAATAATTTTCAAACCAGTTATGAACCACTCCACGACTTCCTATTTCATTTAATGTTTTCAATAACATTTTATGATTAACAGTGTCAAAAGCTTTACGTAGATCCAGTGAATAAAATCCACATTTTTTTTCATCTAATTGTAATTGGATACTGTTATGACATCCAATACTGCAGACTCTGTATCACTGTGTTTACAAAAGCCATACTGTCCCTCATATAGAATTTTTTTGAATCCAAATATTCTTTTAATCTGCTGTGGATAGCTTTTTTTTTAATTTAGAAAAAACGTTGATAATTGATATTGGTTTATAATTATTGAGATCATATTTTTTACCATTTTTGAAAATAGGTATAACTTTGGCCATTTTTATATTTTCCGGTAGTTTTTCACTCTCAAAAGATTTATTCATTAGTATACTGAGAATGGGAGATAATTCTGATTGAACCTTTTTTACAATATATACATTCAAATTATCAGAACCAGGTGATTTTCTAGAAGCTATGTTACTGATGATTTCTCAAATTTTTTGGCTAGTTGAGATATTCAAATGCTGCGGTTTGGCCGTCGCGTATTTTAATTTTATATTTTTATAATCCGCATTTTAGTCATACATCTAGATAAACTAAAAAAAAAAAATATCATTGGTCACCAAAGAAGTGTATACGACGATATAATCGTAAAGATGTTCTTTAGTAAACATTTTTATGTTTTATATTTCTTTGTTTTACGATTATATTCCTTTATTATTCGATCCAAAAAAAACGTATGTCATGAAACCGCATATCGATGATAATAGCTCACAACGGAAGGAATAAGTTGGTAGTGAAGCTGTCAACAATTTTTGTTATATTCCACATTTTCGGTCATACTTCTATATAATTTAGGTAAAAAACTTTATTCAAACTATCATTGGTTTCATTATTAGTGTTTTATATTACTTTGGTTTCAACATTATACGTAATATTCGATCATAAAGAAAATGTTAGTAGATATTTTGTGTTTTATCGATAATAGTGTCCTATTGAAGATATATGTTGCCAGCGAAGCTTTCAACAAAAATTCAGCGGCAAGGTCACCGCGATTTTATCCATTCATTCTTCATTTGTTTTTATTATCGTTTAGTGTCCCATATAATTCATTAAAATAGACGGAATTGAAACTTTGGTCAAATAAATTGTGATTTTAAAATAAATGTATTAATTGATCTAAAGAAAACTTCGGTGAAATATTTTGTAATAACAGATTAGAAAAAGTATGTGGTTATGAAACTGCGTTTTGATGAAGATAGTGTTCTATGGGAGGAATATGTTGTGGGTGAAGCTACCAACAAATTTGCGGCGACGGACGTAGCGCCGCAAGTTTTTTACTTTGTATGTTTAAAAAAAATATATTTCGCATTCTCAGTCATATACCACGGCGTACTGGCTTCATCCTACCAGTATATTTTTTTATTGATTTCTCAAAATGTTGAGAAAAAATTTCAAAATTTTGAGAATAAAAGTCAAAATTTTGAGATTTCAATAAAAAAAATACTGGTAGGATGGCGCCAATACGCCGTCGTAGTCATACTTCTATTTAATCCAGAAAAATAATCCATGATGGCAATTGAATCGAATATACGTAGTGTTTGGCAAATCAAGAAGGACGATGTACTAAGTGTACGTCGAAGAATTGTGGTTCTTATATTATTCAATTTCATTAGCTGTAGTAGTTATGCTAGGGGGCTTCTACTTCAAAATCGTCCGTTTTCCCATGTTAATTCCCATAAGGATTTCTAAGGTCCAAGCTGGTAATTTTTGTCCAAAATCTCCCAGCGTGTTCGCGTCAAGCGCTTGCAGGTGTTCGGATCAATCGCGCCGCGTGGAAGGGTCCGTACCGCCGACCTTCGGTACCTGCTGTATTATCTGCTCTTTTTATCGATAACGCACATTGAAATAAAATTCATATTTGCATGTCGATAGGATGAAGGTTGATTATGATAATGATATTCATTGCAGATTAGCGTATGGATTCGGAATATTGTATGCTTCAGCATTTGACACAAAGTATATGAATTTGATCTCAACACTCCTCGATTGTAGGAATTAGATTGTCGCGATTCAGAAAAAGCTTATTAATGGTAATATGCGGATTGTCGATTGGCGATATGCATGAGGCCATGTGATTATTTACATTTATTTTCCTTTTTATTTATTTTTGCATCAATCTGTGAGTTAACTCTATATCATTTACGAATACTCAGGAAGATTCGGGTGGATCTCTCGATATCCCGAAAAAAATATTCACAAATGTTAAATTCTATCCACTATTGTAGACTGAAAGCTTATCGCTCCAATCTCAATTATTTTATTTTCCAGTGCATTATTATACATAGATGATAGAATAACCGAAAACATATTTCCATCTTTCCGAATTGTATGTTCAAGGAATCCCCACTGAATTCCCACAAATGGCGTACCTATATCTCTCAAAAATGTTAAACGGCATTCAAATATAACCCGACCAAAAAACAATCACACATGACTAGTCGACATTTAATCCAGCCTCTTTGAAATATTTTATTTTATTGATCCATATCTAACTATTTCAACGATGCATTGTCTCAATGCACATCAACACAAACTGCATACTATGTACCGTTAATTACATCTGAGCTCTGAAGAAGGGAAATAAATCGTGAAACATCAGCAAAGGCTTGGAATAGTTGTTTTTTCTACCCAATACCTATCAATTTTTGCGAAAATTCACACATAACTTTCCCATTCCAGACTCAAAACACATTTTATCAACCTCAATTACGTATGTTTTCCTGCTCCTTATCATATCTGAGAAAATATATTCAATGAATGTACGAAATGGGTTCTCGATCTATGCATCCCTATATTTCACTTTGATGATCCCATATACTACCAATCAAATATTGAATAGTGATATATTTCTCTTCTCCATGAGCTAGTAATTGCTTTTATTTAGCAATATTTCCGAATAGAAAGATACCAGTATAATTCCTTCCACTCGAGGAATGCCTGATCAATTTAATATTTTTTCACATCGCAAATAACAATGAATACCACGAACTGAAACCTGCATCAATAGTAGTACCATCACTATGCCACCCCAATCTTATGCCCCTAATTGATTAATGTGCAAATCCATTTCATATTTTTCAAGTCAAATACCAAAGGTCCCATAAACCAAAACCATAAAATCAATAGTACAACCAAAATATTGAGTTTCAGCTGGATCCTGCTAGTGTAGTACCCCGATTCGTGAAATGCCTGAACCAACTTCATATTTCGTGACAAATAATACTATCTACTATGAAACTTTAGCTGAATCCTTTCGGTCATACTCACACGATCAAATACCGATTAATATAGTGAACCGAATCCATACATTATGCTGCAATCAATAGCACCATAATCAAGTGTCACCCCAATTTTCCCAATCGAGTAATGCTTGAACATCTGCATATATATTTTTTCAGATCACAAATGTCAATGAATACCTTGAACCGAAACCTACAATCAATAAAAGTGTCATTATTATGTTTCAATGTGATTCTCCTAATCGTGAAAAGCCCGAACCTACTTCATATTATGTTTGCGACAAATATCAAATCCATTCGCCAATCGACAATCCGCATATTACCATTAATAAGCTTTTTCTGAATCGCGACAATCTAATTCCTACAATCGAGGAGTGTTGAGATCAAATTCATATACTTTGTGTCAAATGCTGAAGCATACAATATTCCGAATCCATACGCTAATCTGCAATGAATATCATTATCATAATCAACCTTCATCCTATCGACATGCAAATATGAATTTTATTTCAATGTGCGTTATCGATAAAAAGAGCAGATAATACAGCAGGTACCGAAGGTCGGCGGTACGGACCCTTCCACGCGGCGCGATTGATCCGAACACCTGCAAGCGCTTGACGCGAACACGCTGGGAGATTTTGGACAAAAATTACCAGCTTGGACCTTAGAAATCCTTATGGGAATTAACATGGGAAAACGGACGATTTTGAAGTAGAAGCCCCCTAGCATAACTACTATTTCAACGATGCATTGTCTCAATGCACATCAACACAAACTGCATACTATGTACCGTTAATTACATCTGAGCTCTGAAGAAGCGCGAAATAAATCGTGAAACATCAGCAAAGGCTTGGAATAGTTGTTTTTTCTACCCAATACCTATCAATTTTTGCGAAAATTCACACATAACTTTCCCATTCCAGACTCAAAACACATTTTATCAACCTCAATTACGTATGTTTTCCTGCTCCTTATCATATCTGAGAAAATATATTCAATGAATGTACGAAATGGGTTCTCGATCTATGCATCCCTATATTTCACTTTGATGATCCCATATACTACCAATCAAATATTGAATAGTGATATATTTCTCTTCTCCATGAGCTAGTAATTGCTTTTATTTAGCAATATTTCCGAATAGAAAGATACCAGTATAATTCCTTCCACTCGAGGAATGCCTGATCAATTTAATATTTTTCACATCGCAAATAACAATGAATACCACGAACTGAAACCTGCATCAATAGTAGTACCATCACTATGTCACCCCAATCTTATGCCCCTAATTGATTAATGTGCAAATCCATTTCATAAATCACATCAAATACCATAGATCCCATAAACCAAAACCATAAAATCAAATAGTACAACCAAAATATTGAGTTTCGTGATCCTGCTAGTGTAGTACCCCGATTCGTGAAATGCCTGAACCAACTTCATATTTCGTGACAAATAATACTATCTACTATGAAACTTTAGCTGAATCCTTTCGGTCATACTCCACATCAAATACCGATTAAATATAGTGAACCGAACCATACATTATGCTGCAATCAATAGCACCATAATCAAGTGTCACCCCAATTTTCCCAATCGAGTAATGCTTGAACATCTGCATATATATTTTTCAGATCACAAATGTCAATGAATACCTTGAACCGAAACCTACAATCAATAAAAGTGTCATTATTATGTTTCAATGTGATTCTCCTAATCGTGAAAAGCCCGAACCTACTTCATATTATGTTTGCGACAAATATCAAATCCATTCGCCAATCGACAATCCGCATATTACCATTAATAAGCTTTTTCTGAATCGCGACAATCTAATTCCTACAATCGAGGAGTGTTGAGATCAAATTCATATACTTTGTGTCAAATGCTGAAGCATACAATATTCCGAATCCATACGCTAATCTGCAATGAATATCATTATCATAATCAACCTTCATCCTATCGACATGCAAATATGAATTTTATTTCAATGTGCGTTATCGATAAAAAGAGCAGATAATACAGCAGGTACCGAAGGTCGGCGGTACGGACCCTTCCACGCGGCGCGATTGATCCGAACACCTGCAAGCGCTTGACGCGAACACGCTGGGAGATTTTGGACAAAAATTACCAGCTTGGACCTTAGAAATCCTTATGGGAATTAACATGGGAAAACGGACGATTTTGAAGTAGAAGCCCCCTAGCATAACTACTAGCTGTTACTCATATTTCTGAATTATTATATTAAATCAGAACTTTACTCAGGTTATTTGTAGAAATAATCAAAGGAAATCATTTTATCGCCGCCTAATTTTTCGATTTCCTCCTATTTTTTTTGTTTTTTAGAAATATCCCATGTACCTACCAATAAATTCACACAAAAAATGTGTTAGTGTTTTGCAGAAACTGTCAAATTGGATTGTTTTTTCTACTTCCTTTCTATTTCAGTTCATTCCATAATTATCTGAAAATTTGGGATTATTTTCAATTTTGTTAGTTTTTTGGACATATCTCTCTACTATTGAAATCGGAAAGAATATTCAATTTGTAGAGACAATTAAGAAAGAATGTTGCAAGAAAACGATGAGAAAGAAGGCTTACGTGTTTGAGAAATCAATAACATCAAATATAAAAAATGCGTGGGCTTACGCTTATGGGAAATCAAGAACGTCGAGGAAGAACGATGCGCAGGCTCACGCATTTGGGAAAATTTATAACATCGACAGTTTTATCTGGCTCTACCGGGTGATTCTCTAAGGTGGCTCATCCCTATAACTTTTTTATTATCGAAGATAGAAAAACGAAATTTGGGGAATGTATATTATAGTTCGATTTTAATTTTTTGGCATATTTACTTGCTTTGTCGTACTTCCGGTTTGACCGGAAATGACCCCAACTTTCGATTTTTAAATGGGACATCCTATATATTTGTGCTTATTTCGATCGAGAATGACATTCTCAATCCAACAACCTTTCACTTGTCAATATTTGACGAATAAAGTCATTTTTATTCCAATTTTAATTTTTTATCTAGAATGCCATGGATCGTGTAAATCGCTTCATTCTTGATCGAGTAACATGGGAAAAATACGACTTTGAGGCTTTTGACTTCACAGTCGTTTTAAGAATTATTTAAAAGTCGCAAATATGATTTTTTCAAATGGAAAGGGGGTGGCTTGTCGGCTTTTTGCGAAAGATCATTTTTTTACGAATAATTTGATACCACACACTTTCACTTCATTTTCACTATTTTTCTGAATAATTGCAAGAAGTGATCATACCTAATAACAAATAATACGTATTCGGTATACTTATGCATTAAGTCCTGTTATTCTAGTTATCCGTGACAAACGATTGAAGCTGTTGTTAGGACTACCTAAACAAATAGGGTAATGAATATGCTGTCACTTTTAAAAATGTATTTGTAGCGTAGTTTATAATTTGATATGGACAATTCAACTCATGTATAAAAAATCGCATATGCCACAGTGCAATTGTCAGTTTGACAGCGGCAAAAGTTAGCTACAACTTTTACAGCGACAAATGCACTAGTGGTTTTTTCACTTATTCATTTGTTTATCAATTATCGCGGTGTTGGTTGCCAGAATAAATAAAGTTTGCATTGATATGTTTCTAAATTTCTTATTCTTTAAATTTTCCTGCCGAATTACACTCGATGTTTGTATTGATATCGGGTAAATTTGTGTTGTTCAAATTCTAAACTGTTTCCTTTAGCAATTTGACTCGAGAAACTGTCAACCTAAAAACGCTCCACCTTCGGTGTCACGTTTTCAATAGTTGACAGTTTTACTCGTCCAATTGCTAGGCAACAGTTTCTCATTAAACAACCCAAAATTACCCGATGAAATACAAACCTCTCGTGCAATTATAAGTGATTATTTTTCCGACCCAAATATCGACCAATAGAATTGCACCATTCGACGTCACGTGGTACAACCTACATGGTATTATACTGATAATTTTTTGAAAATTTTCTCTGGTAGTTGCTATATATAAAAAACAAAACATGATCCAGTCAAATTAACCACACTTCAAACTGACAGGTTGAATTCAATTGTGACAATTGGAGATTTTGCATGAAAATGAGTCGATTTGGAGTTTGTTCTCTGTCCACCATCGATAAAAAGTCAAAGGAAATGTTCCCATTAATACGGAGAAGGCAAAAAACAGTTTGGAACCAATTTACTACTTTTGGGACGGAAAATATCCTCGAACACACGAGCTTCAATTATCTGGCATTTCCTCAGGTTCCTGACAATAAAGTCGTCAAGTATTTCAGGAAAAATCACTCGCGCTTCGCGCTCGTGATTTTTTAACCTGAAAAACTTGACTCCTTCATTTGTTTGCAACGAACCTATCGGGAAATACCCGATAATTTTGAAGCTCTTGTGGTATTATAAGTGAAAATTATACTACAAACAAAAAAATTGACATGTTGCTAATTTACGGAGAAGCAAAAAAGAATGCAACTGATGCAGCTCGAATGTATGCTCAGAGATTCCCTAATCGTCGCCATCCCTCTCTGCATTATTTTCCAAAACTGGAAAGGAAAATGAGAAATGAACCAGAAAAAAATGCCAATAACTCCATCGTCGGTCAAGAAAATTCGCCAAATTGTTTCTGATTGTGATATAAGTTATTCGTCCGTTTGGAGAATTCTTTACAAATATAATTATCGGTCATTCAAGTACCAACTACACCAATATCTTTACGATAACGACACCACAACCTAAGATTAACTTATTGCAACTGGTTTTTGACTAAATTCAGAGAAGATGTACGTTTTCCATTTAGAATTATTTATTCAGATGAAACTCGATTCA
Source organism: Gonioctena quinquepunctata (assembly GCA_018342105.1). Classification (NCBI taxonomy): domain Eukaryota; kingdom Metazoa; phylum Arthropoda; class Insecta; order Coleoptera; family Chrysomelidae; genus Gonioctena; species Gonioctena quinquepunctata. Next base: position 158,751 of record JAFIRS010000784.1, on the reverse strand, counting down.
CCAACTTGGGTCTGTTCAATCTGAATAATATAAATAATAGTTTAAAAACTAAAAACACGCTTTTATAGAAAACCAGATTAAAAATGGAAAATAAGAAAAGGTGTATTTTATTTGAAAAAAAGCGTGGGGTGCATGGTATTGCCTCGGCCAACAATTAACTGTGATCTGAGACATTTCTACTCTACTGCCCTAGGTGTGTAATGTAGGGGAGGCCGGGGTTCGAAGTGCCGGGGGCAGGTTGTTCCGATTGAAATAGCTCCGCGAAGAAAAGAGATAGCAATAAGTGTGAAGTGCATCGCGAAACGTCATATCATCGCGCCATTGCGTCAGTCATTTTAGTGACGGTCTGCCCGCGTGTTAGCGTGGTAGTCGATTGGTGACACTCAAACATCACGTAAGTAAATTTTTTCGTCATCATACTTTTTGGTCTATTTCAATCAATTTTCTAGCTATTTGTGTGTTACTTGCTATTATCTGTCGAGCAAACTACAGTGATTAACTTTTTAATATCGTTTTTGGCTTTTCCAAACGTATTCTATCATAATTGGATGTTACTTTAGAAAATGGAATTTGAGGTTCCAAGTTCCTCTGGTGGGGGCTAGTTGTTCCGCGGAACAACCTGCCCCGTAACGAACACGTAAATAATAAAATTAAAACTTTGTTTTAGGATGAGAAACTATAAACGAAAAACCGAACGGGGCAAGGTTTCAATTGAGCTTTTGCAGCGGGCTGCTGATGCCGTTATTAAAGACGGTCGTAAACTTAAGACGGTAGCTCGGGAATTAGAGATATGTCATATGACATTGTTTCGCTTTGTCAAAAAGTTGAAAGCTGGTGTAACACCTACTGTGGGTTACTATTCCAGACAGGTGTTCAACCAAGACCAAGAGAAGACATTGGCGGATTATTTATTAAAATGTTCATTAATTTACTTCGGTCTTTTGCCAGAAGGAGTAAGGAAGTTGGCATATAGTTGCGCTGTCAAATTTGACATGCCTAATATTCCAGTCTCATGGCATAGAAATAAAGAAGCTGGAGCTGATTGGTTCACTGGTTTTCTGAAAAGAAATCCGTCATTGTCCATAAGATCTCCGGAAGCCATTAGTGCAGGACGCGCATCCTCTTTTAACCGACACAACGTTAATGAATTCTTTAGCAAGCTTGGAGACGTCATTTTGAAATATAACATGCTACCGTCTAGAATTTGGAACTTGGACGAAACATGTGTTACCACTGTATTGAAGCCGAAGAAAATAGTCGCTGCAAAAGGCGTTAAACAAGTGGGTGCCACAGTGTCTGCGGAGCGAGGAACTTTAGTTACCGTTGAACTTGCAGCAAATGCAGTGGGAAATACTGTACCACCTATGTTTATTTTTCCGCGCCTTAAATATAAGGACTTATTTCTTCGAGATGGTCCCACGGAGAGTATTGGAGCTGGAAATAGCTCGGGATGGATGACGGCTACAGAATTCCTCATATTTATGGACCATTTTATAAAACACACAAAGCCCACTCCCGAAGACCCCGTATTGTTATTGCTTGATAACCATCAATCACATGTTGACATTGATGTGGTTGAAAAGGCAAAGGCAAATTCGGTTATAATGTTGTCTTACCCGCCACATTGTACCCATAATTTGCAACCACTAGATGTTGGCGTTAATGGACCGTTTAAAACGTATTGTGCCAAAGCGCAAGAAAACTGGCTACGTAATAACCCAGGCAAGACAATGTCTATTTATGAGATACCTGGAATTGTCAAACATGCATGGCCTTTAGCAGCTACACCAAATAACATTATGAACGCATTTAAAAAGGCAGGCATAAGTCCATACAACCCTGATATATTTACGGATGAAGATTTTGCCCCGTCGTTCGTTACTGATCGACCAATGCCCGACACCGCTAATATTTCATTGGGATTGGGAAATGTGAAACCACAGCTTCAAGGATTAGCACGTTAATGAGCCTCAGGTGGATCATGATATGGAAACCGTCCCAGATAACGAGCCACGTCCAGCAAGAATAGAATCAGCAACCAATGAACCTCAACCAGGATCCTCGAACATTGCTAATTTGCCAAATAATGTTGTCATTCAAGCCACATCTAGCATATTTTCACCTGAAGCAATTAAACCTTTACCAAAAGCACCGCCAAGATCGTGTGTAACAACTAAGCGACGAATAAGAAAATCAGCAATACTGACTAAAAAATTTAAGAAACAATAGAAGAATAAAACGAAGGAAGTTGAAAAAAGAGTCAGAAAGAATGAAGTAACTGGTAAAAACAAGCGAAATTATAAAGTGGCAAGTAAATCCGCAAATGGTAAAGAAAATGTGAAAAGGAAACTACTGCAAGAAGATAATCATGGAAGTGATAGTGAAGAAGAGACCATGGAATGGTATTGTCTAATATGTTGCGATTTATATTCCAACTCACGACCAGGTGAACAATGGATTGAATGCGTCATGTGTAAGAATTGGGCTCATTCAAAATGCCTGAAATCTGAAGATGTTCATTCTTATGTTTGTCAAAATTGTAATTCTGACGACGACTCTGAATATTTTTTTTTAAGTTACTGAAATGAATCTGTTTTTACAGAGTAGGTTATAAGTTTAGATTATTGATCTCAGTAAAGTCATTGCTATAAGACTGAATTAAGAAACTATAACTCGAAATGTTAAAATTTGTTATTTTTGTGTTTTCATTAAAAGAAATAATTTTGTTTTTTTTGACAAGCAAACGTTTGTCAAAGTTGATTGAGTAATATTAAAAATGTTTATTATTCTTAAATCTATTAATTAGGTTGTACTACACCATTAACTGGTAGTTAATGCTTGTTATTATTTTATGTTTGCAGTTATTTCATTACATTTTTTTATTTTGTTAAAAAGTTTGTAAAAAACATTAAGATTTTGTACTTTTCTAAATAAAACTCTAATAAATATTCAATTACATATACCTAATTCATTTTATATAATACCTTTCCAACTAATACTTTACACCATTAACTGGTAGTTAATGCTTGTTATTATTTTATGTTTGCAGTTATGTTCATTTTTTTCTAATACTACATTATTAGGGACTGGAGTTGATAAGGGGAACAACTTACCTCAGCTGAGGAACAACCAGCCCCTTTGTGGGGCGAGTTGTTCCTTGTCGACTTTTTACAGAAAAAATATCCTGAGCAATAATATATGCTTATTTCAAAGAACTTAAGTTTACAATTTGAAACAAGGATAAATTATGCACCATTTCATATAGGAATCGTTGATTTTAAACATTTCTATTACATTTATATTGCCTCCGACTCCAAAATCGGAACGTCGAACCCCGGTCTCCCCTACTATATAATTATTGATACCATGATCCCCACGCTTTTTTTTAAATAAAATACATTTTTTCTCATTTTCCATTTTTTAGTCTGGTTTTCTATAAAAGCGTGTTTTTTAGTTTTTTTAAACTTTTATTTATTTCCTACTTTTAAGTGTGGTTTATTTATAAAAGCGTGTTTTTTTTAAACTATTATTTTAATAATTTTTTTGCAAATTAAAAAATGGAATAATCTTATCGAATTAGGTAATTATAATCTCCGACCCCAAAAACCCCCCATACCAATTTTCAATAGAATCAGACCATAATAAAAAAACTCGGCCGCCATTTTGAAGCCGCCATCTTGAATTTTTAAATTTTCACGGAAGAATCATAATATTCGACCCCAAAAACCCCCACATACCAATTTTGAATAGAATCAGACCATAATCACAAAACTCGTCCATCATTTTGAAGCCGCCATTTTGAATTTTCCAATTTTGACAGAAGAATCATGATCTCCGACCATGAAAACTCGCAGATACCAATTTTGAAGCGAATCGGACCATAATCACAAAACTCGTACGCCATATTGGAGCCGCCATTTCGTTTTTTTTTCTCACACAAAAATTTCTTAACGCATTGTCAGCGGAATTATGTACACCTGCCAAATTTCACATCATTAGGACGTCTGGAAGTGGGTCAAAATCGTGCCCAAAGGAGTCGATTACAAACAAACAAACAAACAAACATACAAGTGAAGCTAATATAAAGCGTGTAAAAAGGTACTGGTCTCAAACAAATTTACATCTGATACAAGAAGGACATTTTCAAGAGCGATTTGGTTTCAATTGCTGGATGGGGGTATTATCGGAGGAAAACTTTTGGTTCCAATAATTTTCGACGGGAACTTACTGCGGAAAGATATCTACAGTTCCTTAGAAATCAAATTAATGATTTCATTGAAGATTTGCCACTGGCTAACCAAGTTGATATCTACAGTGCTAGTCAAAAGTCCCCTCCCCCCCTCGTATCTTTTGAACGGGTATACTTATAATAATGAAATTTGGAGGGTGGAAATAAACGGATGTAGGCTTCTCAACTGGTCATAACAGGTGACGCAATAGTCATAAATGACGTCACAAGGCCACTGTGACCAATAATTTTAAATGGGACCCTATGGCAAGTGACAGCTCGTTTGAAAGGTATTGAAAATACCTATTCAGTCATACTAATTTTGTTTGGGTTTCGGCTGATTTTGATTGATAAATTGAAGAAATACGAAAATTATAGTTTCGCATTTAATTAATAAAGATTTTAAAGTACGCCTCTGGTTAATTGTCAAAAAAGTTGACGTTTTTGAATTCTCTACTTGTCAAAAGTGTTTATACCTTGAAAATTTACCTAAGCTATTGTTTAACGAGACGTTTAAGTGTTTACATAGGCAAAATGGTACGTACTGTAGCCGACAAAGTAGCAGCTATCTTAATAATTGGTGAATGTAGAAACAATTTCCATGCAGCGGAACGACTGTTTAATGAGAGGTACCCCGATCGCCCTATATCGAGGGTTTATTTCAGGGAGCTTCTTCGGAAGTTTGAAGCATCAGGTAGTGTTCAAGATGCCAAACGATCTGGTCGACCAACAATTAGTGATGACAAAAAAATTGACATAATTGGAGAAATGGTAGTAAACCCTACTTCTTCCACAGCCCAAGTTGCGTCTATCTGTTAAGTCAGTCAAAGGACAGTACATAGGGTGTTGGCTAAAAACAAATTTCATCCATACAAATTAAAAATGGTGCACCAACTTTCAGATGATGACCCCGACCGAAGACTAGAATTCTGTGAAACTATGTCCAATAAAATGAACCAACAACCAGGCTACATACAGACAATTTGTTTTAGTGACGAAAGTACTTTCTTTCTCAATGGAAATGTTAACACTCAAAATGTGAGGTATTGGAGTGACACAAATCCTCACATCTTTCGTGAAAAACATACTCAATTTCCAGAAAAGTAAATGTTTGGGCAGGTATTTTGGGAAACCACATAGTTGGGCCTCTTTTTCTCAATGCTAACTTAACCGGTGAATTGTATCTGGAGATGTTACAAAATGATATTGAGGCGTTAATTCTTGAAATTCTAGAAGATAATCCAGATGAATTCGACAACTTGGAAATAACGTTTCAACAAGATGGTGCTCCTGCACACTATTACGGTGCAGTAAGACGTTACCTAGATGAAGAATATCGTGGTAGATGGATTGGACGACGAGGTACGATCGAATGGCCAGCTCGGTCACCGGACCTTACACCATTAGATTTTTTTCTATGGGGGTACTTGAAATCTAAGGTTTACGCTACAGCACCTGACAGTATTGCCATTCTGAAACAACGAATTGTTGAAGAATGTAGGGCAATTTCCGCTGACACACTGGGACGAGTACGACAAGAGTTTAGCAATAGGATGCATTACTGCCAGGAAGTAGATGGAGCACATTTTGAACACTTATTATAAGAACTGGTTCTTAAATCTTTATTAATTAAATGCGAAACTATAATTTTCGTATTTCTTCAATTTATCAATCAAAATCAGCCGAAACCCAAACAAAATTGGTATGACTGAATAGGTATTGTCAATACCTTTCAAACGAGCTGTCACTTGCCATAGGGTCCCATTTAAAATTATTGGTCACAGTGGCCTTGTGACGTCATTTATGACTATTGCGTCACCTGTTATGACCAGTTGAGAAGCCTACATCCGTTTATTTCCACCCTCCAAATTTCATTATTATAAGTATACCCGTTCAAAAGATACGAGGGGGGGAGGGGACTTTTGACTAGCACTGTATAATTATTGATACCATGCTCCCCACGCTTTTTTTTAAATAAAATACATTTTTTCTCATTTTCCATTTTTTAGTCTGGTTTTCTATAAAAGCGTGTTTTTTAGTTTTTTTAAACTTTTATTTATTTCCTACTTTTAAGTGTGGTTTATTTATAAAAGCGTGTTTTTTTTTAACTATTATTATAATTATTTTTTTGCAAATTAAAAAATGGAATAATCTTATCGAATTAGGTAATTATAATCTCCGACCCCAAAAACCCCCCCATACCAATTTTCAATAGAATCAGACCATAATCAAAAAACTCGGCCGCCATTTTGAAGCCGCCATCTTGAATTTTTCAATTTTCACGGAAGAATCATAATATTCGACCCCAAAAACCCCCACATACCAATTTTGAATAGAATCAGACCATAATCACAAAACTCGTCCATCATTTTGAAGCCGCCATTTTGAATTTTCCAATTTTGACAGAAGAATCATGATCTCCGACCATGAAAACTCTCAGATACCAATTTTGAAGCGAATCGGACCATAATCACAAAACTCGTCCGCCATATTGGAGCCGCCATTTCGTTTTTTTTTCTCACACAAAAATTTCTTAACGCATTGTCAGCGGAATTATGTACACCTGCCAAATTTCACATCATTAGGACGTCTGGAAGTGGGTCAAAATCGTGCCCAAAGGAGTCGATTACAAACAAACAAACAAACAAACATACAAGTGAAGCTAATATAAAGCGTGTAAAAAGGTACTGGTCTCAAACAAATTTACATCTGATACAAGAAGGACATTTTCAAGAGCGATTTGGTTTCAATTGCTGGATGGGGGTATTATCGGATGAAAACTTTTGGTTCCAATAATTTTCGACGGGAACTTACTGCGGAAAGATATCTACAGTTCCTTAGAAATCAAATTAATGATTTCATTGAAGATTTGCCACTGGCTAACCAAGTTGATATCTATATTCAACAAGATGGAGCGCCACCTCACAATTCTCAAGTCGTAAGAGAACATCTGAATGACACCTTCCCAGAAACGTGGATTGGCACTTATGGACCTACTCAGTGGCTTGCAAGGTACATTCTCAAGTTGTCATATTTTTTCATAATGTATTATTTCTTTTACATATTCTAGATCACCAGATCTCACTCCACTAGATTTTTTTCTCTGGGGAACAATTAAAAATCAGGTGTATAACATCAGCTACTCGTGAAGAACTGGAAGAGGTAATCAATGTGGTGCGCGCAACAATTGAAAAAGTTGAACTTTGCCGTGATCCATGAGGAGGTCATTTTGAAAATTTAGAACCTTATAATGGAGTAATTTGCGACATTTAAATAATTCTTAAAACGACTGTGAAGTCATGAACCTCAAAGCCGTATTTTTTCAATGTTACTTGATCAAGAATGAAGCGAATTACATGATCCATAGCATTCTAGATCGAAAAATAAAAATTGGAATAAACATGACTTTATTTGTCAAATCTCGACAAGTAAGGTGTTGTTGAATTCAGAATGTCATTCTCGATCGAAATAAGTAAAAATATATAGGATGTCCCATTTGGTCGAGCTACCAACCCGCATCCCTGATGTCAACAACCAGTCTGCCAATACACTAGATCTTTTCCTCACCACCAATCCTGACCCGTATAGAATAGAAGTTTGTGCCCCACTTGGAAACTCTGATCACACCCTCATCTCCACAACATGCTCTTTCCATTTACCATCGAGCGGCACAATACCACCCCGTCTCATGTGGCATTACAATTCGGCCGACTGGGAAGGTCTTCGTATGTTTTTCTCAGCGTTTCCATGGAAGAGAGTTTGTTTCTCTTCAGTAGATCCAACACGATGTGCTGAGACAATTTCTGAAATCATCATGTTGGGGATGCAAACTTACATACCGAATACCGAAAGAAGAACATCATCCGATAAGACCTGGTTTAACAGAAACTGCTCTAGAGCTGTGGCTTCCAAACAGGCAGCATACCATCGATGGCAAAAAAATCCGGGACCTGAGACCAGAGCAGCATACGTTGAGGCTAGAGGCATATGCAAAGAGACAATAGAATGTTCAAAAGATGCTCATAATGCCAAAATAAGATCAAAACTTGTTGAATGTCCCAACGGATCCCGTTCATTTTGGTCTTTCGCAAAGCTGGGAAGAACTTCATTCCAGCTCTTTTCCTCCCCTAACCAAAGAAGATGGAACACTAGCAACGACTGCCCAGGAAAAAGCCAATATCTTTGCGCACCTATTTGCTGGAAATTCCACTCTGGATTCTTCGGGAAAACAACCCCGAACATTACACCTATTGACAGTCACATGCCCGAGATCACCTTTGCCAACGTACTATCAGAAAGATTTTGCTGGGTCTCAACACCAACAAAGCCTGTGGATCTGACGGAATCCCGCCGATTGTTCTCAAGAAATGTGCCCCGAACTAACACCTGTTCTTTGCAAGTTGTTCAACCACTCTTACAATTTGGGAGTATTTCCGTCCAATTGGAAAATTGCAAGAGTACAGCCAGTCCTAAAAAGGCAAAAGACCCTACCTAGCAACTACAGACCTATCGCACTGCTATCTATTATTTCGAAGGTCATGGAAAAAGCCATCAACATCGAGCTCATGAAATATCTGGAAGACTCAGGAATTATCAATGATAGGCAATATGGCTTCCGCCATCAGAGATCAACTGGTGACCTGCTCGCATACGTCTCACATATATGGCAGCTATCTATTGAAAAGTATGGAGAAACTTTAGCTGTGGCATTAGATATCTCCAAGGCGTTCGATCGAGTTTGGCACCAGGGACTCCTCGCCAAGCTTCCATCTTATGCTTGCCCTCAGCTGTGTTCTCTGCTTGCTAGTTTTCTCTCAAAAGGTCTCTCCATGTTGTGGTCGATGGAGTTTCATCTGACACTCTACTCATAAATGCTGGTGTTCCGCAAGGATCCATTCTAGCACCAACACTATTTTTACTTCACATCAACGACGTGTTGAAAGCAACTTCATGTCCGTACACAGCTTTGCCGATGATAGTACCCTCCATACCGCTTTCTCTTCCAGGGCCCCTATATCAGCCCGTGAAACCAGAAATGAACGAGGAAGAAATGTTAACAATATAAATATGGACTTAGCAACAATTCTCGAATGGGGATCCAATAACTTGGTAGAATTCAATGCAAACAAAACACAAGCATGTCTTTTCTCTAGAAAAGCCGATCTCACTGTGCCTAACATAACTTTGTCAGGAGTAACCATACCACTGAAGTCATCCATATCGATGCTTGGTATTACTATCAGCAATAACCTTTCCTGGGAAAATCACGTGAGGTCCATTGCCAAAGTGCATCCCAAAAACTTGGTTTTTTGTTTCGTGCCAAGAGCTATTTCACCTCCAGTCAGCTGCTTATGATCTATAAGGCACAGATCCGACCTGTCCTGGAATACTGTTCCCATATTTGGAGTGCGGCACCTAAACATATCCTGAAGCTATTGGATTCTGTCCAAAAAAGGGCAATTCGTCTCGTCGGTGATGCCTCGCTTACAAACTCGCTCACTTGTCTGGAACACCGTAGAAAAGTTGCCGATTTGTCTCTATTTTATAGATATTTTCATGGGCGATGCTCTTCTGAAATATCAACAATCGTTCCTCCTTTGGCAGTCTCTTCGAGATTAACCCGTCAAGTTCAGTCTTCACACCCCTTCGTGGTCACTTTGGAGACCTGCAGAACATCACTTTTCAAAGACTCATTCATCCAACGAACTGCGAGGCTTTGGAACTCATTGCCTAGGGAGGTGTTCCCCGAGGCATACAACCTCCAGAAATTTAAGAGGAACATCAACTCCTACCTTCTTTCCCTTGGTTCCCACGATGTTCTCTGAACATTACAGGATATCCCTTTTCGTGGGAACCAGAACATATAAAAAAAAAAAAAAATTTAAAAATCGAAAGTTGGTGTCATTTCCGGTCGAACCGAAAGTACGGCAAAGCAAGTAAATTTGTCAAAAAATGTAAATTGAACTATAATACACAACCTCCGAATTTCGTTTTTTTATCTTCAATAATAAACAAGTTATAGGGGTGAGCCACCTTGGAGAATCACCCGGTACTATATCCTAAACTAACGGACACAAAAAATAATTCTTGAAGAGTGGAAACGATCAAAACGAATGATTTCACTGTAACAAACTCTTTCGGATTTTTCTATGTTTCTCTAGGAATCTGGATTATCTTCAAAACTAGTCATATGATATAAATGAATTAGGACATCAGAAGGAAATAAAATCCAAGATATTTTTATAGAATATGCCGAGGTTGATTTTTCACTTTCATAAAATATTTGATTATCTAAGAATTTGGGAAATTTATCAATTTTCTCAGATTTTGGTCATATCTCCTGAACTAATAAATATGGATGGACAATTCATGAAGGTTTTTTGATAATACTGTCAAAATGAACTTTTTACTTTCATAAAATGATTCGATTTATTTCATGCTTATCTAGGAATGTTGGATTTTCTTCAATATTGTTAGTTATTTCATCAGATCTCTTGAACTATTAGACCAAAAAAAAAATGTTTTTGATATATTTCATCGTGAGGAATAATTTTGGTCCTTTAACATGTTCAGATATTTTCAGTCGGTTATAAGATATTTAAAATTTTCCTTTAATTTTTTATCACCAATTTTTTCCCACCTTTTAATGAACAAAGGGAAATAATAGTTCACAGTTCAGTGAAACTCGATACGTTCTATCGATTGATTGTTCTCGTATTTCAATATTTCTTTATGGTACTCTACAGTACGTTAAATTTTTTTTTCTCATTTGTTTTGCCATATTTCCTATATTATCGAAATTACAGAAAGATTATCCGAAATTTTTTTGTAGAAAAAGTTACGGAAAATAATTTTGCTCTCCTGATATTTTATGATATTTTCATTTGTTTTCGAGATATAGATATATATATATATATATATATATATATATATATATATACAGGGTGTAACTGAATAAGTGTAAAACATTTAAGAGGTGATTCCTCATCGAAAAAAAGATAGGATCTTTCATATAAAGAAACTTCATTGGAGCATCCCTTGTTAAGATACAGCCCCTTAAAGGGGGTACATAAAATTTGTATAACAATTTTTTTCACAAGAACTGAAAAAGTTACAATATTGAAATTAACCTGGCGTTTTGTACTACCAAAAAGACACTTAGCCAGTAATTTATTTGGTTTACCCCATGGTTGTAAGGGGTGAAAAACGCAACCCCTAAAATTTATTTCCAATGTAACTTTTTGTCTTATTATTTGTTTACCATTTAAAAATTCATTTCCGATAGCCTGTTTCATTCTAAACAAAAAATGTCTCCTGGGTTTTTTGCCCAAAATAAACCAGTAAGCAGCAAAATATTATTTTACGAACAACTACAGAGATACATCGTCATAAATGCGAACTGGATTTATTGTTATTTTGTAGTTAGTACCTGCATTAAACGATTAAAGGGTAATAAACAAAACTAAGTTATTAATAACAAAACACACAACATGTAGAAATCATAGTGAATGTTCAATATGTCTACCTTCAAACATTACGCATGCGTCTAGACGTCGGCGCATTGAGCCACGTATTCGCTCAAATATTCCTGGAGTCTCTCTGATTACCCTGCACGCATCGATGATGCGGTTTCTTAAGTCCTCTACATCGCGAACAGGAGTACGATATACCAAATGCTGTGAATGGCCCCAAATAGAGAAATCGAGAGGATTGAGATCCGGGGATCGAGCGGGCCATTTATGTGGTCCTCCTCGACCTATCCACTGCTTTGCATATGTTTCAGTTAAATGCTGACGTGCTACTTGACTAAAATGGGCGGGAGCCCCATCATGCATACAAAACATATCCCTTCTGACGCCCAAAGGAACTTCCTCCAGCAGTACTGGATGCACTTCTCTTAAAATTGAACGTATGCCTCACCATTTAATCGAGGAGGTAGAAAATAAGGCCCAATTAAATCATCCCCAATAACTCCGAGCCACACGTTAAGAGAAAACTGGCTAGTTTCGACAATAGCGTGAGGGTTTTCATCAGCCCATATGTGGTAATTATGAAAATTAATAATCTTGTCCCGAGAAAAACTACATTCGTCTGTGAATTCTATCGTCTTCAGAAAGTCACAATTTCTTCTAATCATTTCCAGCATCCAATTGCAAAATTCAAGACGGTTCGGAAAGTCTCGCGGTAACAGTGCCTGTACTCGTTGCAGATGGTAAGGGTATAAGAGTTGTTCCTTTAAAATTCGAAATACCGTCATATGATCAACATTTAGCTGGAAAGCAATCTTTCTAGTACTGGTAGTAGGTTGTTCTTCAATCAAATTAAGTACTGCTTCCTCAAGCTGTGGTGTTCGTATTTCTCGATGGCGACCACAATCCTGCGTTCTTTTGTCGAATGAACCATATTCTCGTAATCGTTGATGAAGTCCAGCAAATATTCTATGTGAAGGATGCTGCCGTTGAGGATACATTTCAGCATATCTTCTAGAAGCTTCTAACCCATTCCCCTGCGACAGACCGTAAACGTAATGCATATCAGCCATTTCCTCATTTGTGTATGCCATTTTATTAACAAGTGAATTATTAAAGTAACAAATTAAGAACAGAACAACAACACACAATTAGTATTAATTCAATTTCGAAAATTCCCAAACTGACAGCGTCATACCAATTTAATTGTCACTATCGCTAATAGCGACCTACTAGATAGATTAGTTTCGTATTTTCGCATTTATGACGATGTATCTCTGTAGTTGTTCGTAAAATAATGTTTTGCTGCTTACTGGTTAATTTTGGGAAAAAACCCAAGAGACATTTTTTGTTTAGAATGAAACAGGCTATCGGAAATGAATTTTTAAATGGTAAACAAATAATAAGACAAAAAGTTACATTGGAAATCAATTTTAGGGGTTGCGTTTTTCACCCCTTACAACCATGGGGTAAACCAAATAAATTACTGGCTAAGTGTCTTTTTGGTAGTACAAAACGTCAGGTTAATTTCAATATTGTAACTTTTTCAGTGCTTGTGAAAAAAATTGTTATACAAATTTTATGTACCCCCTTTAAGGGGCTGTATCTTAACAAGGGATGCTCCAATGAAGTTTCTTTATTTGAAAGATCCTATCTTTTTTTCGATGAGGAATCACCTCCTTAAATGTTTTACACTTATTCAGTTACACCCTGTATATATATATTGCTTGTCCATTTTCCGATTTAGTCCGTAAAATAAAGGCGTGGAGTAATAAATCCTCATTAAGTATGCAAAATCCAAAGATTATGGAGTTTTCCTAGCAGTTCGTATTTATACCTACCTGGATTTGATACGATAATCGGTTTATTACTCCATGCCTTTATTTTACGGACTATAGATCATAATTTTTTGCGTCATCCGAGAGGCACATACGGATTCAGTCAATTGGTTCAGGAGATATATTACTTCGAACCAAACCATGTCTTTCGTAAAATCGTCGTGGAAAACCCACTTCCGATCGGGCTCAATTTCAATAGGAACCGTGTTATACAGTGCTTCTCAGAAGTCCCCCCCCCCTCTTATTTTTGGAACGATTATACATAAACAAGTGAAATTTGGAAACTGAATATAAAAGGTTATAAACTTCCCTACTAGTGATGATAGATGACGAAATTGTCAAAGATGACGTCACAAGGCCATTGTGACCAATAATTTTGAATGGAACCCTACGGCAAGCGACACCTCTTTTAAAAGGTATCGGAAAAACCTATTCAATGATACTAATTTTGTTTGTGTTTATGGCAGTTTTAATGGCTCATTAGTAAACAATAAAATTTAAATTCCATTCAGTATGATATTAATTACAGATTTAAGAATCAATATCTACCTAAAGAAATTGCTCGAAGTGACCTCCATTTACTTCCTGACAGTGAAATATCCTATTTTTAAACTCTTCTCGTACTTTTGCAAATGTGTCTGCGGAAACAGCCTCACATTCGGCAACAATACGTTGTTTTAAACGTCAATATTGTCAGGTTCAGTGGCGTAAACCTTCGATTCAAGGTACCCCCACAGAAAAAAATCCAAAGGTGTGAGGTCCGGTGATCGAGCTGGCCATTCCGTTGAACCTCGTCGTCCAATCCATCTACCACGATACTCCTCATCCAAATACCGTCTTACTGCACCGTAATAGTGTGGGGGAGCACCATCCTGTTGGAATGTTATTTCCAAATTGCCGAATTCATCTGTATTATCTTCCAAAATTTCAAGGATTAACGGTTCTATTGCGTTTTGCAACAGCTCCAGATAAACCCCACCAGTTAAATTAGTATTTAAAAAAGAGGCCCAACGATGTGGTTTCCCAGTATACCTGCCCAAACATTCACCTTCTGGGGAAATTGGGTATGTGTTTCACGAAACAGGTAAGGATTTGCGTTACTCCAATACCTCACATTCTGTGAATTTCCATTTCCATTTAGATAGAAAGTACATTCGTCCCTTAAACAAATTGTTTTGACCTTGTCTGGCTGTTGGTTAATTTTAGTTTCCATATTTTCACAAAATTCTAGTCTTCGGTCCGGGTCGTCGTCTGACAGTTGATGAACTATTTTCAATTTGTATGGATAAATTTGTTTTTTTTTCAACACCCTGTGTACTGTACTTCGACTGACTTCACAGGTAGATGCAACGTGAGTTGTTGAAGAAGTAGGATTCACTTTTTACTTCTGCCAGTGTATCCATTTTTTTCTCATCAGAAATTTGTGGTCTGCCAGATCGTTTCGCATCATTATTACTACCCGTTGTTTCAAACTTACGAAGAAGCTCCCTTAAATAAGTCCTCGAAACGGGGCGATCGGGCAACCTCTCATTAAAAATGCGTTCTGCTGCATGAATATTTTGTCCAGTTTCACCAAGAATTAGGATCGCTGCTACTTTATCACCTAAAGCATGTACCATTTTGCTTCTTGAAGCACTCAAACGTTCGGCTCACAACAGTTTAACAAATTATTAAAATGTACAAAAATATTTAAAGTACCAAAAGCTGCTAAAACAGTCAAACGTTCGATCAACAATACAAAAATTATTAAATGTACAAAAACTTGGACAATTACAAAAACGTCGAATTAGGGAGACTAACAAAAACGTCAGCTCATTTGGAAACTATCCAGAGGCGGAGCTTGAACTTTGAACTTTAGTATTAACTGATTTAATTCATCACAGCTTTGCGTTTTTTGAAAGCGAGTTGCCAAAACTGCCATAAACACAAACAAAATTAGTATTATTGAAAAGGTTTTTTCGATACCTTTTAAAAGAGGTGTCGCTTGCCGTAGGGTTCCATTTAAAATTATTGGTCACAATTGCCTTGTGACGTCATCTTTGACAATTTCGTCATCTATCATCAGTAGTAGGGAAGTTTACAACCTTTAATATTCAGTTTCCAAATTTCACTTGTTTATGTATAATCGTTCCAAAAATAAGAGGGGGGGAGCGGAATTTTGAGAAGCACTGTATATGTTGTTTTCCTCTCTGTATATCATAATTGATATAGATCTAGTTAGACAAAGTTTCTTATTGACACATAGTATTTGACGTTTATGCATATAAAAATACTCCACAGAATTATCAATTACTTTCCTAAATAAAACATTGGCGACGAAAATACAGTACAGAACTCACATTTCAACACTTTGTCAAACAAAAAGTAAGGAACATGAGCAGTGCGTTGTTGGGTTTTGTGGGATCATTCGAACCAAAACTTTCCGATTTTGCCGTATTCTGAGAGAGATTGGACCAGTTCTTCCTGGCAAACAACATCACAGAAGAAGTACGGAGAAGAGCTATTCTTTTGAATACTTTGAATGAAGAATGTTATGTACTTCTGAAGAATTTATGTATACCCAAAGCACCCAAGGAGAAAAGTTTCGCAGAATTGAATAAACTACTACTTTAACTTTTTTCTGTGGTAAAATCAGTGTTTGCCGAACGTTTAAAGTTCTACAACGCCAGAAAAGAAACTAACGAAAAGGTTTCCGACTGGGCAGCTAAGGTTGAAAGTTTGGCGGTCAACTGCAAGTTCAGTCCGGCCATGTTAGACATAGTCATGAGAGACATTTTCGTTATTGGAATCGGAGAAAATAAGATAATGGATAAGTTATTCGAAGAAGATGCCAGTAAGGATAGTTTATCAATGCCTAAGGTTATAAGTATTACTTTGGTGAAAGAGTCAGCACTGGCTGAACAATCAAGGAGAACAACTATGAATAAGACACCTACGACATCGTCTTCATTGGGGGAAGTTGAGGAACTACATTTCAACAAGCACGAACGATCTTCGGCTCGGGTGAATTCAAGAGGATCCCATCAATATGCAGCAGGACATTCTCGAGGACATTCGAGGGGCCGTAATTATGACAAACGATATTCTGCTTCGAATAACTTATGTTCGGTTTGTGGTCGCGGAAATCACAAATCGACGGAATGTTATTCTCGTAATTTTATATGTCATAGGTGTGGTGTAAAGGGCCATTTAGCGCCAATGTGCAAACATTTTAATGCACAACATTTTTTGGCTGATAATGATGTTGAGTCTGATGATGCAATTGAAAATATTTTAAGTCTCAGTGAAATTGAAATTTTTGACGAGAAAGGAAATGTCAAACCCATTTATGTCAATCTGACAGTGAAAAATATTCCGATAAATTTCGAATCAGACTCAGGCTTTGCTCATGCAGCCGTTCCGGAAAAACTATATACAAAGTATTTCCGAGATGAGAAACTTTTTCAAAATCATTTATCTTTACGTGATTATGTTGGTATCACTTTCAAACCAATTGGATATATTAATCTGAATATTGTTTACGATCAAATCAAAACTGTATTGAAAACATATGTTGTTCAATACGGAGGCCCTCCTTTGATAGGCCGTAATGGTTTGAAAACATTGAATCTAGGATTTTGTAAGGTAGAAAATTTCCAAAACAATTTTCTTATAGACACATGGTATTTGACGTTTATGAATATAAAAATACTCCACAAAATTATCAATTACTTCCCAAAATAGAACAAACCATCTTTTGCGATCTGTAATGCTTACACAATAGATGACCGGAAAAAAATTTAAAAACGCGAAAAAACCTTAGAGTTTTCCGATTTCCTTCATCTTTTAATGGCATAATAATGTTTTGAGTACTATGAGATGACGAAACTTCGAATGGTTCCGGAGATATATCGATTTGAAATGCCACATCCGGACACACAGACATACCACATACATAACCAAAGTTGCTCAAAATTCGATGGGGGTCATTTTTGCCAAAGTAACCGTGCTTAGTTTCCGAGATAGCTTTTCCATAGAGACCGTAGTATACTCCTCTATCGTAATATCGTCGCAACTGGAACACCATGTAATAACACTGCTGATTGGAATCAGACGGGAATATAATTATACGTAGAATTATAAATGAGGATCATATATCTGATAAATTATTAATTGTCAATACATTCAATAGATATTAAAGTGATATGGGAACAAATCTAGCAAATTCAATTCCTTCTATAAATAACTATAATGAACATCGCAGTGATCAAAAAATGGAAACTAAAAAAATCTCCAGGGCAGGATGATATTCGTTCCGAAATTCTAAAACAAGTTGCTAACGAAATCGCTGCACCTCTAGCTTTTTTAATCAATTACTGTTTTGAGATATGAACGTTTCCAAAGTTATTGAAGCCGTTTAATAAAAGTAGGGATAAAACTAAAGTAGGGAACTATAGGCCCATCTCATTTATTTCCAATATATCAAAAATTGTGGAACATCTTATAAAAGTCAGACTTACAAATTTCCTAGAAAAAATCAACCTTTTGTGGGAAAATGAATTTGGCTTTCTAGAGAGAAGATTCTATTTACAAATTCACAGCATCAATTTATGAGTCACTAGATAAAGCATTGCCAACAATTAGTATTTTCTTGGTCTCTCAAAAGCCTTCGATACAGTCAGTCACAAGAAATTACTGAATAAATTGAAATATTATTGAATTAGAGGAAACGTTTATATTAAGAGATTATTTGTCAGAACGAATTCAACAGGTACAAGTTGATGAGGTATGTAGTAGTCCTAGAAAAAAAACTTATGGTGTTCCGCAAGGGTCTGTTCTGAGACCAGTTATCTTTATTCTATACATAAATAGTTTATTTAAAATAGGTAGTTTGGGGGAAATCATTAGTTTCGCAGATGATACTGTTGTTACATATAAAGCAAACATTCGGAGGAACAATGAGAAAATATAGAAAATGATTTTCCTAAAATAGCTTCAATTCATCAAACTTACTCTCAACTTGAACAAGAGCTCTTCTGTACCATTCTGTTCATATTCAACAGGATTACCAAAATTTGGAAATATTGATGTTGGACTAGACCCTAAAATTCCTGAAACCCAATCCCTGAAATATCCATGGTATAATGATAGATCGACACTTGAGATGGGACCTTCAAATGAAACATCTGTCGGAAAAATTACGAGGGATACTACAAATATTTGTAGATTTTTTAGATCAACAATATCTAAAAACAGTTTATTTTGTGTTGACACAATCACAACCAACATATGGTCAAGTTCCGGAGTGTCACAGAGCTTATTTTTTCATTTATATATAGCAGCCATCTCAGAATTGAAAAACATAATGTTTTCCTCATTCTACTCCTTTTCTGAAAAATCTACTAAGTATTAAAAATTATGGAAAACCTGATAGTAACATAATAATTATATGTAAGGAAATAAATTTTGTTAAAATTATGAGTATTTTAGTTATACAATAAGTGTCTATGATTAATATAAAAAAACTAAAAAGCCAGTCAAAAAGGTAGGTATCGGAATTAATTCATCAAAATCAAGAAATGTTAGAATACAATGATGCTCTGTTATTTCTCATGAATTGTAATTTACAGCAAATTTAAGTTGTGGAGCGCAAGAAGCCTATAGGTGCCGATATTGGTATGAAAATGAGAGATTAAGAGTTTTTCAATATTTCAACAGTCACCATTCAGGAAGTACTTGACTGATTTGGCCCATCTTCGAATTTTGTTCCATTCGGTTGAAAAATGTGGCCTCCACTTTGTTAACAAATTTGTTTATACCCCATATATACCGATGTGGAGAGAATTTGCCGCAATATACGATTTCCAATGTGTTTGGATGTTGAATGATGTCTGTAGTCGACCAGCACAAAATATAACAAATATGCGCGAGGAGAATCAATAAGTGAACTGGACCACTCTTGATTTGCTCCCACTTCTTAGAGCACGTGATCCGCTTGTAGGATTCGAGGGCTCACAGTCAGTATTAAAATTTTAGTGTGGATGTGTGTCTGGCTTATTAGGAAAGAGACTCCGACGTTCCATTGCATGCTAGAAATTATTTGCTGCAATCAATGTAACAAATAATTTATCTTCTGAGAATAAGTGTTGTGGTTCCTTTTCGCCATAACGGCTTCGAAAATCAAATATATTCTACGATTTAAAAAAAATAACGTAACTTGTAAAAAATAAACTTTTTATTTTTATTTTACGAATTAAAAAACAATGTTAACTTCTGAAATATAAACTAAAATTTAACTCCAAACAAAAAACTATGAATCTAATGTTATAAAGGTTCAAATAAACAACCAAACACCAGCCAAATCTGTCAAACAGAGATAATCCCATATCGCTGAGTAGATTTGGCGTAATGTTGTCGCAAAGTTGGATAATGTTCCCCTCAGATTTATAGCTCTTTGAAATTTATGTCGATAAGTGGATTCTTTCAGATATCCCCAAAGAAAGAAGTCACTCGGAGATGAATCTGGTGATCTGGGGGGGCCACATGATCGTACCACGTGTAGATATTACACGATCTGGAAACGTAGTTTGGAGAAATTGCGTCACTGCTCGTGCAGTGTGACTTGAACAACCATCCTGTTGGAACCAAATGTCCCCAAAATTGATAGGGAGTAGCTGAACTGTCAAAATAATTTGATTTTGGAGGGGTTGTAGATATTTGACAGCGTTCAGGTTATCATCGATAAAGAAGGGACCTATGAGATAGTCTCCTAACATTCCTGTCCAAACATTGAATTTTTGTGGGTGTTGAGTAATACTTAGATGATCATTTTCCCGAGGCCAATATCGTAAAACCGATGGATTGTCTTTCCTATGCGAAGAAAACGACGACTCGTCTGTAAATTGCGTTTTATAAAAAAAAAACATTTTCATTTGGTTTCACAAAATTCCATACGTCTAATGTGGTCCTCCGGAAAAATTTCCTGCGGTTTTTACTTTGTAACAATGGTATCCATTTCATTTCGAAATATTCTGAACAGTTCTGATATTCACATTGATTTGATCTGAGATATGTCGGCTCGAACAAGGTTCACTGGCTTCAACAGTAGTTAGGGAGGTGGCGAGCAAAATTTCGATATAATCGGCACACGTGGCGTACGTTATTAATAGCGAGAATTATACCTTTAGAAACATCTATGACCGCGTCTGCCACCATGGTGGCGCTGCGTTGTCAATTGACAGCGTTTCAAAAATGTTTAAAAAAAAGGTGTGCTATATTATGCGCACATGTTTGCCTCTGGGGCTGATGGTCACAATCATCCTGTTAACACAGAAAATCGAAGAGGCAGACATCCAGGGCTCTGACTGTTGTAGTATTTGATTTTTTAAGTTATTTTTATGATTTAAAAACTGTACATAAAGTGCATACTTGGCAGACCTGAATTGTTCGATTAAAAACAATGAGAAGGACCATGGAAAAATAGTCTGCCAGCATGTTGCCCCTGTGTTTTCTATTGACAGCGCTTCAAAAATGTAAAAAAACAAGGTGTGCTATATTATGCGCACATATCTGCCTCTTGAGCTGACGTTTAGATTTCTTATAAAAACCAAGAAAATCGACCAGGCAGACATCCAGGCCTGTGATATTCCATTTGAATTTCGTTTCCAACCCGACGCTCGCGCCAAGTTAGGAGTACAAAATTCTACGTCTACTGAATATTATTGAAAATAATTAATATAATCTATAGGAATGTTTTCAAAATCAAATCAAAATCAAAACGTGTCGGAGATATTTGGGTTCTAAATCTGTTAACTGTGTCCCCGCAGGTATAAAATAACTCTATAGTTTGTCCTTCCTCATATTTGGGAATGTGAGCGAGAACGGTGTAACTCAGTTCCGACCTTTTCCGTATTGTGTATCTAAATGTATACAGATATATGATGTAGTATTAGAAGTAAATAGAAAGGAACAGAAGATATCCTTCTCTTTTATTTTGCACGCTGTCCCTCTCTCTCTCTCAGGCATTGCCACACGAACTTCTCGAAAGCGTAAGGCTTCGTACAGTGAGAATTTGGTTAGTTTAGTTCCCGGTCTACCTCTGACTCACCACGCGAAAATGGAGGAGCCAGAAAAACGTTGCGGTTTTTGTCAAACACAAGACTTGGGCAACATAATTTTATTCACCAATCTTTCAAACTTTCACCCCACAATTTGGACGCTTTTAATTTGCCCCCATGTCGCACTGAATTAACGAAACACTTCCTGAGGACTTTGTATATAACAAAAATTTGGAAGAATGTCCACGAAAAAGATCCTATTGGTGATTTGGACCTGAATGATTGTGGCTGGGTACAAAAAGATGACGCGCTCAATTTTAAATGGTTCAAAGGAGAACAATTGCCCCGGTTCTATAGCGACGTCATATCCGAAGTTGAAGATCCTGAACATCAATCAAGTACACATTTTTTCGTTCAGATGTATAATGTGAATTTCGCGCCATAAAAATTTGAACACGTGTATTTTTCAGACGAGGAAGGAGACATGGACGAAAACGCCGACATGAATGATCCGCAAGGTTTCTCGGATGCTAGTGATGACGACGCTTTCTGGTTGGAATTTTAAAAAAATCCATAGATTTCAGCTCCAGAAGTTGAATCGTTATCGTGAGTTCATCGAGTGATATTAAACAAAATAATGATAGTAAAACTATAAAGAATCACAATAATCCAATGCAATACCCGTGAAATTCAAACAATTGTTCAGCTAAGAATCAGTGAGCAAAGTGTCTGCCAAATGTTTTTTCGTATCCAGGGAGTCATAATGAAACGAATGGGCACAATGAGAACCATGTGCAAATGACTTTATAGAGCTTTTTTTTTCATTTTTACAACTCCGTCCCGTGATAATGCAGAGCCCTGAATGTCTGCCTCTTCGATTTTCGTCGTTTCCAGGATGATTGTGACCATGAACTCCAGAGGCGGACATGTGCAAATGATTTAATACCCCGCCCCCCCCCCCTTTCTTAAGCAACTTCAACCCACTGTAACGCGGAAACGCAGCGACATAGGACCTTAATTGACTGGACCAAATCAATTCGTAGTGATTTGAACTGCAATCCACCTCGATGTGAAACTTGTGCTAATCATATACCGAAATGCACGCCACCTCCCTAACTACAGCGACAGGTACACTTATTTCCCTATTTCATTAATAGGCTTTACACGTGGTTCTTCGGCATTCTGACATGTAGGCAGTTCTGAACACATCAACATATCTCAAACTTTTTAATAATTCGACTAATGGCGGAATTTACCCATTTTCAAATCTAATAATAAACAAATTTATTGTATCTTTATTCGAGTGACCCCCAAAATACCACCATTCTGAACGTGAACAATTTAGAATTCGCAAGAACTTCTTCTATTTTCAACTGTTATGGGCTTACTACTAATGCGAGTGAGTACTTTTAGTAGACTGCAAGACTGCCGGGCCGGGAGTGCCGGGCACGTAAATGTGTTTGAGACAAATAGTGCAGGAAGGGGAACAGTGGTCCAGTGGACTAATTGATTCTCCATTGATCATATTTGTTATATTTTGTGCTGGTTGACTATAGACACCATCCAACATCGAAATCGAATATTGTGGCAAATTTATTCCACATCTGTGTAAAATTGGTTTAAAGAAATTACAATGACTTGCATTTTCAGGATTTAACAAACATCGTATTTTTCAACTGAAAAATGATACATCACTATTCGTCATGGGAATAAAATGGCAAATTTATAAGCAATACTTTTGTTTATAGCGCATCGTTCATAAATTGTTTCAAGATATTGAAAAAAAAATATTATACCGATACTGATGAGAAAATCTAACTTGTGTTTCAAAAATATCCTAAATCTGCACAAAAAAATTATCGAATTCTGATAACTTGTTTCGAAAATGTAAACAATTAAATATATCATGTATTTATTCAAAATATGTTAAGTTATTCGCACTTGCTCGGTATGTTGAAAGTTAGGCTGAGACAATACCTATCGAAACAAAAATAATTTTTTTGTAATTTCCAGATTAACGAAGAAACAACTTCTGGCCGTTTGTCAGCCAAGCCAGATCACTGTGTGGCGGTCCCATGTACATGGATGTTCAGCTCGTTAAAAGATCCCTACGGTTGAAAGCACCAAAGGATTCGGCAAAATTTCCGGTTTCAAATAATAACAACTTTATTCATCCCAAGAAATAATACAATTATTTATATTAGGGATACAATAATACAAAATAAATAACATATATTTTTAAACAAGTGTATGAATTATTTTATCATATGGGATAAATCAATAAAATAGGTTGTATTTCTCTTATTATAATTTTGTATATTATTTTTTGCACAATAAAATGAATACATTATTGAGAGATCCAATATTTTTTCAAATGAGTCTTGAAAAGGCTATTAAAACGCATATTTTTCAAGTGATCAGGCATTAAATTGTATGTCATTATACCTTGATAAAATATTGACTTCCGACCAAAGTTTGATTTTATCGGAATAGTACATAAATTTTTACACTGACGAGTATTATAGTCATGGATATAATCAATTTGTGTGAATGTGAGGTTAGAATGTTCAGCAGAATTTTTTATAGAGTGGATTAAACAGAAGATTTTGAAATTATATAAATTTCCGATATTGAGTAATTCATTGGGTTTATATAAGTTTACTGACGGTACATTTTATTATTCTGTTTTGTATTACTTGCAATGGTTTTATGATTTCTTGATTCGCAGTTCCCCAGACTGATATAAGGTATTGTAATTTTGAATAAAAAAGACAAAAATAAATGTTTTTTAAATATTTCAAAGGAAGATAGTCTCGAATCCTGAATAGAATTCCAACCATAGGTGATAGGTGACGTCTTAAATTTTCTATATGTGTACTGAAAGAAAGAGTTTCATCTAAATATAGTCTAAGGAATTTAATTGTAGTGAAATATTTGAGATTATTAGCGCCGAATTTAATTGTATGATTTTGAACATTTGCAAGTTTGGTTTTAGTTATAAACATAAACGAAGATTTTTCAATATTTAATGTAAGCTTATGCACATCTAGCCAATGTGACATTATTTTCAAATCGTTTTTCATTTGAATTTTGATGGAATCTATGTCATAACTATTGTAAATTAATGTAGTATCATCTGCAAATAATTTTAATAATCCGCTTAATTTCAATTTTGAAGCCGAATTTATATAAATTAGAAAGAGTAATGGTCCTTATATAGATCCTTGAGGTACCCCACAAGATATATCTCTAAAAGAACCATTATAATCTCCAAGATTAACATATTGTTACCTACCATATAAATAATTTTCAAACCAGTTATGAACCACTCCACGAATTCCTATTTCATATAATTTTTTCAATACAATTTTATGATTAACAGTGTCAAAAGCTTCACGTAGATCCAGTGAAAGAAGTCCACATTTTTTTTTATCTAATTGTAATTGGATATCTGTTATGACATCTAATACTGCAGACTCTGTATCACTGTGTTTACGAAAGCCATACTGTCCCTCATATAGAAATTTTTTTGATTCCAAATATTCCTTTAATCTGCTGTAAATGGCCTTTTCAAAAATTTTTGAAAAAACGTTGAGAATTGATATTGGTCTATAATTATTGGGATCATATTTTTTACCATTTTTGAAAATAGGTATACCTTTGGCCATTTTTATATTGTTCGGTAGTTTTCCACTCTCAAAAGATTTATTTATTAGAATACTGAGAATGGGTGATAATTCTGATTGGACCTTTTTTACAATATATACATTCAGATAATCAAAACCAGGTGATTTTCTAGAATCTAAGTTACTAACGATTTCTTCAATTTCTTGGCTAGTTGTTGGTTCCAGAAACATAGAACATAAAGAACTATATTTATATAAAGAATCATCTTCAATATTAGTTAAAATTTTTTGTTTTACTTAATTTTTTTGTCGATTTTATATAGTGGATATCTGATGTTTGTTGATTACTATTGTAAAGAACTTTATTTATCGATTTCCACATAGATTTTGGGGTCAGATTGTTATTGAATTCATTTTCATAATATTTCGTTTTTGTTTTTCTTAAAGTGTTTTTCACAAATTTATCATAATAATCATAGGATTCTAAAAAGTATACATTTTTGGGGGAAGTATGCTCACCGGCTTCGGTGTTTAGCCCTGGTCGCAGAAATCGACGGATGTTAAATAAAGAAATAAAAAAACACTATCACATTCAGGAAATATCACAAGTGGTGATTGTATTAATCAGAAATGATCACACTAGGAACTTTTCATAGCTCGTATCACAGTTGGATGTTAGTACAATTGAAGATTATAACCAGGGCTGGTTTTAGCGTTATCGGTCCTGGGCAAAATTTGGGACAGAATTCCAAAGAATTCGAGGACAGAATGAGCGATGAAACTGACAATCGCCAACACGAAGATCAGGCTTTGGTAGAAATCCATTATATCTTAAAGTGGAGTGCTGGTGATGAAGAGGGAAATAATCTCAAAACCATCTCCAGAACATTTATTTACTCTGAATAATCAAGAGAGAGGGGGACATGTTTCGGTACCAGACGGAACCATCTTCAGCTAATGTTAAAACATTCTAAAAAGAGAATAAATCGATAGAATAACAATGATCCAATGTTTTTTTATGTACTTACATGGAGAGGAAAAATTAGAAACTACAATTATGTAATACATCAAAAGGTTATAAAAGATAGAGTGAATCAATTACTCCATCTAAGACCAATGTAGGGCCGTGGCAGAGCAAGTCAAAACTATCTGACGGTGAATAATCCATCAGGTTATGTCCACAACTTAGATTGGTAGGACAACTGTACGTCCATAGGAACGAGGCCGTACATAATATGTCGCAGTACATGGAGCAAAGGAACGTTATAGTCAATATTAAAGGTGGAATTATAACAAACTATCAAAATTAGCACGATGTGTAAACATTACATGACATTAGATGCGAAATAATAAATGAAGTTATCAACTGTCATGAGTGCATGGAACATAGACTAAAAAACTGCAGAGTGAGGGTTAGGACACAACAAGTGGAATTGCAACTTCTATAATAATGCGAGTGTAAGATCAGAGCAATTCTAATAACCACACGTTGAAGTTTGTGGAGAAAATTGTGAAAGCTATAGAAAATTTAGGGAATTCAACAATTTTAAACAATCAAAATTGATCTGTTCATTCAGAGAGTTAACAGAGGCATCTTTCAAAGTGTGATTTATTTCAAAGATTTCGTAAATTAAAAAGTTCCCTTGGACAAAGTAAAAAAGGTTGGTTAAAAAGGTTTAATTTGGATATTGGAGAATTAACTTTTGTGTTGTAGGATTCAAGATCCGTGTTTATAAATTTCTCAATGATTTTGGTATGTTCCAAAACCCTTATATGGATCCTACGGCCACTTTGACCAATGTATTGAGAATTGCAATTGGGATGAGAACAAGAGATTCTGTATACCCCTGATTCATGTAAGAGGGGTATTTTGTCTTTAGTGTTTACCAATTTACTACCTATATTGTCAGTGGTGTGGAAAGAGATACAAATATTTCCTTTGTAATGGCAAATAATATTTTGTATGTCTTCTTAGGATACTTCACCAAGGAATGGAATAGATAAAAAGTTTGTTTTAGGATGTTGTAGAGGTAATAGACTTAGGCTCAATGATTTATGTAAGTGTTTTTTATAAATTCTATGAATTATATCAGCACGGAACCAGAACATATAAAAAAAAAAAAAAAAAAAAAAAAAATGTGTTTAGTTCTCGATTGAAATTGTCTGTGATGATTAGGGTGTAATGATGAAAAGGGGATTATAAAATCTGTATGTGTGGGTTTGCGGTAGATGGAAAAATCAAATTCATTGTCCATATTAATTAAGAGATCCAAAAAGGAAGTGAGTTATTGTTAGCGATTTCCATGGTGAATTTAATGGCTGGATGTAGGGAGTTTAGGAAGATTAATAAAGATTCTACCTCTTGCATAGATCCATTAAATAGAACAATACAAACGTCGACATATCTGTACCAGAAAGAAATTTTGTAGAAGTGGTTGAATACAAGTAGTTTCTGTTCAAGATTATGGAGAAAGATTTCTGCCAGCAGAGGGAAGAGATTGCTACCCATAGCTAAGCCGGAAGTTTGGAAGTAACATGAGTTATTAAACTGGAAAAAAATTGTTTTAGGACAGTATCTAATAGGGAGCAGATATTAAGACAATGAAAGGTGGGGATTTGTGATTCAAGCAACAAATTTTTTACTAGAAGAATACAATTCTCTGGAGGGACACTAGGGGATAAATTCATAATATCGAAGGATAACAATACATAATTAGGTGGAATATCAAAGTTCTTCAACCTATTAGTAAGATCAAAAGAGTTTTTTAAACACATTGGATTATTGAAATTAGTGAGATATTGAATTACCTGGTTAAACCAAGCCGCCAGTTTCGATGTTGGGGATTTGCAGTAGGCCACTACTGGTCTGGTCGGGGTGCCCTCTTTGTGTATTTTCGGTAACCCATAGAGAAGGGGGGTCGATGGATTCATTTGTGGCAGTTTGTATTTAGAGGAGTTATAGTATCAATGAAAATATTCAAGGTGATTTACATATTATTAACAAATTTTTGGGTAGGGTCAACGGTTAGTTTAATGAAGCCATAAGATTCTAAAAAAAATTGAACTTTATCAATATAATCTTGTTTGTTTAAAATAACTATGTAATTACCTTTGTCCGCTTTGGTGAATATGAGGTTATGTTCTAAGATTTTCTGTGAAATGTTTTTATGAATTCTAAGGTCTTCATTGGTGTGGATTGAAGATTGAGAAATATGGAAATTGTTAGAAAAATCGAATTAAAGGGTTTTCTTCACATAAAAGATTCAATATAAATTGAACCAGAAAATGGTAGATCTCAGGTGAAAAACAACTACTTTCCTGGCAAATACCACGCAGAACGTTGAATGATATTCACCTGAAAATCCATGGTGAATATCATTCAACTTTCTGCGTGGTATTTGCCAGGAAAGTAGTTGTTTTTCACTTGAGATCTACCATTTTCTGGTTCAATTTATATTGAATCTTTTATGTGAAGAAAACCGTTTAATTCGATTTTTCTATTTATTCCACTTCACATGGCGTTTATCTTTCATGGAAATTGTTGTTCAAGGTTCTAGAGATTTCACTTCTCAACAAATTGTTTTGTTCTATGACCCGTTTGCATTCTATGGCTAATAACTTGTAATTAAAATTATCTTTGTTCATATTAACATTAAATTTGAGTCTATTGTTCAAGGAGGAAATTTCTGTTGGCGAGAATTCACAAGAAGATTTGTTGAGAACTCTCTGATGAAAGGTGAATTCAGAAAATTGAAAGGAACTATCAGTAACATTGTTATCGTGGTGGGTGTGTCTCTCTCGGAGACAAGCCAATTTATTCTTCAACGTGAAGAACTTCAACTTACCCTGATCTTCCACATAATCTGAGAAGGTAGAATGCACAATATCCATCTCCATATTATGAAGAAGAGAAATGTTGGTATAAAGCCATCTCAGTTTATTGTTGATGTCGTCCAACCGTGTGTAGTGTCGTTTAGTTTCTTGACGGATCCAAACTCTCTGTGCGGTTTGGACGGCTCTTCTGGAAGAATAGGAGTGAGAATTGGTACGTAAAGACACGTATCCAGGTACTAAATTACGGCGAAGGCATTTTTTGTTGTACTAGATATCTAGGCAAGTGGTTTTTCTCTGTAGTAGAATGTTTTTGTAGAAACGGACTAATGTTGCTCGACCAGCAGAGTTCAATCTTTGGTAGAAATCCATTATATCTCAAAGTGGAGTGCTGGTGATGAAGAGGGAAATAATCTCAGAATCATCTCCACAACATTTATTTACTCTAAATAATCAAGAGAGAGGGGGACATGTTTTGGTACCAGACGGAACCATCTTCAGCTAATGTTAAAACATCATGGAGAGGAAAAATTAATTGTAGTTTAGTTGAATGCCAAAAAACTCGCCTTGTTGTGAAAGGCTATACTCAGCAACTCGGAAAAGTATCACTATCACGAAACTGCATCACTAATAACAAGACGAAGCTCTATATGCCTCATACTTGCGTTATCTGCTGAGTTAGATCCCACCTTGTACCAAGTGGACGTTATAGCGGCTTACATAAATGTCGATCTCGAAGAAGAGATTCCCAGGGAGCAATCTGATGGGTCTATAACGAAAGGAGATTAAATCAAAGTTCACTTTTCGATGAAGTCCAATCCATGGGTTCAAACCAATAAACACTGATAATTGTGTTTATGTGATTTAAAAAGGAAATAATGAACTTTTTCTAGCTGCCCATTGGGGCAAAAAATACAGAAAAAATATTTTAAAATAATCGAATTGCAACTCATGAAGAACAAATGGAAGTTTTACTTCACCATCTTGGAATGAGTTGTTCACTGATAAAAAAACGGAATTTATTTTTTTATATTTTATATTTATGGCATGCTCTATCTATAGTCAGTTCCATGAGAGAGATAACATCGTTAAAAAAGAGTTTATAAAAAAAGCAACCCACAAAAAATTAATAAATCGAAATAATCGAATTGAAAATATAATTATATATAATAAAGAATTTAAATAAATAAAACCATAGACTACTGTGACAACTGACACAACATGGCGACGCCTCGCATGATCCAGTGTTCCTCAGGCTTTGACGTCGGTAGCATCATGGCAATTACGAAGTTTGTAGAATGTCCGGTAGTGGATAAAACACCTCTTCTTTCAGCTGTTTTGTATACTGGACATTTATAAGTTTCCTTTAGGATGAGACTGTCTCTCCTCATCGGCTTCAACCATAACTAGAAAAAGTTGAAAGATGAGGCCATAATGTACTAACAGTGATTGTAGGGGTATAAGGAATGAGATACATAACAAAACACGGGAAAATATTAGAAGTGGGAGACAGTAACATCAATCTTATTCTCTCCATGGCTACATCGGCCACCTGGATGTGCCGCAGAGTATTTGGCAAAATATTCATTGATTTATTTATTTATTTATCTCTTATCTATACAAACCTACTAGTTTAATCACATGGATAAAGTATATAGACAATATAAAGTACTAATCAAATTACCTAGATTGACTTATATTAATTCAAAAATCACACACCACATCATACCTGCTGCGATCATGAATACATACAATAATTCTATTCCAATGAAGAAGTCAAGAGGTATTCAAAAATAATCCTTCCAAATGTAGACCTGGATAGTATCCAATCCAGATCAATAAATAGATTCAATTCATTTGCCAGTTTCAACATGGCTACTAGCGAGGTTCTGATAGTTGTATACAAAAATGGAATATCAATGTTCGAGCTCTACGGGAAGAAACATTAAATCAAATTAAAGATAGTATATTTATTTATATTATCGTTGACTGTATCATAAAGAAACATAATCAAGCTAATTTGACGTCTATTATTCAATGATATAATTTTGAATCCACTATCCGCTATTTTATTTTTTTCTACTCCGTTGTACCTTGGAACCCACAGGAGGGTGACCCTGTTTTGCCTGATTAATTCGTTCAGTTTTCCTAAGAAACTATTTTTGGGCTGATTACGTGAGCTCATCGCATATATTGCTGCTTGATTAACAGCCAAGATAAAAGTATTTTGTCTGCAGTAGTTTCTCCCGATGTTCATCTGGGCGCATTTTTTGATAGCGTGTAATTCTGCTTGAAAAATTCTTGGAAATTTGTTCAGACTTCAGAAGTATTTGCTTTCAGGGATATATAACCATATAGCATATGCATACAATTTATTGCGTTTTTGTTCAGCTCCAACATAATGTTTTGGTCCTACTTACTTCTGCAGCTCAGCTTTGTAGTAAATTCTTTCACTTCTTTGGTATGGCGTCCTAGGGCATGCCCAACATCTGATCATCCCCGGAAGGGAGTGTAGTCTTGTGCCTACTGATTCCTTTGCTTATCATTATATGTATGTTACTTCAATCCACACTCTCTAGAATGTGTCGGGTGGTTGAGTTTAGGAGCATCTTCACAACGGCCATTGGGCACGTTCTCATTACACCAGTTGTGTCTACAGAGGCTATAATCTTTGTATCTTGGAGATATTGATGCTCTTGGTGGTTGGATTGATTATTTCACCTCCTGGCATTACTCCATAAGTAATGATTAGTCTCACTATTGCTGTGTCCATCCACTGCGGAGTTTTTGGGGCTGCACCCTAAGTTTTTCCCTGCAAAATTTCTGCACATCATTAGGGCTTTCTTGGCTTTATTTGTTGCCTCTTCTCCATGCATATTAATTTTCATTGGTCTTGAGATTCTGCTCCCTTCTACTTGTGAAGGCTACTAAGGTAGTCTTAGTGGAGTTGATATTGAGTCCCACTGATCACCACCATCAGTCCTCTTTGTACTATATCACGAATGATGTTTTCCATCCTACCTTTCGCAAGTATGGATATGTCACGCCAAAGTCAGTCAAACCTCATCCTTTGGTTGTACTAATCGAAATGGTCTCATGCCTTGTTTCCATTTCTGCTTTCCTGGTGGAAAATAATTACGAGATCCACCCCTATGTTATCGAATATTTTTGACACCTTCATGTGGAGTGTTGTCAACAGCGTCTTATATGTCCAGAAACACCAAACGTTCATGATTTATCAGGGCATCTTTTATTTTATTTGTCAATTGCAGTAGTGCGGTAGCCGTGGATTTGCCCGCTTGATAAGAATGCTGACCGGGGTGCAGTGGTGCCTGTTCCAAGTTTCCTTTCTATTCTGGTATAATTATCCACAGCTTTTTCCATCGTTCACAGAGCCTAATTGATCTTAGCGATTCAAGATGTTTTGTATCTTTCTCTCCTGCTCTTGATATGGAAGTGACTCTGGCCCTCCTGGATATTTCTGGTATGTATCCCAATTCTAAGCTACTTCTACTTATGCGGTTAATAAAAATAAATCCGCCGGAAAAAAAGCTTCCCGGAAAAAAAGCCGCCCAAAAAAGTCAGCCAGAATGAAAAACGCCGAAAAAAAAGGGCCATATAATATTTTATCAACAATAAATATGTGAAGGTATCTAACATTCATCAGCTTCATTTTTGTGGAATTCATAGGACTAGGTAGTACTTTATATATAAAAATATTGAGAAATCCTTTTTAGAGGGTGGAAGGCATTTTCTAGCCACTTCAGTTATGAAAATTCAATATGGGTGATATAATTCAACATGTTTTTTCAAATGTTTCTATAATTTGTAATAATTACTGGAAAATAACATACCCATAAAATGGGGGTTCACCCCATTTTTGTACCTCAGGTGTACAATAACTAATTAGCCTTTGAAATAATTCCATACAAACTCTTATGATTACTTAATTTATTGAGGATTCGAATTTCGGTGAATTTCACCTGATTTCACTTGATACTTTCGTATTTAAGGGTTGTAAATTTGCCCTTATTATCGAATGTGCAATTCTTTACGTAAGTGGTAATTGTTTAGTGCAGTGTTGGTTATAGAAGTGTCATCATGGAACTCATCTCAAGCAACCCACGAAAACATCCAAAATTATATTTTAATAGAAATATTTATAATTTCCATGAAACACACCATGTAAGGTGGCGGTTTAGTAAATACAGTTCGTTAAAGGTAAAAAATGAAGCGTTCATCAATTTGAGTGCTTATTCATAAAATGAGGCAAGAACTTGCGGTAGTCTATACCAAGATAAAACAGCTGCAAACTAGACCACTACCAACTTCCAAGAAAAAGGCAACCTACGATATTGATGCAAATGAGACTGAATACCCTTTGTATGGAGTTTGTATAGAAGAGGAGAAATATGGAACTATTTTTAACAGCCATTAGCCATAATATAAGGATGCGCCCAAATTGACTATATAATATGTTTTGTTACTTTAAATAATAAACAATAAGATATTTTTATTATAATTTTCTTTCACCTGCGAAATTTGAAATATCTCAAGGTTACTTTGAATTCCGGCGGCTTTCATTCCGGAAGACATTTTCCGGTGTCTTTTTTTCCGGACGGCTTTTTTTGGCGGCTTTCAGTCCTCGATTCGACATAAACAAAACACTCGAGGCTTGCGATCTAAAACAGACCTTTTCCTTAACTCAATTTCGGTGAACGAGTATCCAATTGTTGCACTGACAGAAACTTGGTTGAACGACTCGATCAAAAATGAGGAGCTATTCCCAAACTTTTATCAAGTATACCGCTCAGATATAAATTTCAATGAATGCAACTGCACAAGAGGCGGAGGAGCTCTTATTGCAGTGTTAGATTCGTTCGGCTCCTCACAGGTTGACTTAACACCTTTAATTCCTCATGAACTGGTCACTTTAGACATTGTTTGTCATCAATATGTATGTTCCTCCCTCTCTGTCAAACGACAAATTCTTTATCCTGTTCGAAACACTCACCAACATCCAAGTTGCCTATAGCGGTATTATTCTCGTCATAGGTGACTTCAATATACCTTCATATGTCTCGTTCATACAGGGTGGCCAACTAAATACAACAAACAATATCTTAAAGAACTTTCTGGAAATCAGTAATCTGTCACAGTATAACTGCATCCATAATGATCATGGGAGAATACTCGACTTTGTACTATACGGTAGTAATGCTGAGTGCAGGGTCGAGAGATCATCTGATCCCTTAGTACCCGAAGACAAACATCACCCCGCCTTGAATGTTCATTGTAAATCGAATATGGCTCTTAATCTGGAAAGAAACTTCGCCTCCTCTCACAATAATGAGTACAACTTCAGGAGAGCAGATTTTGCCCGGTTGTATGATCTTATAGCTAATATTGACTGGACCTTTCTTGAAGCTTTCGATAGATCAAATGATGCTTGCTCTTACTTTTACGGAAAAATTTATAATGCATTGGATCAATGTGTACCCCTACGAACTGGTAACGTCAAGCGTAAATATCCGCCGTGGTTCGACAGGGAAATTATTTGTCTAATACGCCTCAAGGCTAAGCATTGGCGTTCATTCAAAAACATCGGGGACATTGCTGCCCGGGATGAATTCACTCGCTCGAGGGCAAAGATCAAGGCCGACGTTGACAATTCGTACAAAAAATATGTGAAATCTGCTAAAAATGACATAAAAGGCAACCCAAATAAATTTTGGGCATTTATAAACAACAAAAAAGGATCAACTGGCATATCTGACAGAATGACCTACGAAGGACAATCTTTTGAAACTCCTCAGGAGATACTCAATAGCTTTGCTGATTTTTTCTCCAAATCATACATTATTAGTTCTCAAACCGAATTTAGTGATAGTGATCCGCATTCACAAGTCCTGAACATTCCCTATTTCGAAGGAAATGAAGTTGGCAGCTTTGAAACAGCTGAAACCAAAAATGACTACGGGTCCCGACAGCATCCCTGCACTAATGGTCAAAGATTGCCCTGGCTAATCCACTAACAAGCCTGATAAATATCTGCGTCAAAACTAGTACCATCCCAGACCTATGGAAATTGTCTAAAGTTCGCCCAATTTATAAAAAAGGGGATAAGTCTGATGTTGAAAATTTCAGAGCCATATCAATAATATGTAATTTCGCTAAAGTGTTTGAAATCCTCCTGTACAGCAGGTTATATCCTCATCTGAGCAATCAAATCTCATCACTTCAACATGGTTTCATGAAAGGTCGCTCGACAACCACCAACCTTCTCAACATCACTCAATACATTGCAGAGACTACTGATAGGAGATCCCAAACCGATGTCATTTATACGGACTTCTCGAAAGCGTTCGACAAACTTGATCATGGAATACTACTATCAAAACTGTACAGGTATGGCTTTTCTCAGACCCTCATCGAACTTTTCGTGTCATACCTCACCGACAGGCGACAGTATGTCATATTCAATGGCTTCAAATCTATTGAATATGCATCTACCTCAGGTGTACCTCAAGGAAGCAACCTTGGTCCACTCCTCTTCAACGCTTTCATAAATGACATAGTTGAGGTCATTGACCTCAACTGCTTAATATACGCGGATGACCTAAAATTATTTTCTGAGATTAATGGAATAGAAGACTGTCTTCAATTGTCCCTTAACCTGAAACGCATTGAGCAATGGTGCTTCCGTAATAAGCTTCCTCTCAATGCAAGTAAATGTAATGTAATGACATTCACTTTGAGAAATCAGCCACTTTTATATCAATATTCAATCAACGGCATTCCCCTCCACCGATCTTGGTGTTATTTTCGACTCGAAATTATCTTTTGCCCCTCACATTGAAGCCCCTCTGTCTGCTGCAAACAGAATGTATGGATTCATTGCGCGTATCTCTAAAGATTTCTCCGACCCATCCACATCGAAAACCTTATACTATGCCTCCGTCAGATTAAAATTAGAATACGCATCTATAATCTGGAACCCACATCATCACTTATATATAGAGAAGGTTGAATCGGTTCAGCGTCGCTTCCTTAAACTTCTCTCCTATAAAACGGACAACATATATCCACCAATTGGCTTCCCCCATGATGCATTGTTGGCTAGACACGCTATGAACAGCCTAAGCTGCCGTCGTGATTGTCACTCCACAATCTTCCTGTTCAAACTTATCAACAACCTAATTATTGACCCACATATTCTGCAAAAACTCAATTTCAGTGTACCTAGACCATCGTCTAGAGTAGACAACACGTTTTATTTACCAACACCACGAACAGATGTCTTGAAATACTCACCGCTGCAAAACATGTGTGTCAATTGTAATTCTGCAAGTTGTCAGATTGATATTTTTGACTGTTCAATCTCTGCGATTAAATCCTATTACTTTAGTTAATCTCGATATGTATTATCACTTCGTTAATTTGTAATTTTGTATTGTACTGTATTTGTAACTTATATTCCTGTTCTGTAGTTGGGTGTAACCTGTAGAACAGTGTAGCAATAAATAAATAAATAAATAAATAAATATGCGGACTATGTGTGGTATTGGGATGTTCTCTCAGTTCTCTCACCCCCTCTGACATGGGGCTGGAAAGATCCTAGCAACTCCTGGTATTTTGAATAGCTGAAAGGAGTTGCTCCCCTGGTGTGCATTCTATATTGTTTTGTTGTGTTTCCCAAAGCAACAACATCTTTGCTCCCAGGGAATTGAGTTGGACTCTTTCACCCTCATGTTCCGTGTAGCTGCCATCTGGATTCATTAGTGCCATTACTTACTCTACCCTCCGTCATGACTTTGTATGGTCTTTCCGCTCCTCACATAATTCT
Source organism: Gonioctena quinquepunctata (assembly GCA_018342105.1). Taxonomy (NCBI): domain Eukaryota; kingdom Metazoa; phylum Arthropoda; class Insecta; order Coleoptera; family Chrysomelidae; genus Gonioctena; species Gonioctena quinquepunctata. The sequence continues at coordinate 121,877 of JAFIRS010000784.1, read as the reverse complement.
TTGAAGCTAGTTCTCTTAGCTTTCCTCATCACTCCGTTATAGTTGGTGAGTTTTTTGTAGCTCTGCAAGTCTCCATGGCCATAGTATCTCGAAAATTAAGAGATGTTCAGAAGAAGAGCTCCTTTTGTCCGGATGAATGTCATCACATAAAAAGTATTTCTCCAACAAATGACGTTACTTCGAAAAAATTTCGAAAAGGAGAATGATTGGATTCACATTTCTTAATAAAATCGAATCATTCAAGTAAATGTGCATTTAATTTAATTTGATGGCGATCGATATGAATCCGTAGTAACAGTTAATTGATACTTCGAAGAATCCCCATTAATCCCACCCGGAAAATGCATCTAGTGAATTTTCAGTCAATTAAGATATCTGTCGTCGAGAATTATGCAGAAGTCACTTACATGTGGAACGGCTTCGAAAAGAACTTTCGGCAATGATTCGTCCAATTCCATGGTCTCGTTATTCCATCGGGCGCCATCCAAGTACAAACCGTAAACGTACACACCATCTGATGGCGGTTTTGGAAAATCTGAGCCTTCTTGAACCTAAAACGTAACAGATCTATCAAGTGAAGACAATCCCTAAATTAGTTTTTTCGTACATAGAGTGGTTTGTATTGGGAAAAATATTTCTTTTTTTGTTTTATATAATTGATATTTCGAATAACCCAGCTTCTGAGAAAAAATATTTGCTTCTTCAGAAATATTTCGTATGATATTCAATTTGTGAATTAATATTCCCAGAAAATTGTGCTCAAAATATTTCCGATTTTTTTTTATCCTCCGAAGTTGAAAACGAGTCATAATTTTCTCAAAATATTCGTGTATCAAGAAAAAAATGTCAATGAAGGATTTGAGCTTTCGTTAGGAAAATTTCACACCAAAAATTATAAGTAAGTGCCAAAGAACTAATCTGACTCTTCTATTGAGAATTTCATTCATCTGTCAAAATTCCAACAATAAACTGACATGTTTTAATTGTTAATTCAAACCAATCAGGATGTGATTACGTGATAATCATGCACTAGTGCACGATTATCGGATAATTGCACAGAACAGGGTGCCCCACTTACTATTATTATAGGTACCTATCATTTTTATGACATATTTTACGAAATTTCAAAAAAGACGCAAAATTGTTTGTGTTTGTATCACTGTATGTTGTTTGACATTGGTTTTTTCATTTTGTATCGAAATTATTCTGAAAATGGAAATAGAATCAGGAAAATCTATACAAAAACCATGTCAAGAAACGTTGTTCCTCCTCAAAAAATCACATTAATTCAATACTTACAAGGACTGTATGGGCCGCCAAGTGTTAGGGATTTCAAGAATATGAAAAATATTCACAAGAAATTCTCAAGTTTCCACAGTAGTCTTACTTTTCTAGGCAGACGTCGAGATAACGGGATCATCCCGAAGGGTTTGAGATTAAAAATGCCATATGAAAGAATAATCGAAAGAGCAGGCCACGCAATGGTAAGAGAACGAATATAGTTTCTCAGGAAAAACAAGGTAAATTCAGAATTTTTTATCAATAACCTGGAACAGTTCCTGGAACAAAATCTGATTCAAAATGACTAGGAATACTTGCACCACTGTATTTACAATCCCTACAACTCTTACAATCGAAAGAGAAACAATACATATAAACAAATTTCACAAATTATTGGAAGAGAAACAAATACACCCACAACACATATCAAACAGTAGAAAAAAACTTAAATCAATTTGTCATCACCAGAAACAAGACATACACGAAAAACTTGTGTTTGCGAAGGGACTGAACTTCGCACTTGCATCAAAAATGGTTCCAACGCTAGAAATGATCACCACCATCGAAGATTGGCGATGAGTTCTGCTTTGTCACCCCTTCAAAGTAACATATTCATGGAATACTTTGAAGAATCCTTCGTTGAAACTTTCCACAATGGTCCAAAAGTATGGTGGAGATACGTGGTTGATGATTTCGCTATCTGGAATCGAAGTGAAGAAAATTTAAAATTTTCTTGGATCATATAAACGGTCAAGAACGTTGTTCAAATTCACGTTAGATTCAGAATAAAATAACCAACTTCCCTTTTTAGATGTCATGATCCAAAAATCATCATCTCGAATGGAAACATATGTACAAAGAAAGAAGACACATACCAATCGATATCTACACTACAATTCAAACCGTCATGCCAGTGTGGAAAAAGGCATAGAATGTCTCTATAATCGAGCCCAAACAGTTCGCAATTCCAACCAGAATCTACAGGAAGAAATAAACCTCATAAAATATGTTCTCGAGGAAAATGCTTATCCGTACCAGTTTGTGGAAAAAACAATCACTGACATTGAAAACAAACCACCAAACAACCAATTAACACAACCAACAGGAGAACTACCATCACCTACGAATTTCACAACCAACATAATACCTTTATCCCCGGATTATCTGAAAAGATCAAACGGATTGCACATAAATATGATGTGAGAACATCATTCAGAATAACAAACACACGGAGATCTATACTAACACAAACAAAACAAAAAACGCTGAAGAAAGTACCAAAAACTGTGTTTACAACATGCCCTGTTTGTGTGGTGATAGTTATATAGGTGAAACGTCAAGACCATTAGAAGTGCGCCAAAGAGAACATCAGAGTCATATCAGAAATCGACAAATAACCGGATCAAAAACATATCCTCACATCCAATGGCGATCATACGATTGAATGGAATAGGACGAACATTTTTATGAAAAAACCACATCAAGAGGGGTGAAAATTCAAAGAAACGGCCTGTATTCTTCTTTCCAATAACATCTGCTTTTCAACAAATTCTGTTGAAATGGACCATATATCATTACCTCTACTTAGAGAGGAAGTGAGAAATGGCAGAATGCTAATAAACTGATCAGAACAACACCCCATATCAAATGAGCAACACTTTAAATTTTTTATATTTACCACAGAAAACTGGCACTAAACGGCAATGTTCAGATACACACCTATAGACACCAACACTTCTTACTTCTTTCCTTACTTCCTTACTTCTATATAGAGAAGTATCTTTAAATGTTTACTATTTTTTTGATGAGCAATTTCAGAATACGACAAGTTACTGACTAATTGAATCATTTTTCTTCGGGAATTATGATTTGTTGAACGCCGTAACTTATCGGGGTGTACTAATTAGTTTGCCCTTTCTACACTTGTATATATTTTCCTGATTATATTTTCATTTTCAGACTAAGGAAGAATACCCAAAAAACTATGTCCAGAAACGTTGTTCCTCCACAAAAAATCACAATAGTTCAATGGTACCGAAATTAATTGTAGTTTATGTAATAAGTTCCCAGAAGGAGGCTTTAGCGGACAAATTGGAATATAACGTTGATGTCTGCGTTGCGTACGTATTGCATACAAAATTTCTTAATATTAGCTTTACAAACGCCATACATATTTTCTCGCGGTGCTTACAATTTTTTTCTGACTGCACTACATGAATCATTATAACTCCTATATTAGACATTTTTTAGGAATGTTAGTGTATGTTGTTTTTCCCATTAAATTGGAATATAACGTTGATGTCTGCGTTGCGTACGTATTGCATACAAAATTTCTTAATATTAGCTTTACAAACGCCATACATATTTTCTCGCGGTGCTTACAATTTTTTTCTGGCTGCACTACATGAATCATTATAACTCCTATATTAGACATTTTTTAGGAATGTTAGTGTATGTTGTTTTTCCCATTAAATTGGAATATAACGTTGATGTCTGCGTTGCGTACGTATTGCATACAAAATTTCTTAATATTAGCTTTACAAACGCCATACATATTTTCTCGCGGTGCTTACAATTTTTTTCTGGCTGCACTACATGAATCATTATAACTCCTATATTAGACATTCTTTAGGAATGTTAGTGTATGTTGTCTTTCCCATTATGTAAGTTGAAAACCATTTTATGGGGTTGGAAAGGCTGCCAGGCGATCCTGAAGCTGTTTTGCTTTGTATAGGGTATTTATTGAATTGTTTTAAAAAGGCTGAATTGTTGGAAGAACTAACACTATTTGAGAAATGCAATGGAAAAATATCTCTATATTCTGTCGATTCTTCCAACCAAGGAATCAGAACATCCAGATGTCTATGAAAAGGAAGAGCACTTCGAATGGAAAGTTCGAAATACGCAGGAACGGTTTGGTGTTTGGTAGTAAAAACAAATTTCAGCGAACTGATGTGACAGAGAGCAGACGTCTGATAGAGAGCTGCTTTCAAGGAGGGCACGTGGATGTCATGTCGGAAATGGGAGACAATTTTATGTTTGTGAAAAGTCTATAGGACATCTTTATGGGTCTAACTATTTATATATTTGTTAAGCAAATTAAATGTGTGTGAAGTTTTACAAGTATCTCTTCCTCTACGCTGGTAAACAGGCCAGATGACAACGGATTTGTCGGAAAGAGAGAATACCTGATCAGGAAGAGATTCCAAGTTTTTTGTTCGTCATAGTATATGATCATGAATATTTATATATTTGTTGAATATATTTAATGTTTGTGAAGTTATACAATACCTGATCTGATGAAATTGACACCGTGTCAAGAAGATATGTTATAATTGTATTTATTCACCCATACGCCGCCACAATAGTTGAAACTAATTACAGGGTGGGTTAAGAATTGTTAACAAATTATTAACTTGAATTCAAATTTACGAAACATATGATATGCCATTTGGAGAATAGTAGAAAAAAGAAAAAAAAAGCTCGCGTGGAGAAAAAGAATAAAAAAGTGTGTGTCCATTGCTCTCTTTTCCGGGAAACAGATCATTAGGCTATAATTTGTTAATTGAAAGTATACACATATTTGCAATATTTTTTACTTGGTTAAGAGTGGAGCAGAATATATCCAAGCTGTTCTTCAATTTAGAGTACTTATGCACCATTTGATAAACAGGGGAGGAAAGAAGGGCATCAGATCTGGCGGCAGGTAAGGTGAAAGTGAAGGTGTTTCTGAGCCTTCGTACTTTCAGACGACAGATCTGACTAAGTATATCGAGAGAATAAATGTTACCGTTCAGCAATTTATATAAGAATATAACTGTGTGGGTGGTACGTCTTGTTTTCAGATCAGCGATATTGAAACGCGCTGTGAGTTGATTGTTTGGAAAGCCTCTTTCCAGATATACGCCGGTTAGCGTGTGCACTGTAGTTTCCATGAAACGTCTCTGAACTTTTTCGAGTGAGGTAATGTACCTAAATGTCATGTATCGGATTCCAGACTCCTGATGCATATTCTAACCTAGACCTAACAAAACATTCATATAGTAGGGGTAGTGTTCCGAGAATTGAGAATTCTTTGGAGTTGACAACAAAACCTAATATTCCATTGACAGAGGCAATCGTTTTTTCTATGTTTTGTGAAGGCAAGCTTCTGATCAAAATAAATGCCCAACTCTTTCATAATTTCCGGTCTGGCGACAACGGTACCCTGTATCTGGTAGTCAAATTCGATTACATTCAGTCTCTCCGTGAATGATATAACGTTACATTAAGAGGGATTCAGAGTTAACCTTCAAACAGTTTTGGAGTTTCAAGCAGTCTTCAGTGGAATGTCCTATGGAGATTATTTTCAAGTCATCTGCATACATAAGATATTGAGCATTGGGATCGTAAATTATGTCGTTCATGAATATTATGAAGAAAATGGGGCCCAGTATCGAGTCTTAAGGTACACCAGAAAGTTGTTGGAATATTTCAGATTTGTATCTCTTGTACTGGACAAATGATCTGCCAAACAGATAAGAACTGACTAGTGTTAGTAGGTTCGAAGAGAAACCAAAGAAATCGAATTTTTGCAATAAAATGTAGTGGTTCAATCTATCGAACGCTTTACTGAAGTCAGTGCAAACAATGTCGATTTAACCCGGCATTCCAGTTGTTGACAAATTATGTGGGTAGCGCAAACTGAATTAGGGATGGTCGATAGGAACTGATGATGTCCTAAGTCATGTTGAAAATTGTCGTCAACGGGATATATGAGCACTGTCTTTTATAACGAGGGCAGGTATCATATCAGGTCCCATAGTCAACTTGGGTGTCAGTTTCTTTATAGCCGAGAGTACTTCAGTTTCTGTAACGGAGGGTATGTTCAGTATACGCAGCATTGAAAAGTTATCAATATCGCAGAAATTTAGGTTTGTATTTGTGAAAGAATCAGAGAACACACTAGCGAATTCTTGGATAATTCCTTGCGGGTGTTCGATGATTCTACCGTTGCGTTTTATTGTTGATGGAATAGAAGGGGAGTTATTCTCTGAATGTATATAAGACCAAAATTTATTCGGATCACTACCCAGTTCGTTTTCATCATTACTGAGATATATTTGGTGTGCTTGATCTACTTCAAGCTCGATTTCAGTGCGGAGTGTTTTGAAGCGTTCTAGATTTTCTTGACATTCGAGTTTAATAATTATGACATAGATACTGGGATATTCCAATAATCCTTATTTGTGTTTCGATTTATATATTTTGATAATTATATAATTGCGTTTTTGATCATCATATTGGATTATAACTTCGAAATGATGTATTTTATTAATGATTCACCTGCTTAATATTTGCGAGGCTAGAATTTGCCACGCGCCTCTATCGGCTAGTATGCAAGCTGCCTAAGAAGGACAAGAATATCAAATCATTTCTCATGCACATCTCGTACTGTTTTCTGATTGGCTGCTGATTATGATCTTTCAATCACCAGCCACTCAGAAAACAGTAGCCGAAACGTCATGTTGTTCGTAGACAACTTCGAAATTTCCCGCTATAGACGCGCCCAAGAATCGTGAAAAGTGGTATATTTGGACCTAAATATTTTTCCTACAAACGCTATCACTTGGAAAGATATATATATATATATATATATATATATATATATATATATATATATATATATCAGGGTGTAATCTAACCTCTTGCACAACCGTGAATGACGATTGTATAACGCCATTTTATAAAGAATTACAGTGGTTAAAAATCAGTAAAAAAATTGAAAACATGTTTTGTTCTTTGTAAAATTTGACAAAATTTTGGGAAGCGCCATTTGCCCAACCACAGCTGTCTTGATCAGAGCTGTAAGTTAACGCAATTGCCGATGCAATAAATATTCAAATAATGTGGAATGTTGAATTGATTGTGTGGTAAATGTACAAAAAGAGTACATTGCTTGCGATAGATATTCAATAGATAGATATTCAATTCCAAAGTGATGAAAACAATCGAACTTCGTTATATCTAATCTGGTAGATAAAGTCAGAACTAGTAGATGAGGTCAATACAGCTTTGAGGCACTTATCGAATCACAATTATCACAAAAACACAAAATAGTTATCGGCCATCATTGTGACCTAGTGTGATTGTGAATAACATGTGAACACTGTTGCTCACTAGTGTTTCCAAAATTCTCTGGTTCTTATAACTGAACACCGAACTCTTCCGTGCGTATTTTGAAACTCTACTTTTTTATCGTGATACCGAGTTGATGGGCAGCAGAAAATCAATGTTATGTTCTTTTCAATAACAGCTAATTATCGGATAATACAATTGGAATATTGGGGAAACTTGTTTACCGTATTTTCTCCATACATAGTAGAATAGGCCTACATGGCATACCACTAAAAAAACGCACCGGCACCTCTACCTCTGGGGTGGGGTGGAAACGAGTTCATTCATATCGTATGCTTTAAAAATCCAAAAAATTGTATGAGATTCATTGATTTCTAATACATTAGTTCAAACTACCCTCATATAATGGTATTAAGGATTACCAGACTCTCTTTTCACATTTCTCAAACAGTTCAAAATTCCACATATTAAAATGTATATCTTATATCTGGAAATTGCCAGGTTTTCTTGGCTTAGGTATGGTTGGGCGGATCCTGATTCCCAAAATATGGTTTTATTTTGTATTTTTTCAAGTTTTTTTTTACTTCCTTATAAAATGGCATATATACACTCTTTACTTATGGGAGTGCAAAGAGTTAATTTATACCCTGCTTTGAAAATTTTAATTTTGCAAAAAAATTTCCTTGAGAAAATGATATTGCCCGTTATTCACATTTGTAACTAAAAGTAAGTGAATATAACGAACATCTTCAACATCAAAATCAGAGGGTTCAGAAATCTCATCAATTTTTCCGCTAGATTGGTTCGACTATAATGTCCAACGCAATTCAAGAATTAATCTTTTTTCTATATTTCACGTAATGTCGTGCCTGCGATCCGTTGTTTTCGTAAGATCTCATTTGTTATTTTCCATGAATTGGAATTGAATAAGTGATTGAATATTTTTCGTCAACAAAGTTATTAGAAATCGTAATCGGATAAGTATTCGCTTTCACTCCATTGCGCGGCAAAAGAAATTGATTCCAAGAAATACCTGGTCATGATTTCAATGCAATGAATTCTCACCTCGTAGTCGAATGATAACAAGTCGATAGGAATCGTGTATTTCCTAGCATAATTCTGCTGAGCCCCAGTCAGGAAGGCCTGGGTGAAGAAAAATCCAGCTATCCAGAATGTTGGCGGTGCTCCTTTGTTCATCCATTTCTGTAAAATATATCTTTTTACGTTCGCAAGGGAATCAACCCATAATTGGCAAAATTTTAAATGAACTTTTTATTCAAACTCTGAAGGTGGTTATGATTTACTTTTTCAAGAGAACGAATTCGTGGTGCCATTTCGAATATGTTGAGGAAACCGTTTTCCAATCTTTCAGGAGGATATCGATATCAACCTTTTTCATTATATGTGAAAACGTCATAGTATTAGTGACCAAAAATGAGATGGGTGTGTATTTTTTTTCATTTACATTGATTGAAAAAAATCTCAATCTTTCATTTTCATACGACTTATGGAGAAGAAACATTATGAAAATAAAATATTTTTAACAAAAAATGAAACCGACGAAAAAAGAAACTGAAAAGCAAAAAATAACCCTTTTTAGTCTTAGTAACTGAGCTCCTTAACTAATGTAAGTAACTATTTCTGAGTTGGTGCCAAACAAACTAGCAATTGAATTAGGTAAAGCGTAAAATGATGACGGTGCACGGTGGCGTTTTGATAATTTTTTTAAAGAAATTCAATGATATTTGTTGATTGTTTGGCGCCGACTCGAAATTAGTTACTTACATTAGTTTAGGAGTTTAGTTCTTAAGACTAAGAAGTGTTATTTTTTGCTTTTCAGTTTCTTTTTTCGTCGGTTTTACTTTTTATTAAAAAGTTTGTATTTCTGTTTTTTTTTGTGACAAAAATCTTGTGATTACTACCTATTCAATCAACAATAAAGGTATCCATTATGTTGTAGTGTTATCAGAACTACATATGTGTGCCAAGTTTCAAGAGAATCGGTACACACGTGAAAAATCAATCATCCCCTATTTTTCTACCCTTAGGGGTGGATTATTTTCCTTCAAATTCGAATATATACAACTTCGAAGTATACCCTATACAATTGAAAGAAAACCATCTGAATCGGATAACTCACTACAAAGTTATGCCTGATAGAATCGGTTAACGGGTCAAAATTCAGAGGGTGAACGATCAATATCCTCCGTGTTGCTACCCTTAAGGGTGGAATTTATTTTAATATTTTTGGGTTTCTGAAACAATTCTAGATCAGAATGTGACATTCAAAAAAATGTATACGTCTCCCTAATTTTTTCAGAGATACTTTTAATATTGCATCTAGGTGGCCATGATTGGACGTAAACTAATCTGAGGATCTCAGGTGATCACAATCACAATGGCAGAGTTTTAGTGACTAGTATGATAGATAGGAATGAGACAAGTTGGCAAAATTACATTTTCGTGTCTACCTATAATTTTTCAAATGGCGACCATTTTTTGACAAGCACTTTCCGAATAATGGATTTTTTGAGTAATCTAACGATACTAATTTATTTACGATTGCATTAAAAATAGGAACATAAATTAAATATTACTAAGGAAAATACTGCATGATGATTCATTTACTTCTGTCAAGTGTGCCATTTTCTTCCACTGTAGTAAATTTTCGAAATGCATTCCTTGTTCAAGACACATTTCAGCTCGTTCAATTGTTTCTCTCAACCCGTTTCGTAACATTTGAGGCGTTATACTTCTGAATGCCCGTATACTTCTTTCTTCTAAGATTTCAAGAGTGGCTGGGGCTGTTAAATAGTATACCTTTTCTTCAACATATCCCCAGATAAAGAAATCGAGCACAGTGAGATCCGGGCAGGCCACCTTACTGGACCATTGATTGCAACAACTTTATTATCAAAATGCTCTATAAAGTAATTAAGAACTTCTTTGGTATTATGAGGAGGTGCTCCATTTTGTTGGAAGTTCATTCTACGTAAAACTGCTGAAGGTAGATTATTGAGATGATTCTCGATTTCATTTTGAAGAAAACCTAAGTACCTAACCCCTGTTAACTGACCTTGAAACAATATTGGCCAAATTATTCTGTATCTAACGTTACCAGCCCAGACATTGACGCCAAACCTTTCTTGAAAATTGCCTTCTATCATTGCATGTTGTTTTTGTACCGAGTATTTTGCTTATTGATTCCGTCGGAAAATAGAATAAAGTTGATAACATTTGGGTTAACTCTATGATTTTGAAGCAGCCAATCACAAAAAACTACCCATCCATCGCCATCGTCAGCATATAAATGTTGATGTAACTGATATTTAAATGCCCGATTTCCGTGCTTTTTCAGTGACTTATCTACATTTCTTGACAAATTTCTCTTAAAGAAACCGTTTTATCAACTTCAACCATAGCAAGAACGTTAATCTCAGTCTCTTCATTTATGATAAACCTCTGTTCCGCCTCTCGATTTCCTTCTTGCCTAAAACGATTCCTAGCATACGGAAAATACTGATGGGCTGGATGTTGCCGTTGGGGATGTCTCTGAGCATACAGCTCAGCAGTATTCCTTGAATTTCTATGACATTCTCCAAATACTAATAACATATCCACTTTTTCACTTTGAGTATACATTATTTTGAAAAAAAATTAAACTGAAATTTAACGAAAATTAAGAAACTTTTACTGTCTGCTCATAAAGCTTATGTCACTGTCATTACCTAAGTGACTGTTCTGTTTTCCAAAGAAGACTTGATGAAAATAACTGCAAAATATTATGCATCATAGCTATCCATGGCACACTTGACAAAAGTAACGAAATTATTATACAGTATTTCCCTTAGTAATATTTAATTTATGTTCTTATTTTTGATCCAATCGCAAATAAATTAGTATCGTTAGATGCGTCAAAAAAGTGCTTGTCAAAAAATGGTCGCCATTTGAAAAATAATAGTAAGACACTAAAACTTTGCGATGGTAATTTTCTAACATCACCTGAGGTCCTCAGATTAGTTCACGTCCGATCATGGCCACCTAGATGCAATATTAAAAGGTACTCTAAAAAAATTAAGTAGGCGTGAGAACTTCTGAAAACGTCAAATTCTGCTCCAGAATTGTCTCAGAAATCCAAAAATGTTACAATATACAGGGTGTTCCATTAAAAAATTCAAAACCGGGGCCATTTCCGGTGAAACCGGAATGTTCAAATTCAAATGGAACCAACTTCAAAGTACACCCTATCCAATGAAAGAAGAATCATCGAAATCGGACCACTCTGTGAAAAGTTATGCGTGGTCATACATAAAAAAAATATACGTGTCGACTAGAGACAATACACATCAAATGATTTATTATTTTACTCAGGGTCAAATGTTTTTTTTTTTCTACTTTTCACAAAAAAATTGAGACAGCGCACTTACTTGCAAAAATGCCAACCTTGCAAGAAAATCGTTAACGTAGCTTCCCAAGGGTTTCAGGGAAGGATATGACTTTTTCATCCACATGTTCGGAATCCTTCCTGTAAGGATGCTTGTCACAATTTCTTCGAGATCCACAGACATGACAATTTGGCCTAGGGAGAGAAAATAAATGTAACCTGCATCAAAAAGTATTGATAACGATCTGCAAAAGTGCTGAACTGAAGGTTTTTAGCCAGAAAACATTCATCAGTTTGAAAGATCTGATAAAATAACTACAGAAAAACTCCTTGGCAAAGAAGGAAGAAGTCTTGATTCTGAGACTACTCACTACTATGAACCCATACAATAGGTATATGCTACGTCCAATATTCAGAAATAAACAACTACTTTCCTGACTAGAACTCCGAGAAACAATTAATTATCGGAGACAATAATGAACGAATGAATGGAATATTACATCCATTTCTCAGTTCTCGTCAAAATGTTGTCAACCAGATAGTCAACGCCATCTTGACTCCAACTATTGCAACTGAAACATCATCCTATAGTAGCCACCTTGAGGATCAAATGAAAATCTGTAATACGTAATAGTGAGCCGCTTTATTATGAAGGAAATGTATTGATTCTGGGACTGCTTGATACTTCGAGTAGTTTCTGGACTTCTTCACAAAATGAAGAATGTTTCTGCCTTGGAATTTTATATCTATTCGTTCAATATTTGATTGCAGTTTGTGGAAATCGAATTCTCAATTGATATCACCGAAAAATTTAATTATAATAGCTATATTTAACTCAATATATAAGGAACAAGAGTATTTTAATATTTATTTTCTGTGTACTCTCAAACTTTGTAAATTCATAAACCTGGTAGAAAGTTGATTCAAACAATAAAATGTTGTTGATAAAAAAATCTAGAATTATCTAAAATAAATACAAATATTGGCGGATAAAATTAAACAACTTTTTTCAGTATAGTTGAGTTTAGGAATATTGTGAAGTTATTATTACATATTTTCAATGGGCGAAAACACGAAATTTTCAAAATATTTTCAAAGGATTCTACTGCTTGTAAAAAGTCTGTTGGTAATTTTCTTTCTTTTTTTTAATTTTCTAAAACTTGAAATAAAATATTTAAAGTTGGCAAAATTCGAATGGCTTCTTTCTAGCGCCATTGCAAAATGTTGTGACGTAATCACCCGAGCAACCAATCCCACAGTTGACAGCTTCAATCAATTTTGTAACATTGCCATATTTTCATATCTTAGGCCGCGCCTCCATAACAAGAATAAATGACTGGCTTTCTCTTCATCAGAAATCGTTTTGATGGACCACAATGATTCATAATATCAAAAATAACAAGGTTCATGTGCACTGTAATATAGACAATATATTGTTTTATGACAGATCGAATGTTTTTACACCCTTCAACTTCGCCATCGTCGCTTGATATTGCGAATAGTGTTCCAGTTCTGACATTTATAGATTAAGAAACTTGGCAACATTGCTATTTAACGTCACAATCAACCCCGATTTCGCCTATTGGCCGCTCGGTCGCTTACGTCACAAAGAGCGCCAATATTAGTAGCTTCAAAATTTGCTGATTTTCAAAATCGAATGGAAACTGCTGTAATTGAAATTTTACTCAAAAAATGTTTTCTGGGTATATTTATACATGCGTTATGTATTTTAAAGCATATTTAAAGGGAAACTAATTTCTCGTGTCCTCCCCTATCTGGTATATGAAAAACTGTAATATTTGAATCTTCCTTACACTAGAACTTTCTTCTGATGAATATAAAATGTTATAATAGTTCGAATACTTTGAAAAAATATGGAACTCCGATTTGAAACTAATTCTCATTCTATTTCACTGGACATTTATTACCACTCTTATTAATTTCTGTCGTGATAAAACCTGTTATTTTTCTTGAACACAAATGTTTCTTATACATCAATCGATTATTATAGAATTATTAGTTTTAATGTCTCAATAAATATCACCTGAAATCAATAAGCAGACAGAAACAATTGAGGTCCATGATTGAATGAAGCATATGCAACTAGTGAAAGTATGAAGGATCCATCCATATGAGGATCACACTTCGAAACATTGATATCAATTGAATTGAAAAAAGTAGATTTCTATTAATTTTTATTTTACAACTGTCTGATCATGTTTCATAATGTTACTTCCAAATTGATACACAATTCTTTTTTTTCTGTCAAACAAGTGAAGTTGATTATTTATTGTAGAGGCGGAATATTTTATTTTCAGTTGACATGATATATTGTTCCAAAGAAGGTTCCAAGAATGATTTTATTGGCTTGCCCCAGGATGGATCAGTTATTGGAGTTCACAATATATATAACTGCAATGAATTATTTTGTTATATAAGGATTATTCTATTGAAAGTGGGTTGAATCTGTCCAGTGAATAACGAACAATTCTCCTAGTATCACTATTCTAAAGCAATTCGTAATCTCTACCCCCAGATACCAACGTTTAGTTGACCATAGTGGACCATAGTAGGAAAAGGGACGCTCTTGCCAGACAGCTCGATTGCTCATTATCCACTTCAGTTTGGCGGCTTAACAATCAATTATTTCAATCACCAATTGAGTTGGCTAGCTCAATTGTATATTCATATGATAGTCAAAATGTATTCCTTACCTGTTTCAATAACGATTTTATAGATGTTGATAATATAATGAAATCACTCCCAATGATATATGATGATGATGAATTTAATATAAAAAACTCTCCAGTTTCCTGCAGTTCTCTCTTCTCAGGCCCGATTATTGAAGATGGTGTTTTGGATGCGATGAGGTCACAGTAAAATCCTTTTTAGATTATCCAAAATAATACTTTTGTTTAAAAAAGGGGGCTAATCTCTAGTAGGAAATAACCGTCCAATATCAATTATATCTATATTGAAAAAATAATAAAACAACGTATTTATGTTTACTTCGAAAAACATGTTTTTCATTGAATCTCAATTTGGTTCACGATACAGGTTTTCAACTAGAACTTTCTTCTGATAAATATAAAACGTTATAACAGTTTGAATACTTTGGAAAAATATGGAACTACGATTTGAAACTAATTCTTATTCGATTTCATGGGGTGATTTATTACCACTTTTATTGTTTTCTCTCTTGATAAAACCAGTTATTTTTCTTGAAAACAAATGTTTCTTATACAGCAATCGATTATCATTCGTTTTATTGCTCCAAGAAATATCACATGTTTATAAGTAGGGGTAGAAAACTAATCATTCTGGTAGAATATAATTATTTCTGTTTGAGTTTGAGAGCTTAACTATTAATCATTTCAATCACCAATTGAGTTGACGAGCTCGATTGTTTATTCATATAAAAGCCAAAATGTATTCCTAACCTGTTTCAATGACCATTTTATAGATGTTGTTGATAATATAATATAATAATCGACCCAGCAAGGCTCAGGCTTCGCCGAGCCATGCTTTGGACTCCGGGAAAAAGATTTCTGCCTAACCAGGACATCATCAAGAGACTGGAAAGGCAGAATCCCGGCCTCTCAGGTTCTTCTTGGATAATCTGGGGTAGGAAGGAAGAGAATAACGGGTTTCGACAGGTAATAGGGTTGGATGATGATCCACCACACTGTTGAGCAGGGTGAATTTCCAACCCTATTACAGCGCCTCACAGGCGACTGTGACCATCTTCGATGGACCGATGGCACAGCAAAAGTTATCCAGGGGAACCGCACCAGGGACCTCTGGAACCCAACCCGGAGGTAATAGGCCAACCACCTCAGGCCCCCGCACCATAGGAACCTCTAAGGGTGCCTCTGATGCGGAGGCCGGGGAATCGAATGCAAGTTCCTCGGGAGAGGGAGTCAGGGGAACCGAAGTGGTACCCCTGTCTCACAAAAAAGCGGAGGAACCTCAGAAGGGACCTCCGTCATCACTATCATCGAGCGGACACCGTCACCGATGAGCGAATTGGGACGAGAAGAAGAACCCGAAGAAATGATTGAGGAACCCGAAAGGGTTTGACAAAAAATTCGAAATCTCCGACTGCGAAAACCGCCGCATACCAATTTTGAATCGAATCGGACCATAATCACAAAACTCGTCCGTCATCTTGGAGCCGCCAACTTGAATTTATGAATTTTTACAAATAAATGCTAAAGCTAAAGCAAACGGGTTGAATTTATAGAGGCGTATAGGCAAAAGCAGGAGGCCCTGACTCAGAAATTAACAAAAAGAAACGAACTGGTATACGGAAGAAGAGGACTCAAGGAAGAAATTGTTTTGAAATGTATATATATATATATATATATATATATATATATATTGTTATAATATGAGAATTTGGAAATATATATATTTTTTTATTATTATAATTATTAATATATTTTTGCACCGCGTTGGGCGCTATTTGTAATGTTTTGATGATGAATTTTTAAATATAATATTGTAATATTTTTGCCCTGTATAATAATTTGTGTGTGGTAATAATAATTGCCAACGAACGTCACTGTTCTCTCGTCACGTAGCTGACAATTGTTATTCCTTTTCTCACCACAGCTAGCACAGTTGGTACGCCCACATCTCAGATAGCCGGTTCAAAGCAATTTAGCCACTACTTGATATGTCAAACTCAAGTTATTCAATGGTCGTAGGTATGTTTGTTGATCATTGTGAAAGAACAAATAACAAAATATCAAAAAACAATTATCTCCTTTATTCAGGAAGACTTAAGTTTACCTGGCCTACGAGAAATAACATATACTAATGGCAATATACAAATATTCACGGATAATCATAAAATTGAAATCATGGATAGATAAACAGAACCTCACTTTTTCCGTGAGAGTAAAGTTTTCTGTTATTGTTCAAAATAAGGTGAAATAAAGTTCTTCGAATGTGAAATTCGTTATTGGTGAAATAGTTCAGGACCGGAAGAGCACTATTAAAGTTTTATACCTGGTTGGAACTGTTGGTGTTCTAATTATACCATGAAACAGGATGTCTCCTCTCTCCAATCGCTGTCAGGACTGCAATATCATGAATCAGGAACTATTTAGATGCGGAAATCAGCACTTGGATCCGTGGATATGTTATCATTAAGGTAATATTGGTTTTGTTTACCAAATGATGGGATTATTCCAATTTTCTTTCAGTACAATTTTTGCGTGGAATCCGCTTGGAAATTTATTTTCGATCTCCTTTTTGGCTTTGTTTGTTGTTGCCTCGATACAAGTTTCCCTTCCTGTTTTCCCATTTGAATTTTTGAATTCGCGCACTAAATTGTCACATTTCACTGTTTAGGTTTATCTTACTCAATTTATATATCGAACTATTTTTCCATACTTATTACTATTTACAAATTCTGATAATAATTGCTTATGATATCAACCAATTGCTATTCCTTCACAATTTCCAATTTTTACCTATGACCATCTATTCTCTGATTGGCTATTATCATGAAGACGTTTGCTGTTCTACCATTGGTTACTTTTAGTTATCTCCAATTTCATATACTGTATGTTTCAAATTTACAAATGTGTTGATCACCTTTTATTCATGAAAATTTTGTAAATTTAGACTTTTTGTTGGCTTTTTTCCAATGATAGTTTATGATCATTATGACAGTGTATGAAATTGATTGTGTTATATTATTTTTTTTAAAAAAAAAAAAAAATTTTTTTAATTATTTTTTTTTGGGTTTTTTCCTTTTAAACCTTTAACTGGCATAACATAACATAACATAACATAACATAACATATATATATATATATATATATATATACTAACACTTGGATGGGTGACCTCATAACAAGGAAGGTGCGCGTTAAAATTCTGTAGCGTAGTTATTCTTACGTACAGTTTGTATTGATATTTTTATATTGTTTGTATTTACTTTTAGAATTATTTCGAATAGTTTGTGAGATATATCTCCGGCTTGACCTTTGTAGACGTTTTGAAAATTGTAGATCTTTTTTGGCAAACATGAAGATGTAACATTTTTCTCCAATTAACTTCACTGAATTTTCTGAACATGCCCCGGAAATGTACCTAGACTTCGTAAAAAAGCGCCTTTATTTCGAAACAATCCGTTATTTTGACAAATACGGATATTATAATGAAATTTACTTTGTAAAGGTAGATTTCACTTTGGTGGTCTGCTTTCGCATAATGAAATCAAGTGCTGTCGTCTCCATTGAAGCAAATCATCAAGAAGAGACGAGAACAGTGAAATAATCTTGACATATCTATAAGTCGAACATATCTATAAGTCGAACATTTGTGTGAACATTTTAGTTTTTGGACATTTATATTCGCGAAATCTTTTACACACATTCCATGGACTATAAGCTCAATTACCTTTGATGGCCTTCTGAACGTTTCGCAGGCTGTTCCTGATGACGGACAGTAGAACGTTGAAACGGGTCATCTCCTGTACCAGTACGGTATTCATGCTCTGCGTATACGACACCGGGTACTTTTGCATGGCGGCGTCACGGTCAAAATTATTCGGTAGCTTCCCCAGAATGTCGCTAGATACTTCCATTACCACGTCGTCGGGCGATTTGGCGGAGCCACCGGTCGACATGGCGTCCTGCACTCAAGAAAAATTAGAGTATATCTTCGTACAATTAATGCCACTTTTCATATCGAATATCCATTCCAACCAAGTGTATATTGAAATTATACCAAGCAGAGACAAAATGACTCCACGAACTCTGAATTACCTTATTACTCAGAATGTATCACTAATAGCTCCAAAGATTCAATTCAGATTGTAGAAACCATTATTCAAACTAACAAATCTTCTTTGAAATCCATCCAGCTCGAAGGTGTACCTTCTTCAAAATATTTGAATACCAGTTAGTCTAAATAGGTCGTCGTAAAATAGATTCCATATTTGTTAACGTTAACTTCGCAATTGATAAGAAAAAATTTCCACAACCTTATTGAAATTTTTCAAAAAGTAATGAATATATATGAATAAAAGAATTATATATGTGTACATCAGTGTTGAGCAGATGAGATCCATTGGATACCGTCTCGGACAAGTGGTCAATTGGGAATTCCAAATAACGGATACTCCCTCTGGTGTCAATTTTCGAAACTCTACATGAGTACATTTGTTTACTTTTTGAAACATTAATGTTTATATGATTTTGGTCATTGTATACCTAAAATTCGTCGAATCTCTTGTGATTGTTGACATATAATGGAATTCTTGTTTACCTGGTTGACTATTGTACGTCTTCGACTGAAAAAATGAGTGATTCAAGTTCAAATCAGTATTGTTGTGACTCTTGGCAAAACGATATCGTTGTACTGGAATGAGTTTTCATCATTTTCCGTGAGAAAATGGAAGTAACGTTCTGGTGCAGACTAATCTAGGATTGAGTCTATAGACAGACGATGGGCTCTTGAAGAAGAATACAGTCCCTTCCCAAAAAATCTTCCTGTATCGTCTGTGACCAAGAAAAAAGTGAAAAAGAACCTTCAAAGAGAGTTGAGAGGAAAGAGAGTTAAGAAGAGAACGAAGAGATAGTATTCAACATACCGAAAATTATTCATACAGTATGAAAAAAGAGTGACTATATATGTATATCTAGGTGATAAGCATTGTTTACGTTTTTGAACATTCAAATTTATATGATTTTAGCCGCTGCACACTTGAAACTTGTCGAATCTCTTGTGATTGTTGACATTCAATGAAATTCTGGTTTACCTGGTGAATATTCTGTTGACTATTGTACGTCTTCGAGTGAAAAAATTAGTGATTCTAGTTCAAATCATTATTGTTGTGTACCTCAATGTGACTCTTGGGCAAAACGATCCCGTTGTACTGGAATAAGTTTTTATCATTCTCCGTGAGAAAATGAAGGTAACATACTAGTGCAGACTAATCTAGGATTGAGTGAGTCTAGAGACAGACAACGGGCTCTTGGGATCTTGAAGAAGGATACAGTTCCTGCCCAAGATGTTCCTGTATCGTGTGTGGCCAAGAAAAAAAGTGAAAAAAAGTCTAAAAGAGGACCTTCAAAGAGAGTTGAGAAGAAATAAAAGAGGGTTAAGAAGAGAAAAACCAGATATTATTCAACATACCGAAGATTATTCATACAGTATGGAAAAACAGTGACTATATATGTATATCTATGAGATTAGGACACATTTTCACACCATCTTGTTGGTCTCAGATGAAATTAAAACAACTATTTTTTATTTTCAATTCGAACATTCACAAATAATGTGTAACATTTCTTCAAAATAGTTCATAACAATAAATCCCGATGACTTCACTAAGCTGTCCAGAAACTTCGAAAAAGTTTTTTTTGCAAGCAAATTAAAATATACTTTGTCTCCTTCAAAGTGAGTTTCCGCAAATGATATTGTCTTAAGATTTAAATACACCACTTCACTAGAGTCTTTAAATGAATAACACTAAAAAAAATAAAAAAAACATAACTCAGAGAAACAGACAAATAATGTACGTATGTCTGGTTTGAACTTTCACCACTCTGTCGCTGCCATCTAATTTTGAATTCCCAATAGTCGAGGAGCAATAGAGAAATATGTATTGAATTGATTCTGAAATGTATGTAAATGAAATAGGATTGTTACGAAAGATTTTCTTCATCGACAAATATAGGATATGAGAACTTTGTTGAATTAGTTTTTCAACTATTGATCTTATATTGAAATAGGACCTCAATTTACACAATGTGCACTGAGACTATAACAGTCGAACAACTATTAGCATATCATTTTGTTCGTATTTGCTTTTCACACACACACTGTTGAGGATCATTGATTTGTTATTCTTAGGGTTAATGACAATATCCGTTTCAACTTTTGGGATGAAATAGCTACTGTAAGAGGAATTCTAAAAGGTTTTGAGGAAAGGTAGATCAGTTCGTCCGGAATTCTCCGTGAGAGTGAGTCATCAGAGGGGTACTTGTTGAATATGATCTCTCGGCTTATTTAGTAATTTCATCCGAATTTTAACCGAACACTTGTTATATAACTGGGGAACCTTTTGATGACCTTGTTTTATTATTGTTAAGTTACGTTAGTTCAGAACTTCAATTCGTACAGAATTCCTACCCAGAATGAGAACTTGATAAAAAAATCATTATTTATGTTTGAAGCTCAAGAAACTTGTTTTATTTCTTATTTTGATGGAAACTAAGAATACATTTCGATTACTGAAGAGTGTGAATTTGTCAGAAATTATAAAAAGTCAGTAACTTCGGTAAGTGAAAAATATCTTTGTGATTCTCTGACAAAAATGTTCTGTCTGCATTTAGGAATCCGCGCAATCTATGAATTCTCAGAGTTGATTTAGCAAGTGCTCGGCGATCAGAAGTTATTTGAAGTTTATAAACTCTATTTTTCCTAATTAATTAATTGATTAAAAAGGCCGCTGGCACATAAGGTGTCGTTTGGGACAAATGAAATTGCGACCAGGAGGGACTACATTCATTCATCTTCTCTTACTGTTTAGACTAACAGTTATTTCCTAACAGTTATATAACATATTTCAACTCAAAAACTAATGAACATGTATTTGGATACACAGCGAAGGAGATTTCTAACCTCCCCTTTTTTATTAATTATAGTAAACATTAGGTTATGAATACGTAAACATGGTGTTGAGGCATTTTCATCCCAATGGAGAAAAGGTTTTGATATCCCAATTCTCAACTTCAGAATTACTTCAAATTGTTTTCCCATATTGGTGAATCTACCTTCGCCAAATTGAGCGTTGGCCTATTTGAAGATTGATATGTCGTGAATTTCACTTATTATTATAGTGAATATGCCTCTACGTATGTGTTCACCTCAAGTAAATCGGATCTTTTCCAAATAGCCCATGCAAAAAAGGGGCCAACTTAAACACCGCAGTACAAATCTAATGCTGAAATGTTGAGGATATATAAACAGGATTTTCTTTGTGAACCACATCAGGATCATATTTTCACAGTGACAGAGAGGAAGAAAGATATTATTCTCCATGAAATGGGGAAGAAGTGTAGTATCCAAATATTTCTAAAGGAAAAATATGTTTGAACAATTTATTCTGAAAATAAAAATTGGCCTTTCAATAAAACATGAAATAACCTGTAAAAATTAATGTAATATCAAATAATTATTTTTTGTTTTGAGTATTTTTTCAGCTATAACTCGAACTTTTCAATCTTTATACTCATTTTGAATATTTTATAGTAATTGAAATAATCCATTTCTTGTTACTCTATTTCGTTGGAGTTCTAGGTTCGGAAAAAAAACAAATTGAAACTATTCTCAAACATTGATATTCAAATGCTGATCTTCTATTGGATACGCATTATATAGATATTCGATACTAGTTCAGAATGCAAACGCATTAATGAATTTGTAGCGAAAAATTACTCAAAATGCATTGTGCTAGAAAGAACAATGCATTTTGAGTAATTTTTCGCTAAAAATTCATTAATGCGTTTGCATTTTGAACTAGTATCGAATATCTATATAATAAAAATGAATCTCAATTCTTTGTAAGCGCCAAACGTGAGAATGGCTGGGATTTTTACGGAAAAAAGAATACAAAAAAAATGGAAATTTATTTGTTCTGGAAAAGTTTTTAGGAATATAGAATAAAAATCAATGTTTGTTCGGGAAAGGATGTTCATAAAATCAGATGTGGAATCATCTGCGACTGGAATATAAACTTTAGTCACTATCTTCTATCGTCAAGATAACCTCTTGTGGGGTATTCATGTCGAAAAGGGGAATATTCCCAATTGGATATTGATAAAAAGATTTTTCTGTGAATTGAAAAATCCACGATATAAATATGAAGTTATTTTTTGTGAATGTCTAGCAGAAAACAACTACATTAGACATTCACAAAAAATAACTTCATTTTTATCGTGGATTTATCAATTCACAGAAAAATATTTTTATCAATATCCAATTGGGAATGTTTCCCTTTTCAACATGAATACCCCACAAGAGGTTATCTTGACAATAGAAGATAGTGACCAAAGTTTATCTTTCAGTCGCAGATGATTCCACATCTGATTTTATGAACATCCTTTTCATATTTTCAACAAATCAACTTGAATTTTATTTTATATACACAAGCTAAACACAGAAGCATAAACAAATTATTTCCAGAAAGTACTACCAGCGGTACCGAGTACCTGCTACTGATTACAATTCTAGCTTGTAACCCATTCTTTTATCAGTACCTATAGTTATAAAAAGGGCTGGTCTTTAAAATATCATGGGTTTTTCTAGCAGTTCGTACTTATACCTACCTGGATTTACGGAATTACGGTACGTCTATGGAATCGATGAATCTGAGCGGATTATTACTCCATGCCTTTATTTTACAGACTATAGATGAAACAACACAAAAAAAACATAGGAAAAAATAAATTCTATGTGGACGAGAGTTTTCAGGAGAAAGAAAACAGGGAACATAAATTTGGGAAGGAAAAAGTCTATCGGGTCATTTAGTAATACATAAATGAATAATGTTGTGGTTTCACAGTTCGTCGTTAGTCAAGATGTCGAATAGAATAAACATTCTAAATTTCTGTTTCTCCCTGTCTATACTTGATTTCAAACTGTTTTCAACATGCAGAAGTACTACTGAAAGAGCTTTTTCTGTGTAGATCTGAAAACTATCGAGAAAATCCTGGTAAACATTGTGGGAGAAGCTCATAAATAATCAATACATAACATGCAAAAAACAAAAACTACATGAATTAATTCACCAAAAAAAATATACTCAAATCCAAATTAATATATAAGATGTGCAAAAGACGACAAAATATATTGAGATCAATGTTTACATTCCACTCACCCTTTCCTTCTTTAGTTGCTTCGAAAATAAAATATTTTTTTAGTCACCATGCCCGAAACTAAATAATTTAAACGATTTCTAAATAAAACTTACTCACCTCTAATCGATATAAGTCCTGTACCGTAGTTATTGTTGCATGAAAAAAACATTGATTAGATAAATGGTGAAATGGGGATATACAGGAATATTATGAGGTGAATTCTCACTCCAGTGCTAAATTCCAAATATTATTTGGTGATTATTTTTACTAATCAATAAATACTATAGATAGGTCTAAGATGAAGAATGTTGCGTGAGCAGGAATTTTTCTATAACTCAAGGACGGAGATCAGCTATCCACTGGGTAAACACACATACGCAATACTTAAATTTGTGAAGGAAAATAATAGGAGAGCAATAATACAGGAGCAGATCCATATTCTATCAGACAGGCAGGTTGCACTGCAAGCTTTGGGTGACCATAAAGTGACGTCCCAACTGGTATGCACCTGCAAGAAGAAACAAACTGGCAGAACAAAACCGGGTCACGCTGATTTGAGTGTCAGGACATGAACTCGCTAGAGATAATAGAGATTGGGTCCAGGACAGTCATTTTGGATACATACAGCGTAGAAGACTGGATCCAGGAAAAACACGAACACTACTGGCATAATATCACAGGGAACAGACAAGCAAAAAATAAACCAAGGGCCCAGGGCGGAAAAAATACTGATTACCTTTAAACAGGGATTGAAAATCATAATGGGGCTCATGACTGGACATGTGCAAGTAAAAGAGTACCTTTATAAAATGGGACTGTATGACGGCAACCTGACCTGCAGACTCTGCGGAAAGGAACCAGGAACTGTGTTACGCATACTGTGTAACTGCAGCGATCTGGATCGCAAAAGACAGTTTATTTTTGGTCAACCAATTGGCGAATCAAAGTACAGCACTCACCCTGCGGAGGATCTGTCAGAAACTCGTGCAAGGCATGAAATTACTGGGTTGGGTACTATAACGGAAAACAACAAGCAAGAACAATGGCCCAAATGTCCCAAGTATTATCGTAGGCACGGGCCAGACGTGTCTACAGGGTGGAATTTTCAGTGAGTACATCTGAGGAGCAGGAGCACGGACTTCAGAAGTCAGGAAAGGATTTTCTCCACTACACTTTTTAAAAAAATACAAGAAAATTACTTTCATTATATATTAAACTTCATCAATCCCAAGAAACTATTGGTCGAATTAATGAAACGTGAAAATCATTGAAACTCCTAAACCCATCCAAACAGATCAGAATTAAATGATTTTTCATTGAAAAACGTTTCAATAGTTCAAAATAAAAAACATAAGTGATGGATATCTGAAAAATGCGTATGGAATAAATGATTGATCATTGAATTTGACTACAATAATACATTTTTTTATCAGTCATCAAAATATTTTAACGTATGAATATAGGAATACAGAAAACCCTACAACCAAAAATATCATGTAACATAAATTACATTATACAAAATAATGCAATTGCTGCAGTCGTTTACATGTAAGAGAGCAGTAGAGGCCCCTCTTTCCACACTGCATCTAGTTTTGCAATTCCAAGATTCCCTGGACAATAATTGTGAACCAAAAAATAAATTTCGAATAACAAAAACGGAATTACATTCAAAAATTAATTTAACACATATATCTTAAGCAACCAATCTTACCGACGGACGTGACTCGCTAAAAACTAAGTGGAAAAGGTAATAGTAGGGGAACCCAATAGAGAATTTTGAGATTTACTGAAACGCAGCAGATTAACATAACACAACACCCTGTTGAGTACCTCCACCATATATCTGCCTTCTATGTAAGGCCGCGCGTTTAGGACAGCCGATCAGAATAGTAAAGAAAAATCGATCGTTAGAAATACTCGAGCGCGTTAGATTAAGGTAAGGTGGGTTACTTACATGCTGAAAAGAGTGCATTTCAATAATCTGACGATTCACAAACTGGCAAAAAAAACGTCACCTTGACATTCTCAAGCACGGTCGAATTTTTATTTTTTATTTTGAAAGAAATAATTCAAGGATAATGGGAAAAATATAATCTGCCGATTTCCACAAGCCGAAGTAACAAAAGTCGTACATTAAGTTTAGTGCATGCAGCTGCAGTGGAGCATGTATTCCCCACGCCAGTACAGGTGATCACATACTTTTCATGGCATTGTATGTACAATGATCTGGCTTGTTTGTGTTATTCGGTCGGTTATTGGCTCTATCGCTAGACACGAACGTAGATCTTGAAAAAGTGCTCTGTTTTCCAATAACTCCAATTCCGCTATCACTGTGCCATATAGATGGTTCTCTCAACAAGGCTGTTGAGTCGGTACTGGTAAAATAATTTGAAAAACAAATTGAAGACATGGAACAACCGCCATCTCATGTATAACGATGATTCGACTGATGAAGATTAAAAAAAAATATATTTAACATCTAACAATCAAGAATGTTACTGTTATGTTGATGAAGGATTCGATAAAATAGAACCAGATTATGATGTTACTGATAAAGAGCTAAATATTAATAATACATTAGAAACCACAGACCTCAATATTGTTGTTTCAACAGAACAAGTCGAAAATGAGTTACAAAGAAGCGTAGGGAAAGAAGTTGAAAAGCAAGAAGAAGATAAATAAAATTCTGAGGAATTAGGTAAAGTGGTGAAAAAAAAGGAAACGAATTGCAGGACCTGACGACTGGTTTGCCAATAAGAATGAGAAGCTGAGCTTCGTGAATGGGTAAAGAGCTAAATTGGATGGAAGACGGAAGGAAAGAAGAGAAAAAGAGGAGGGAGTATTGAAGGCGAGAGGACAATGGGACCACCTTGCAACTCCACTTTCTGTAAAACATCACAACTAAGAGAATGAGGAAAGCTACCAAAGGAAGAAAGAGAAAAGAGTGAAATGAATTGGGATTGAAAAAAATATACACTGTGTCCCTACTAAAAATACACAATACCAATCACAAAGGAATCACGTAGATCACCTACCTTAACTTATACGATAAAAACTTCCAGAGAACAAAAAGCACTGACGGTATGTGAAAAAATGTTTATCACTACCTTTGGTTTAAAGGAGTGGACAGTTTTGAACTGGGTCAATAATACGGAAAACCATGGTATTTGCCCCTAAAGTAAGATAACGATTGAAAGAATTATGATCTTATGTAACAATTTTTATAAGAAATAGTTTTTTTTTATTTGAATATTTTTTTTTTCAAATCGTCAGATTAAGAAAATCCCTCCAAATTATCGTCAGATTATGGGTCAGTATGTCTAAGACATCAAGCTGAACCGTCTGTATGATAATCTGACGCGCTCGAGTATTTCAAAATGGAGATTTTTTTTGCATTTTCAAAAAGCCGCCGCGAGCTTGCGTCACGTTCGAATCGTCAGTCTTTTGGTTGGGAGTTTATTTCGGGTTCACCCAACATCATCTCTGAATATCTGATGCATTCGAATAAATTAATTTTTTTACCACATGCGGCCACCCCCACCATTCAAACCGATAGATTAACATACCTCCGTTATCAGAGACACGTGGGGTGTTTACACTAATAATATCTGACGCTTCCTCCTCCGTAGAAAAGGTTATACCTCGTATTACCTTTTTCTTTTTATCATCTAATCTTTGAAATCCAATAGGTCCCCACGACGCTTCAGTAAATCCCCATTTAGCCTCGTGGGCTCCCCTATTATAATATAAACTTAAACAGTAAGTTAAACTTTTATAATTTTTGAAGAAATACTTTCCAAATTGTCAAACGAAATTCATTTGAGATTGAGTAATTAGCTGT
Organism: Gonioctena quinquepunctata; assembly: GCA_018342105.1. Taxonomy (NCBI): domain Eukaryota; kingdom Metazoa; phylum Arthropoda; class Insecta; order Coleoptera; family Chrysomelidae; genus Gonioctena; species Gonioctena quinquepunctata. The sequence continues at coordinate 94,372 of JAFIRS010000784.1, read as the reverse complement.
TAAATGGAAAACGTCTCATAACTTATATGCCAAGCAAGCGAGCAGTAATGCAAGTAACGTAATTATAATAAAAAGAAGAATTATTTTACAACATTCAAATATTTCATAATAAGAACTAAATTCTTCGAAATAAACACACTCAAATAATCCAATATTTCTACCACAAATTATGAAGAAATGACGTCTTTCATAGTGTTTTTTGATCTCTTCACACTTTTTAATGCATTGCAATCAATAATTCATTCTATTTTTCATAAATAATCCTCACTTATAAATTCAATAATCAATGTTGAAAAAGTCTCTTTGAGCATCAATAACCTCAAAACACGTGCATTCACTTCCAAAATCATAATAGACCAGGCCTTTGAAAATGGTAAAAAGTTACAAAAAATAATAGTTGGATGAAACCCATTGGAAAAGAAAGAGAATATAACAAAAATGAAAGGAAAAATCATTTACGGGCGATCTGAGGTCGGGAAGTGGAAGGGGGTGAGTTTTTAAGGGTAAAAAACGGTTTATCTCGATTTTCGGCAAAACTACGAGTCCTATGGAAAAAATGGCAAAGTTGTAGGTAATAAAAAGATCTACAACTTTTGTATCCACACTTTGTCCACATAACCTCAAAATTTATGTGAAAAATTTAAATAACCAAGTTTTTGGTTTTTTATTTTTCTTTCCCAAAAAAAATTTTTTTTCCACGAAATGTGGTGGGAACTTACCTTTTTATGTCCCAAACACACTGTAATTTTTTTGATTTAAAATATTTATTTGCTCACCTTATTTTGACTTAATATCGAAAAAGCACCCTAATTTTCAATCAAAAATTCTCCCGTTAAAATATCAGCTTTTTAATAAAACTCGGTGGGCTTTTTGTTCGCTGAAATCTCTACTTTCTGATGGTATTAAAAAAATACACATTACTATGATAAAGGTTCTCAGAAAATGCAAAGAAAAGTAAAGTTAATATTTCATAAGACATCTACAATATTTTGAGAAAGTTGTAGAATCTTCTTTAAATTATATGCGTAGATGCCTATTTATTGCTATTTTGAGATAACTTATATACCTGAGTGACCTACGGAAAATTTTAGCCCATCAAAAGGTATTTCATAGGGAAGTGGGGAAGGGGCTAGGAGGGTCTGGGCCTTACTACCTGTTATTTCTTTGCATTTTCTGAGAACATTTACCATAGTAATGTGTATTTTTTTTAAACCATCAGAAAGTAGAGATTTCAACGAACAAAAAGCCCACCGACTTTTTTAAAAAAGCTGATATTTTGACAGGAGAATTTTCGATTGAAAATCAGGGTGCTTTTTCGATATCGATATTGAGTCAAAATAAGGCAAAAAAATTTATATTTTGAATAAAAAAAATCACAGTGGGTTTGGGACATAAAAAGGTCAGTTTTCACCGAATTTCGTGAAAACAATTTTTTTTTGTAAAAGATAAAAATAAAAAACCAAAAACTTGGTTATTTGAATTTTTCACATAAATTTTGAGGTTATGTGATACAAAAATTGTAGATCTTTTCATTACCTACAACTTTGCCCCTCAACTTTTTTCCATAGGACCTCAGATCGCCTGTAAATTATTTTTCCTTACATTTTTGTTATATTCTCTTCCTTTTCCAATGGGTTTCATCCTACTATTATATTTTTTGGTTTCAAAAATTATCGACCCTGGTCTATGAGGCTACTGCGCGTCTATTCAGTAGGAAGGAAGAAGAAATGGTGAAACAGCTGCAATTTAACTTTGAATCCTTTATAGGTAGAGCCTACCTGCACTAGAAAAGGTCGGTTCCTACTAAACGTGTTTGTATATTCTCATGGAATATTAATTTGTTTAGGTTGTATATTCTATTTCTGCCCCAGAAAAATCAAGAAAATTTAAGCTGTTTTGCTGAATTATTAACGTATGATGACTGGGAAATGAATGGTGAAAAAGAAATATTCCGGGATATCATGTGTTGAATCATCACCAAATGTTGTTATTTGCGTATTATTGAATAACTGTTGACTAGTTAATACTAATAGTAAGTGGAATAACCTGATGAGAATGTTAAAATGCCCCTACCCCAAACTAGAAAAAGAATTGAAAATGTCAAGTTTTGCACAAACATTGGGATCGCATTAAAACATGTTGTTATGCATGTTAAAATTCAGGTGTAATTGAGTTGAAGTGTGACATTTTTGTGCGGTTGCCGTAACCAGGTAAGACAAATATTGGCATTTTTTTAAAGTATTTTTTAACCGTACTTATTTATGAAAAAAATCGAGAGAACGAGAAGTTGAAACACTGATTATTTTGTGTCGTCGGAAAAAAATCTAAGCTAAGCTAAGCGGATGATTTCGGAAATTAATTTTTCAGGAGCAAGTATGATACGTGCAAAGTTTGAAATGATCTTGAAAAATATTGGGAAAAAATTAAAGACATAAAAATATATTTTTATCACCCTGTATTTCGAGAACAAAGCCGTTCAGGACATGCTTGTATACAGTTTTTATCGTAAAATCATTAGCGGAATTGCCCCTCAGAATTTTTCCACACCCTGTCTAAATCAGCGAGGAGACGAAAAAAATTTACAAAAATGTTCAGGAATTTCATTGGCTGTAATTTTGTGCAGAGGTTGTCAATATTTTATCAATATCCTGAAATAGGTGGTATTTCTCAAAAATGTATTATCAACATTTTATATAGGAAAATGATAAAGAAGAGGAATAATACATATTTCCCCATATTTTTGTAGCAGAGGTTGTCAATATTTTTTCAATATCCTGAAACTTATTATATTCGATAAAAATCGCTTAAGTATTAAAATTTTCCATATTACTGAGAATGCATTTCCATTGATTTGATATCACGTGTATCGATCTCACAATGCGTATTCATCGGTAATCTCTAAAGTTTCAGGTAGCCCATTGTTTTTTGCCATACTCCCTACTGACGACACCTAGCGCGTCTAAAAGACTTAGTTATAATCATACTACTGCAATGTTGATCATGTGATTGCATTTGTTTCGCAATATTTGAGATTTCAATGTTTTGATAAATCATGAGTATTGCTTAAGACATCAATGATAATTCTTGGTCATTTGGAAGCCAATTTTTTTTTTTACTTTTTCCGGAACTTAAAATGACCAAGTCGAATAAAATAAAATAATCTAACGACATCGATAAAGATTAAACAAATCTATGTTCGAAACCACTGTAACATCCTTACCGTCCTGTCCTATGAGAGGATGCACAAAAAAAAATCAAACAGTTTAATGAAACCAACGCAGTATCACTCCGGGAGTGAAGAGTCACAGATTGGTATTTACAGTGGGAGCGGTACCTTCGAAAAAACTTTTGCATTTGATGATTACATCATTTGCCAAATTGTGGCTGGTGTTACACTACAAATCAGGTTGAATAATAAAATCAATAATGATTACTATCGTTTCGGACGTCCATCGTCTTAATGTATTTAAAAGGTTTTCACGACGTTTCGAATGCTTGAATGCTTGTATCTGCAGTATTCACCTGAAGACGATTGCAGATACAAGCATTCGAACGTCTACCTTTAATATTAAATGACGTCAACGATATAAAATCCAATCGTCTACAACCTTCAAACAAAAATCAATAATAACAATATTCATATTTAAAGAATATGAAAATTCATGAAGCTACATTCTATCTCTCAATAACAAATCACTAGCCATACAATATATGCAACCTATGCTCAATCACATAAACATGCTTAAGAGTGAAAAAGCGCTCGTTTACCTACCTCCGCCCCCTCTGTTCTTCAAATGCTTATTACACTCACATGAACGAATTTTCTGAAGAATAACCTAGTAAAGGGCACATAACTCATATGGATATATATATATATATATATATATATTTTGTTTCTTCAATTTCTAGGAATAAAGGTCTGATTCAGTCAATTCATATAATTTCGCTTGACTACGTTTCGACATGGTATTTGTCATCATCAGGTTAAAACAACACACACAACACACCTACAATAACGTTCGTACGATGCGAACGCAGAATTCATAAAATAATTTTGTTTTAACCTGATGATGACAAATATCATGTCGAAAAGTATGTTGAGCAAAATTATATCAATTGACTGAATCAGACCTTTATTCCGAGTAATTGAAGAAAATATATATATGTGGTCAAGAGACTAAAGAAAAATATATATATATATAGGCTTTGGGTAATAAAATATTTCATTGAGGCTTCTGAGGGATATAATCTTATATATATATATATATATATATATATATATATATATATATATATCAGCATGCCAAGTATGCCATGGAAACAAAAGACAATTGTAATAATTCCTATTCAATTACACAAGACATATGATTATTAATGAACAAGAACAATGTTGGCAGAACTCTAACGTAGAAGTTCAATATGACCATTTTTTCAAACACTATTATTCTACTTTCAATGGATTGCGTAGCACTTCTGATTTCGTTGGTAGAGAGACTGTCAAATATCTTTTTAATTGAGTATCAAATCATTTATATTGCGAACTGGTGAAAAACAGACCAAATCTTTTAAACTCTCCCCCCCCCCCAGATGTAAAAATCTAAAGGGGTAAGATCTGGAGATCTTGTCGGCCACAGAAATGGTCCTCGATTTTCCCCACGACGAAGGATCGAACAAGGATCGAACAAGGATGTCAATTTGGTAGCCACAGTTCTTGAATTGAGTGTTAGTGCCCCATTCATGTGGTACCATGAAGGTGTAGATCTAGCCAGTGGCAAATTTCGACTATCGTGAAATCCCTGCTGACAAAACTTCGACTCATCGGTCGAAATTATGTTTCCCAAGAATCCGGCGTGCTCTTGTATTTTGAGTAATGAATCCTCGCAAAAGTTTACCGTACGAGGACAGTCACCTGGGTGTAATTTTGCAGTCTTAAGAATGGATTGTATTGCAGAGTATGAAAATCCCAATTCCAAAGACGCCGTTGTATTGAGGCTTGAGGATATGCTTGAAAATATCCGAGAATGGTAATTTGATTATTTTCATTGCCAGTTAGTGCTTTAACTCTCGTAATGGGTCTAGCCACTTTCCCAAAAGTAATGTAAGTATTTCTCAATCGTGAGAACTTTCCTAGTGGCATGCCTGGTAAGTTTGAATATTTCAAATTATTCTCACAGGCATTTAAGACCCTTATTCTCCTTAGACAGAATATACCTCAATTACAATTGATTTTCGTTTCTTGGCATACTTGAAGAAGCAAATATCTCTTGGCAAGATACATTTCTTGATTTCTATTGAATAACTCGATAGGAGTTGAAGTAAGGTATAGGAAATGCTCCAATAACTCATCCAGAAATTCAATTTCCTTCCGAATGTTGTCAAATAACATAGTGGATGTCATTTGAAAAAAATTAGTTTTTGACAATTGACCATCGAAGGGACATCAGGAATTTGCCTAGACTTCCAGCTAACTGCTCCACAAATTTGGTTTCCCAAGTTTAAATGGTTTGCGAGATACAATTTTTTTCGTAAACTACTATGGCGGTATTTTTTTCAGAAAAATCGACGAAAAACTGTATTTGATAAGTGAACATAACTCAAGTTCTCTGAACTCTGAATAAAAACGTCAATCGAACCATGTGAAAAAAAAGTAGGTTTCCATTCACAATGAGAAAGTTGATACAGACTTTTGGCACAGCTATAGGACTGAAAATATTTTAGGTAGAACAAACATAATCGATCATGACAGCATATGAAATTTCGAGTTCTAATTCAACTGCGAGTTAAAAAACCTCTAATGCAAGGCCTACGTAAATCACCCTGTATCACTGACACATAACTTCATTGCAGAGTGCGGATCATGATCACAATCCGGTTCACCAGTTGATTTTATGATCAGTATTTTGGAATAGATTGAAATCAAGGAAACTACATATTCCGATGCCCAGAAAATCTAATAGAAGCTATAGAGAGATATATTGACAATATAGAATTGACTCTTTCGGAGTATTTTTTATTCTACACTCTCCTGATACTCTACATCTCAGATCGCTTAGTGATAACATCTGCCGGGTGATAAAAACTGTCACAATATTTTTGCGGAAATACAAAAAATATTCTAATTTGTTTTTATAATCCCCATCACAAACGATCACAATTTTGGGCAAGTAATTACCGAATTGAAAATGAATCAAGAAATGTTTAAATTCTTATTCATTAGGAAAGTTATTTGAATTATTTCTATTGTATATTAGCGTGAGAGGATTACAATGAGTCAGTTAAACGTTCAATAAGTCCTATTAAGATATTTGATTCTAAGACTTTGTACAATAAGATTTCAAGACTATTCGACAGAAATCAATAATTGAGCTTAAACTATCCGTGACTATTGACATCTTGATAATTTAAATCATTTCAAACAGCTTCTGAGAAAATTTCAACTGCCTTCGAAAATGAATAATAAATATCATGTTTTGCTCGCGGTTATCAGCACATCCAACTGAGACTGGATATACTATAGTAAAAATACATTTCCACTCTGACGTTATTATCTTAATTTGAAAATTTGAATTGCCGATACACACTATCTACAATATAATAACAATTTTATTTCCCAAGAAACGTACAAGTTTATGGAAGGGAAAAAATAAATACTAAACAACAAGAAAGTAAAACACTCTATACTCCAGAGAGTAGAGAAGAATAATATAAATGATAGAATCAGAAAAAAAAATTAATGGAGAAGGTATTTCTTTAAATGACTTTTGAATCGTAATTTGCCATATGTTTTCAAATGGTCCGGTAGTAGATCATTGTAAAATTTTATTCCATTGTGATAAATAGATTTTTGTCCAAAATTTGTCTTCATTTTAGTAATCGCTAGATTATTGCAAAATCTGGTTGGGTAACTGTATTGTTCACTATTAGTTTCGAATGCCAAATTAGAATGCTTTATATTATTTTTAACGAAATGAATGAAGGTGCACAGTCTCATTTTGTATAATGAATGGATATCTAAAAGTTTTCTTGGTTTATATAAATTAACTGTTGGTTCTCGATAGTCAAGTTTGAATACACTTGATGATTTTGTTTTGAAGTGTTTTCAATGGCTTGAGCAAAGAATGACTAGCTGACCCCCAAAAAAATTAATATTGGAATTTGGAGTAAATCAACGTAAAATAAATGGTTTTGAGATAATCAATAGGTAAAAAATTTCTTATTTTGAATAAAATTCTAATAATAGGGGAAATTCATTTTCTCAATATATCAATATGTTTGGACCACGATAAATTCTCATCTATATATAGTCCCAAACATTTCAGACTGGAAGAGTACTTTATACTTTTATTATTGAATTTAATATTATTTTCCACATCAATGTGCGAGGATCTTTTGTTATGAACATAAATGAAGATTTTTCAAAATTTAATGATAATTTACGCGAAATAAGCCATGAAGATATTTTTATCTATCATGTTATTTTTGATCTCATGTAAATGTCTGCTACTATATATTATTGTTGTATCATCAGCAAACATTTTGATTTTTCCAGTCAAATCCAAGTCTGCTAAAGAGTTTATATCCCAAAATGGACCCTTGAGGAACACCACATAAAACAATTTTCTGTGAACTGTACTTTTCTCTCATACAGGCAAACTGTCTGATAGATAATTTTTAAACCACATATATACAGGCCCTCTCATACCTATTCTATTCAGAGTACTCAATAGGATTTTGTGATCTACTGAATGCTTTTCGAAGATTTTTTTTTGTCTTAATCTATAATATCTACTTGGAGTTCAGTAATAACATCTAGAACAGCTTATTCAGTATCACTTGATTTTCGAAACCCATATTGATCATTAAACAATAAATTTAATTTTTCGAGATATTCCACTAATATGCAATGTACTGCTTTTTCTATGATTTTTGAAAGTACCGAAAGAATAGAGATTGGTCTACAATTCCCCATTTGATGTTTTTTACCCGTTTTGGAAATAGGCTTTACTTTGTCAATTTTTGATTTGTTAGCTACTGAGCCTGTTGAGAACGTTGAATTTATTAACTTACTCATTATTGGTGCAATTTCTGATTTTACCATTTTTACAATTTTTTTAGTGATATTATCGAATCCCGGAGCTTTTCTTGTATCAAGTCCACTGATTATTTCTTCTACTTCCTCAGATTCAGTGGTTCTCAATTGATGAAATTTTTGATTGAATTGAAATTTCCCTTTCGGCCATGAAACTCGATGACAACTCAGGGCCAATATTATGAAATAATCATTGAACTCTTCACAAATTTCTTGTTGGTTACTGATCTTTTTTCCCATTTTTCGAGATATATTTTATCATAGCGTCTTGATTTATTATATAACAGTTCATTCAATGAGTTTCAAACTGATTTTGTAGTAGCATTGGTGAATTTTTGTTTATAATATCCTTTTTTTGCTTGGTTGACACTAATTACTAATTTATTATAATGATCATACGAATCAATAAACAATTGAGTGGGTTATATTTTTTTGTATAGAATTTATCAGGGTTAATTAGTTTGGAGATATTCTCATTGAACCAGGGTTTTGAGTCCTCTCTTATTTTTATGATTTTTTGACGGGAACAATTCTCAAACGCGGTCAGTATATCGTTATAAATTTCATTTGGTTCGTCACATATTCCAGCATCCGATACTGTGCCAAGCTGGTTGTTTCACCATCAACATTAAATACAGTTTCTTTTCGATAGTTCGTTTGTACCGCTCCCACTATAATTGCCGAACGGTACTGCATCCAATCAAATATTTACCTGGTAAGCAAAGTGCTGGAGAACAACAAACTAGTTTCATGCTGGTCCTTCATGATATCGGCGTTTTCGTGCATGCCGAAAACTTCCGGGTGGGTTATCAAAGGCAACGTTCTGGTGTATGCCAAAAACTCTTCGTATTCAGTTTTTTCTGGGCAGTAATACACTCCTGAAAAAAAATGTTTATGGTATTATTCTCAAATAATTCCAGAACACAACAGAAACATTTATTTCGCTGTTTCTCAACTTTCCAGAACAAATATAAAATTATCGTTTCATATTGTCATCAATCAAGCCAACGAATAATTTGTCAGAAAACGCAAACTGCATTTTTATTTCTGTATAAAACTTGAACTCTATCATGAAAAGTCTAAACGCTTCTTAATATTTCTAGGTAATATGACTCAAATTAAGAGAAAGGACTATACAAAAACTGGTTCCCTTTCGGTTTGATTTAAAAAGTCCACTCAGCTATTGAACGATAGCACATAAGGATAAAGATATGCTACTTGGGTATCAATATCAATATGAGCATCCAGGCAAACACAAAATGTGAATCATTAAAAATAAATTAATTTATAGCGATATTCTGTTTGTGTGTACTTCTTGAAGAAAAACTTTTCGGATGAAAGTTGTGCAGCTCATGAAGCTCTATCATACGACTTACAGATTTCCAATATTGGTATAAAAATGAAAAATTGAGAATTTTTTAAATCTTTCAACAGCCACCATCTCAAAACTACTCAACCGATTTGTGCCATCTTTGAACTTAATGGAGGTATTAATGAAAGGTTTTTTTTTAGACAAATTTTGTTTCTTTCGGTAAATAAATTAGCACCTCTTTCATTTCCAGAGATTTCTTTAAAATATATATATATATATATATATACATATATATATATACATACATATATTGTTATAATATTGAATTTGTGTTGGAAAGTTTGTATAAAAACCTGCTATGAAATTCTATTCTTTCTGAATGTTTCAACCTTTGTAACTTTATAGCCACTTCTAATCAACTCAGACATTTTAAGAGTGTGGCAGATGAGTTTTATTCTGATTTTTTTTTGTTATTTTCGATTATTTCATCTAATATTTATTTAACTTAATTGAGTAGAGAAATCAAAACTAATTTATTTATCAATAAAAAACATCCTCTATAGGAATTCAAAAATGAAATGAAAATTAAATTATTTATCAGTAAAAAACATCCTGTATAGGAATTCAGAACTGAAATGAAGTGAAATAATGATTTTGAAAAGAGATTTGGAAAATTTTAAAAAAATGTAATTAATTAAAAAGAATCAAAAGTGGAATATTATGAAAATTAACGGATGTGATTGATAGTTTGAAAAAGGATAGTTTCCAGGAGATGGATATTGAAAAAAATTAAGAAGAGAATGCAAAGAAAATTTTGAGGAAAGATGTTTTGAAATTTTAATATCGTATAATATTGAGAAAAACTGATAAATTAACTATATAATTGATATAACTACGTCGAGACAAAGCCCAATCAAAACTCAAGTAGGAAGAAAGTGAAGTCATCTGATAAGAGACATACTTAATGAAAGGAGATTGAAAATCCTGAATCCACCGATGCAGTTGTTCCTGCCAACATTGTAACCAGCACCACAAAATAACCAAAGTTATATCCACCAGGACACTTAAAGTGAGTGGAAATATTATATTGCAAGATTACAAATATTTTCCTGAAAGTATTCAAGAACTGAGAGAAATTACCAAAGTGGTTAGAATTCTAATTTTAATTTGTATCTAGAAACAGACTTTCTATGATTTATAATGAAATTTAATTTAATAATTTTGAATTGCTAGTGAAATAGTATAAGGTAGTTTTCTCTTAGTGGTAGGTAGAAAATAATTGAAATTTGAATACTGAGTTAAAATATGAAATCGAAACATTTCTTTTGAGTGAATTCTATTAAATAAAACTACATAATCGTTTTCTGGGTCAATTATATTCATTTATCAATACATATAAAAAAGAAAATAGTATTATATTGACATCAAGCAAAGAAGAAAGCCCAGCTGCAACCCTCTTGAGATTAAGACAATCATCTCTGCATAGGCGTCACTGACTGTGTTAGCAAGGGTTAAGTGAGAAGGTAAAAACTAAAAGCCAGGCATATTTTAGATACAATCACCAATATTAATATCATAATTCCAATAATATCACAACATCTAAAAATTAAGGTTTATCCAAGCTTTTCGATATGTTTATTTCTATCATAAGGGAACCTACAATAGATGAAAACCAAAACATATTCAAGTACGAAACATTATGGTACTTACACAACTTGTTGGGTTGGTTTCAATGATTCAAACATATTCATCTAAATGTCATACAATAGAAGAATGTAATCAAATATAAAACAAGTTCAAGTTAATAAAAAAACATTAAAATTGTTTAAAATTATGAATATAAATGTCTACTCCATGTGGTATGACTAGTGAAACTGACAGGAATAATTCCCGCAAGCAAGCCAATAACACCTGACTTGTGTCACTTGGAGATTATTACAGTGGTACCAACTGCTGGGTTAGTACCAACTGCTATTACCAATTTGGATTGATATCTAAACACAATAAATAATAGTAGTAGTAGAATACGATTCATTGGCTTTCAAACATTATCATTATCATGCCATACCTGGATATGTCGTCAGCGTTTGAAAAAAAATAGGATATCTCTTATTAATCGTTTCAGCCTATTTTGAAATAAACGAATTTTCTATTTCTAGATGTTTGATAGGCAAAATGTTTATATTCGTTTCTCTATCATCATCTTCAGAAATTTGGTGCCTTGTCAATGCAGATGCCTATTAGCGATCTTAGGATTTGAAGTATTATCAAATGTGTGAATTCATATGCCTCAGAGATATTTTCATCAAATCCCGACTTGATATTTGTAAATTTCCAGTGCTTTTTGATATTTGTTATCTGTGGGGTATTTGGATGAAAAATGCATTCTTTCATCACGGAATTCACCATTCTTGAGTCCCTTTTCTTCAATTAAATATTGTTCACTGTATGAATTTATGGTTTTGATTCCTGGACTATCACTGGATATTTTCTGAGTTGGACGTTTTTTACCTTCCATGTTTCAAATGTCATTGATTTCATTTTTGATTTATGAAGTATGCATAGCAAATCCGGAATTATCTTCAATGCCACACCAGAAGAGAAATCTGTTACTTAATCATAAAGCTTAAGATACTGTTACTGAATCGTTTTTCCCTTAGAATTAGTTGAAATATCAAGACTTATACTGAATACAAATGTTCTACTAGGTAATAACATGTAGCTTTTTATAATATAACAATTAAATTTCTACTTTCAAATTGATTGGATAGTTTTTATAAATCGAGACTACATATAAACAAACAAAATTCTCTTTTGGGATCTCCAAATTTTGAATTTTAATGGCATGAGCTATTTTTTCCAGCAGCCCCCTATTATATTTGTCAAAATGTTATGTAGTGATGTAAGCAGAATATACCCAAAAAAAAATCGATAGACGTCCACCATCTCAAAAAGAACGGAAAATTAAAAATGTTGGCCATCATCCCGTATATTTAAGGAAACCAGTTTTTTGAGCACCGCACCCTAAAAATTTCAATTGTTATACATTTTTCTAATTATATTCCTATTGAAAGTTTGACATGAAATCAGTTTGTAGATCCCATAACCCCAATTCAATTAAGATATTAATTTATACGCTAAGAATTTCCAAATTTCACAAAATTATCTGAAAAATTAATACCAAAAAGTTTTCCATGTGCTGAATTATTTTTAGTACCCTAGGACTATAAGCCTATAAACTCTCGAATGAAAGGCTTGCAGCGATCCCAGGAGAACTTTTCAACGATAGTTCGGTGTTTCGTAATCATAAATAACCCCGCTGAGCCTCTTCTCCCTCAAAAAGTCCGGACGCAAAGTCCTCGTTTCAGCTGAGGTCAAATAATATATATGACACGACACTTTTCCGAATTCTGTCACGAACAAATCTTTCACAGAAAACTTTTCTAACGTTGCGGGTGATCGAGGGACTAACCCAGTATCGGACTGGAACATCGAATATCCTGGCAAATGTCCGGTGAACCAAGTAAATTGACAGAATCTGTTTATTTGAGATTAATTTTTTACCACTCGTCATCCATAAATGTCATGCCAATCTATCTAGAGAAAAATCAAGAGGCAGATATGAAATTCAGTTTTTCAGTTTCATTCATACCTATATGTATACAGGGTGTCCCTGGACTTCCTCTTTTCCTTTCAGGAATGTATATATGGGGTCAAAATATTACCAGTACTTCATATAACTTTTGTTCCTAAAAGCCTTCGTTAACAAGTTACGGGCCCTCAAAGTTACAAAATGAAAAATGTTTTTCTTTGATAACTTTCAAAGTGAATATTCAAAATCATCTAAATTTTGGTGGTTGACTAAGCAAGTCAATTCCTTCGATGAGCTTTCATGCAGGAGTCAGATGTTTTGCTACAAAGTCAGGAACGGACTACCCCCGATGGTCCACACTCCAAAACTTTGAAATGACAGATAATTTTTCAATAGTTTTCAACAAAATAAGGTTACGTAGACAATTTTCTGAATAAAAGTACTCGTGTGGAAAGTCGATCCGAGCAACGATTCTTAATAAAAATGCAGTTTTACTCGACGACATCAAACCCGATCGTCCACTATTATTTGAACTGAAAAATTTTCACAATAGAAATACTAATGCTAACGTTAATTCAACAACAATTATAACAGGGATAATACAAAATATGCAACAATAAAGTCGTAAACAAAAAGTACAGTACCTAGTTAAAAGTTTCATTCACAATGTAGGTATTGTTTCAAATGAAATATCAAGTTATGTAGATTCGTGGTGTTTTTGAACTAACAAGCTACTCCACTATGAAATATCGAATTCAGTGCATATTTTGTATGTACGAGTGGAATAAGCAACTTTCGTGTTGTGTTATCTGAATCTCATGAAACTCAACATTTGGATGTTGCAAATTCGTATTCACAGCTTAAATGTTGAGGAGTTTCACTGATAAGTGTAATTTCATGGGAGAAAATCTTTATCCCGAAGATAAAATTAGCTGAAAAAACGCACATCGGAAGACATAACTAATAAAAAGCAAACGAATGAACTACAAAATCGGCTGCACATGAATATGTGAAAAATATCCGGTGAATAAATGTATGTTCCATTTCTTCCACAGATGTTGACAAAAACACGTTGTAGAAAGAAATAAAATTAGTGTGGATGAAAAATGACAACTGGAATGTGATTTCGTTTTGTTGAGTGGTGCGTCGTCATTGTATTGTCAATATTCTAATAGGACAATTTGAAGTGTTTTGATATGGCAGAACAGTTTACATTCAACGAATATGCAGAAATGCATGCATTGTATGGACGAGCATTTGGTAATGCTGCAGAAGCCCGTCGTCTGTATGCCAAGCATTTTCCCAATCGAACGTTACCGGCAAGAGAAACGTTCGAGCGTGTCGATCGCAGCTTGAGGAAGACAGGTATGTCTAATGGATAATTAATTGGAGCCTGTCGTTTTATTTCGATATTATTGTAGGTTCAGTTTTGCCAAAACGAGGTGGTGAGGGCGCTCCTAGGGCTGTGCGTACCGTTGTATTGGAGGAAAATATTTTGGAAGCTGTCGCTGATGATCCTTCAATGAGCATCAGAAACCTATCAGAACAGTTCCATACATCCAAGTCCACTATTCATAGAATAATTAGGCAACAACTATATCGAATCCAGAAGGTACATGCCATGACACCTGAAGATTTTCCAGCACGACTGGAATATGCCAATTGGTTCCTGGATGAGCAAAGAGAGGATATGACTTTTATTACTCGAGTTTTATTCACTGATGAAAGAGGTTTAAGTAGAGATGGAGTAATCAACTCTCATAATCTCCGAAGAAAATCCCCATGGGATATTGCAAACCAAACACCCACGGAAATTCAACGTGAATGTTTGGGCTGGTATCATAGGAAACAATCTTATAGGACCATTCGTTCTACATGACCGATTGAATGAAGAACGTTATTTGGACTTCATTCAGAACGATTTGAATGGACTTTTGGAACATGTTTCATTGCAAACCCGAAGAGATATGTGGTTTATGCTGATGGCGCTCCTCCTCATTTTAGTTTGATTGTGCGGGATCATCTGAACCAGATTTTCCCCAATAGATGGATTGGTAGAGGTGGGCCATATTCATGGCCACCGCGGTCTCCGGATTTAAATCCATTGGATTCCTTTCTGTGGGGGCATCTAAAAAGCCTCGTTTACGCTACACCTATTCACACCAGAGATGCCTTGTTGAATAGAATTACATTACATTGTGAAGCCATACGAAACGACCCTGGCATGCTATTTCAAGTGCAGAGAGGGTGTTTGCGCCGACTAAGAAAATGTATTGAGAGGGACGGGGGTCATATCGAGCAGTTCTTGTAGCGGATTTTGCATTTCTGTTTGCTCTTGAGGCTTGCGATTGATTATTTACACCATGAGTTTTGTAAGGTAAACGTGTTTGCATGATAAAAATTCGTTATGAACATTGTACCTATCATTTCTATTTTCATTACAAATAAATCTTTCCGAATAATGGTAGACATCTCAGGTTGGATGTCGTCGAACAAAAATGCATTTTTATCAAAAGTCGTTGCTCCGATCGATTTTCCACACGAGTACTTTTATTCAGGAAATTTTCCAGGTAACCTTGTTTTGTTAAAACATATTGACAAATCCTTAAATTTTCCATCGGGGTCCTTTTAAAAAAACTGTCCTTATGAAAGTTCATCGGAGGAATGCCATTGTTGAGTCAATCACTAAAATTTACATGATTTCGAATTTTCACTTTGACAGTTATCAAAGAAAAACATTTTTCATTTTGTAACTTTGAGGGCCCGTAACTTGGTAACGAAGACTTTTAGGAACAAAAGTTATATGAAGTACTGGCGATATTTTGACCCCATCTATACATTTTCGAGAGGAAAAGAGGAAGTCCTGGGACACCCTGTATATAGGAAGGAAACTGATGGCTTCTTTTCGTACATAACCACCATTACTAGGGTAACCAAAAATAATGAATCTATTGTGGATCACATTTTCGGAGAATTACAATAACACATATATCAAAAAAAAGTCGCAGTTAAAATTATGGTGATAAACACACAACTGACCAGGATTGCATAGATTCTACAATAATTCCAAAACTGGATCAAATCAACAAAAGAATACCCATTGTAAATAATATATAGAATCACGCCAGATTGAATAAACTCCTTGAGAAACAATACCCACCATAAATATATATATAAAATTATTTATTACGCCAGATTCAATAAACTCCTTGAGAAACAAAATATGGTATGTAGGATAGAAAACATGGATTTTCAAAAGCAATGTAACTCCATCGGTACTCCAAACATGTTGTCCACCAATGACTTTGCTATTGTTAATGCCCTCTGTTCTGGAATACCCATTTGCTGCCATAGTCCATAGCAACAAGTATGTGTTTATTGCCATCAACCATCATAGCAAATGGCCCGGCTACATCAATGGTCCAAGTACGTTAAATATGGATACATGTTTAATTAGTCCATTTTCCACAACCAGGAAATCCCTGTGCCCATATTGCCTTGCAGATGGGATCTATGTCCAAAATATCTCTCCAGAAGATCTCTCGTTGCTCTACACCTTAGAAACCTTCTGCGCCAGCGTCACGACATTGAACCCAATAGAACCTGTGCTTCATCTTGTCCAAGGTTTTATTGACTCCCAGATATCCTCCTGACTTTTCCTCATGAATTTTCCTCAAGACTTCACCTATCTCCTTCCTGGGCAAAATCAATTGGGAAATTGACCACCTTCCATCAGCTGATTCCTCTGAGGCCTCTGAGTAGGCAAGCTATATCAGCCGCTACAAGTCCGCTTCAAATTCCTGTGACTTTCTCCCAATTTCTGCACTCATGTTTTGAACTGTGTCCGATACAGCTATTCTCGATATTGTTCTCGCCTTTTCTCAACTCTAGAGCAGCAATCAGGTCCCCATACATACGCTGCTGGTGGTCTTCTGGAACGGTCTGCAACATCCCCAAACTGGTTCTCTCAAGGTAACTATAAGCGCAGTAGCCTTGTCTTAATCGATCGGTCTATTGGCCTTTGCCGGAGCTTCTATCTGTTCATGATAAAGGACTATGGCGAATGTCCATCAAAAGTCGGAGGTTTCACATGATAATTCGATGTGACAACCAGTTCTTCAAAATGCTGCATTGTTTTTCCATGTGCCCCACACACGTCTTTCTTTAGGTACTTCTTATACCGCAAAAATACAAAAAAAAAAAAAGAAAATGAAAGCTTTATTGGAATCTGGAATTTGCCATGATGGTGTACTAATAAATCTTTGATACGACGTTTCGTGCCTCCACGGCCACCATCAAGTTTGTTTTTAAACTGACATGTCTTTTTCATTACAAATATTAAAATGCTAATATGCAAATTCATGGATCTATCACACTTGTCATTTCAACGACCTTTCATCTGAAATAACTATTATCAATGAAAATAATTTTTAATCACGGTCATGTCGTAGTTCTTTCGTAAATTCGTTTTGATTTCGTCAAAACGAATATAAAAATTGGCATACTTCGACATTACCATAGCATCTCAGTTCGTTTACCATTTGAAAGCATGTAGGCTTTGCTTTGTTTCTATGACAGGAAAAATAAATGAGTTCTTGATATCTGTTGGAAGCTGTCAGAAGTTTATGCAATCGGTTTCTTATTAAAAATGTATTCAAAAATCCCTTTTTGGCAAGAAATAGGGAGAGTTATATCCGAGTCGTCGTATTCCAAATATTAAAACAGTTATACGATTGAAAAGAAATTTGAGAGACTATGGCGCATTTGACAAAAATTAAACTAGAAGATGTGTTGTGAATGGAAGTATGACGAAGCAAAGTACCTAATAAAGATTAACAAAGTATAAAAACAATATTTGTTTTATTTCAGCATAATCGCATCAACCTGATGGTTATTAGCGAGTCGTACATGTTCATAATTTTGTAATAATATCAGTACATTTCAGAAAGTTAATAATATTTGAAATATTACAGTTTCTGCCAATAATGTTGTAGATATCTGTAGGGAACATTTAGATGCAATATTCCCCGGACCTCAATCCTTATTTTTTTTCGTCTGGGGAAACCTTAAGTTTTTTGTCACCGACTACATATATCGACCATATCAAAAAAAAATACGGGATGCATGTAATACACTCGCCGTGCTAGAAAATAACTATAGAACTTGTATGGGCACACAACGTATGTTCATTCAACAAAGAGGTCATCAATTCGAGCATTTAATGTAATATGTCATTCATTCATTTTCTCTATTCGTTTAATTTTCCACCATCAATTAATTATAAAATAAATTAAAAAAATCTGTGTCAGGAAAAAAGTTTGACATTTTATCTCTGTTGACAGGTAACAAAATATCACTTTTTATGAAATTACTTTTTTCTCCGGGAAAAAAGTTAGTACTTGTTTCTCGGATATATATATATATATATATATATATATACATAAGTAAAGGTAGGTATTTAATTTTAGAATATATTATTATACAAAAGTTACATTTTCTTTATATCAAAAGTACAATTATTAAATGTGCATTGCATGAATAAAGCTGGATTTATAGTTAGACGGACTGTAAACGTAGACGCACTGTATACGTAACAAACGGACTGTAAAATATTATGGAATTTATAAATCGACGGAACGGAATTTTTGCGCATGGGTAGAAGTGATAGTGATATTCAACATAACCTACACATTATACGAATCATAAACAGCCTGTGTTGGTTTGGATTTGTATTATATTCTGAATATTTATCTATGCTTCGTTTTCTGTGTCACAATGGACTATGAAATACATGAAGGTATGCTTCTTGGTGCCGTGGGACTGTTGTTGTGGGCAGTAGCATTGGAAAAGTGTCGACAAACTCGAAGAACAATAATTATGCGACTAAAACGTTACAAAACAAGACCCATAAACCGTAATAGAAAAGTAGAGAATGCCTACAATAATTTTTTAAAGATGAAGACTGCTGATCCAGATTAATTTTTTAAGTATACGTGAATGACTGTTCCAGTATTTAATGAATAATTACGTCTTGTAAAAAACATCGCACATAATTCTTTATTCTGATTGGCCGGACGCAAGAAACGTAGTGTAAAAGATGAAAGTTGGCCAACTCTTCCGTTCCAGTCCGTTTCACTTACGTTACGTCATGCGTTTACGTTCATTTATAAACAAGAGTACATAAATTATATAGTTGATCTTTTTGCAGTGCGTCTACATTTATAGTCCGTCTAACTATAAATCCAGCTTAACATGTTCCTTGAACTATTCAGTACAACAGTCGAATTTTCTTGTGTTGAAATTATATTTTTTTCTGCCATGGACAGAATTGCCGTTGATGTACCTGGTCGATAATCGGGTGTTATTTCAGCACTGCCACGCGTTCTAAACACATTATTAGCTATTTCTGTCCTGTGTGCTACCGATTCATCAACATACCCTTCAGCTAGCGTTGATGACTTCCAACCGCCATGTTTCTTTAGTGTCAAGTCTCCCCCAGATTCAACTAAAAGTGTTGCAGACGATCTTCGAAATAAATGACCTGAATATGAGTTAGAATTTTCAAGTTGAAGAAAATTAGCTACTGTTTCAGGTACCTTATGAAACTGATTTTTACCCACAACCTGATTGATACATTTTCCATTGCGATATGTATAAAACAGGCGGCGATCCTTTGCTGCTGCTGGACGAAGGGCTATGTACATTCGGTAAAATTCAATATATTCTTCAGTAACTACAAATCTCCTGTTTACATCATTCTTTGTTTGCTTAATTAATTAATAACGTTCCATATCTTCAATATCATCTAATGTTACCTGGCTGATTTCACAAATTCGACAAGCTCCTGCAATCTCAAATACAACAACAACCTTGGCCATTAAATAAACTTCATCGGGAGCATTATTTAAAAAATCACTAATTTGTTAACTCGTAAAAATTGCAGCTTTCTTGGGCGTGTAACCTTTCCCATTTTGTTTCAGAAATGTGATTAGTTTGAAATATTTTGAATTGTCTACATTATTATTGGATTGTAACATACTTTTAATCATTGAATAATTAGACCACACTGTTGATGGCTTTTGTTGTTGTGCCAGTTCCGAAAAATAAGCCAATAACACCGTCTCCGAGAAAAAACTGCATGTCTTTTTCATCGTCCATTCCATAAATCTTGAATACGCGGTTTCGTAAATTTTCCGCGATTTAGCTGGCAAAAATTTTTGTAACGCTACTTTCGCTACATCTACTAACTCCGGTGGATTCCGAGAAATCTCGGAATCAGAATTTTTTTAACTTTATATTATTCACAATAACTACAAAACAACCACTGAGTTCGCAATTCTTAAATCAAATCACAGAATTAAATTGACAGATTTTTTATTACTTTAAAGGTTTCCTTAGCAACGCAGGTCTAATTGTCGCTATGAGTCTAATTGTCGCTACCAGTTTAAAAATTCAAATTTCACATCGATAATTTTCTGACTTTAATATATTTTAATACTATTTTTTCCAATATTAAATCGCCGTTTTTCCCGTGACAGAAAAAATAGTGTATTATACACGGAAAAATATTAGATTTTAGCTCTCGGATTTTTGTCTCCCTCGCTTCGGAAGACAACACAACCTCGAGCTAAAATCTTATACTTTTTTCCCTTGTATAATGAATAACTATTTCTGCTTGTTTGATTTCTCTCGGTCGAATTGGCAGAAGTTTTATTATGTTATAGTAGGATGGGTCATTTGAAAAAAGTGTGAGATCAAATGATTTTATATGTTTAGTTTCTGAGATATAAGCGGCCAAAGTTCGTAAAAAGTCGTATTGGGGTAGGATTGACAAAGAGAAAAACTGTTTTTTTAGTCAAAATAAGACAAAGTAAGGATGAAAATGTATTGATCGGAACGCATAAATATGTTCAATTATAATCTTATTGATGATAGTACATTAGGGTGTATACGGGGCATAGTCAAAAAAATTTTTTTTCCAGCACTATTTCAAAACCAACAAGTTATATTTTGTTAAGATATCATAGTTCCAGTCTATTGTAGGCAAAAAAACGTGTTTTGTTTCTTGATAACTCTCTCTGTTTGAAATATATATTTTCTCTTATTTTCGAGTATACCCCTATACTGAAAACAATCGACAGATCGTTTTTGATTACAAAAAAAGGAATTAATTACTACTGCCCATCGAATAAAAGATAGGGTAACATTCTGATGAACTCAATTACCTTTCATTTAGATAAAGGGTGCATTACATTTTTTTTAAGTCATTTACAATGTTTTTATTGAATATCTAGAAAACCGTTTCGTTGATTTGGACCATATTTTACACTCAATATTTTGAAAATGTTGACTATCATATACTATAGTTTTATCAACTTTGTATGTTGCGTCAGGTTCATTTCGATTTGCTATATTATAATTTCCATAATATTAATTGACTTTTTATGTTAGAAGTCGTTATTTATAATTCGATTTTGTTGAGTTCCAATTTGTTGTTGAGTGTGGTTTGTGTTGTTTATAGGATCAAATAATTTATTTCGAGAAGTTTTATAATATAATTGAATGTGTCGAATGGTTCCATAAAATTTTGTTAAATCGATAGGTTACCCCATATATCGTAATACCTTAAACTTCAAAAAAGCATATCTTAGAAACGCAACATACAAAGTTGATAAAACTATCGTATATGATAGTCAACATTTTCAAAATATTGTGAGTATAATATGGTCCAAATTAAAGGAACAGTTTTCTAGATATTCAATAAAAACATTGTAAATGATCTAAAAAAATGTAACACTCCCTTTATGTAAATGAAGGGTAATATTGAACAATTGAGTTCATCAGAATGTTACCCTATCTTTTATTCAATGGGCAGTAGCAATTATTTCTTTTTTTTTTAATCAAAAACGATCTGTCAATTGTTTTCAGTATAGGGGTATACTCGAAAATTAAAATATATATATATATATATATATATATATATATATATATATATATATATATATATATCATCAAGAAACAAAACAAGTTTTTTCGCCTATATTAGACTGAAACTATGATATCTTAACAAAATATAACATGTTGGTTTTGAAATAGTGCTGGAAAAAATAATCCGGAAAAACTATTTTGTTTACTATGCCCCGTATACACCCTAATGTACTATCATCAATAAGATTATAATTGAACATGTTTATGATTTCCGATTAATACATTTTCATCCTTACTTTGTCTCATTTCGACTAAAAAAACAGTTTTTTTCTTTGTCAATCCTACCCCAATACGACTTTTTACGAACTTTGGCCGCTTATATCTCAGAAACTAAACATATAAAATCATTTGATCTCACAGTTTTTTCTAATGACCCATCCTACTATAACATAATAAAACTTCTGCCAATTCGACCGAGAGCCAATTTCCCATATGTTTTCGTGCGGGGTTCTTTTCCATAAAGAATGTGAGATCTTTTCGGAGACTACTTTGAGTATTCGCCAGAAAATCAAATGACCCCCAGTCCAACGCTGATCTCACCTGTGGGATCGAAAGGATAATTCTCGGTTTCTACCAGTGCTTTGCAATAAAATTTTCCCAGTATAGTCGTGAGACAGCGTCGGTCCCAATCGTCCGTCACTCGTCCGCCATAGTTGCATTCTCCGGTCAGGTAGAGTAGAGCGTCGTACTGGATTTCCTGCGAAATTGAAATTTAGAATTCAGATGAAATTATAATCGTATAAAATGCTCAATTTTTTTTACGCACCCAAATTAGTATTGGGAAAATGAAAACTTCGCAAATGCTATTCTAGTGGCTCGTACGCCAGTCGTCATGGCAACACTTTATCTGACTCAAATTTGTTTATTCGGTAAATGTAAGATGTATAAAAACCCTGGTGCTTGCACTTATACCTGTAGAAGTTTGGGATCGACTTGGCGACACTTGGCCTACTTGATAATAGAGATTACTAGCGTGTCAGATGGCGCCAATTTCGATTTAGTTTCAATTCAGTAACAGGGTATATTTATTTTCTCAGATTCCTTTTTGAGGCTAACTGTGGGCGGGATCTAATTCTAGCTTTGCTATTGGTTCAAAAGGGACATCTGTCAAACTTCACCAATAGCAAAGCTAGAATTAGAAGCCCCCGAACATTGCACAAAGAAAGCACTGTCGTGTTGTTTTTCGTATTTTGTACGATTTGAATTTGAGGTTAACTGCATTTTGACAGACGGAGAATTGGAAATGAAATTGTCATTGAATTGCAGAAAATATAAAATTTAATGCATACAATATAATGAACTATAAAAATATCATTATTAGTCAATTCGTCAAGATTTGTACTTGCTTTTGGTACTAAATACAGGCGAAAATTCGAATCTGCTGCTTTATACTGTACACACAAAATGCAAATGTGGCCCATTCTACAAAAAGTATCCTTACACACTACACTACCTGAAAATGAACAATTCCTCGCGCACTAATGAACTGATGAACGAGTGGTTTTTTCAAAGAACAAGCTCAGGAATAAGCTAAGGAAGATTTCATATCAAAGAGATGGAAAACGCATAGATACCGACAAAACACTGAAAATAATTTCATATAAGATTCTGCAGATGTCAGGAATTAAGTTCTGACATTAAGCGAGAATATAGACAAACATTTTTGGACAGCGCCATCTACCACAGAGAGAGAAGCTCTGTTGAAGTAACAGGTGGTGTCCCCTCAAAAATCTAAACAATATCGAATCAATTCATTCACCAGGGTTTTTAGACATCTCAGGTAAATGTATCACTAAATGTTTCAGGATACGCCAGCAATTATACAGTGCGGCTTTCTATAGCCCCCCGTTAACTTTTGAACAGTTCGACATAGAACAATGGGACAGAAACCGTTTTGAATGATATCTCCATTGTTTATAGAGAATCTTCTTTCTCTATAAACATTGATATCACCGATACCGTAATCCGTGGTGAATTCGAACACAATTTCATGTTTTTTGCTAATAATGTTTGAGAGCATACTCCAAAAATGTTGAAATAATTCACTTAGACCTTTGACTGTCATTTTCATATATTGTCAAAACTATACATACACATATATAGTATATATATATATTTAGAAAAGGCTACTGTTTCATTTCAGACACAGATAAGGGTGAATTCGAACAGTTTTTATTAAAAAAAAAATTAAGATGATACAGTTACCATATAAAAATATACGGGGGATGTTGATGAGTTAAAGATAGGTAAGTAAAATAATTTATTCTGCACAATACATAAAAAACCGAGAATAAACTTTTTGCATAAAATATTTAAAGAACAAAGGAACAAAAGTTAAAAATTCTAAATTAGTTTTAAACAAGAAGAACATATTTAACTACTACTCTAAGATCACATCTGGCAGTTTAGAGAAAGCAACTCGCTTTCTACGTAGGTCAGTTGGAGTCTTCATTTTCATGATCACATCTTCTACATTCACAATACTTTCATCCTTTATATCAGGTTAAAAGAAATACTTTTCATGTTTAAGTGAGTCCTTGCTTCTCACAAAATTAACAACTAATAGATTATCGTCAACAACACTAGTAATTCTGCCCTCGTAGTTTTTTGTTTTATCATTAGGGCACTAAAATTGGACAAGCACATAATCGTCGGCCACAAAAGTTATGTTTTCTTTGTTACTATCTTCGTTGCTGCAGGTTTCCACTTCTTGCTCTTCGGCCTCTGCTTCCTCTAACCCTCATCTGCGAGAATTTCATCGTCCACAGCAACACTTGAGGATGGAATTTCAGCATTTAAATGTTCGGCTGTAACGCTTCGACCTGCAGGAACGTCGAGTTTTTTCCTTTTTTTTTCTGCGGTTCATTTTCAGTTATCCGGCTAACACGCAAAAATGCTTAAAACGTTGTGGACCAGTTCTTAGATATATTCTTACTTCAAAATTAGGGATCATTAATTTAATTGAAAAAGTTGATTTTTACCCAGGAAGAATTTCAGGTCAAGAGTGCTTTGAAACCGGAAAATAAATCTTCTTGCTCTGGCGAAGTATTTGAAATAATAAATTAACTACATAAATAAAAATTGTCACCACGAAAATGGCATTTACATTGTTACCTAGGTAATGATATTCCAAAACATATGGCATTTTGAAAAATGCTTTTGAATACTCTTGAAGCCTTGAAGATGGAAATGATCGAGGATCATGAACACTACGAAAATTATAACGAGGGAATGCAAATCCAAAATATAATCTGATTAATAAATAAAAAAAACGGGTTAATTCTTGTTCCCGGTCCTAAAAATAGATAGCTCATTCGATTCGGAATGATGTCTAGAAAAATGTATCTCGAGTATTTATTAGCACATAAAAAAATGCAATTCTTATTAACAAAATAATATGAAAAAAAAGATATTAAGTTTTTCGTTAATAACTCAAAAACTGTTAATATTTAAGATCCTCAAAGAGGAGGAAATTTCCAATATGAAAGTCTCGGCGCCCGGAATTCTATCTCCATTATTTATAATTTTCATTCAACGCCGCGTGGCCGTTACGGAATGAGCGCAACACCGCTGGAGACAGAATATTTGTTCATATTTATTCAATTTATTCATATTTGTTCTCATTTATTCATATTTGTTCATATTTATTCTATAATTCATCATTCATAATGTTTATCTTGTAAGTTATTTCAGCTCACTATTCGATTACTATTAGATTACCTAAAAAGAGGATAATCGTTGGATTTATCTGTTTTATCCCTACTTTGTAATAAATAAATAAATAAATGAATTGAAAAAAAAAATTTCTATAGTATTAAATATTAACTAAAAAATTTGAAAAAATCATGGTGTCATCAAAACACTTGAAAGGATAAAGCCGAGATGGAAAAATAATTAATAAAAAAAAACCCTTTTAGAAAGAGCTTGTCGCGCAAAGTTTTCATTTCGAATACAGATGCGACAAGCTTTTGAATCTATAACTCACGGAATAACCTACGTCACACATACAAAGCAATTATTTTGTACTTTTCAGGTATTTGAATAAAAGCTTGTTTTTAAAAACACCCACATACCAATTTTGAATCGAATCGGACCATAATTACAAAACTCTTTCGCCATCTTGGAGCCGTCATCTTGAATTTGTGAATTTTGACAAAAAATTCATAATCTCCGACCCCGAAAACTCCCACATACCAATTTTGAATAGAATCGGACCATAATCACAGAAATCGTCGTACATCTTGAAGCCGCCATTTTTATTTTATGAATTTTGTCAGAAAATTCATAATCTTTGACCCTGAAAACCCCCACATACCAATTTTGAATCGAATCGGACCATAAACACAAATCTCGTCCGCCATCTTGGAGCCACCATTTTTTTTTTCTCTAACAAATGCATAATGCATTGTCACGGAAACTATGAACACCTGCCAAACTTCACGTTAATCCAACAACTAGAAGTGGGTCAATTTAACTTGCAAGATTTGATGACAAACATCGGAACAGGTGAAACTGAATAAAAGCTTGTAAAAAGAATTATGTCGATTTTTGAAAAAGTTATACGATTGTTAATCAACTAATTTTCATCCAATCTCTGTTTTTACAAAAGTCGACATAAAAGTTTAAATAATTGACCTATGAATTTTTTGCTTCTTGGAGCCCTTCTTATATACATACTCAACAAGATCACGTGATAAAAGTTCATTAAGTTTTATATTTTGTTTGTTAAATTTTTTTAAATGAACAAAAAATGAAATATTAAAATAATGTTTTTCATCTAACAATGGCATTAATTGAGGTAGTAAAAAAAAATTCACGTCATTTGTTGAGAAATTGTGTATAAACAAATAGACAAGTATAATATTTAAAAAAAATTATTTCTTACCATTTCATTGTCAAGACAAAATTATGATTAAAAAAAAGTTGTTTATAATCGTTTTTTTATATTTTTTTTGTTCAAATAATTAATTGAGAAAATGTTTTCCCTTTAAAAATTATAATTGGCATTTCTCTATAGGTCAACAAAAACAATTCTCATTAATTTCATTGTTTATTAAGTTGACACTTTGTTATAAACAATTTGTGACCCTTGGTTAATTTTTTTTCCTGGGAGTAAAAAAAATTATAAAAACAGCCATATATAACAAAGTACTGAAAAAAATTGTCTTCAATTTAATGTTATAAAAAATTGAAGACAATTTTTTTTAGTATTTGTTATTTTTTTTTTTTAATTCCTGGAAAAAATGAAGCGAGGGTCACAAATTGTTTATAACAAATTGTTAACTCAATAAACAATGGAATTATTGATAATTTTTTTTCTTAACTTATAGAGAAATGCCAATTATTATTTTTAAAGAGAAAAACATTTTTTAATTATTTTTTTTATCAACATTTTGTCCACACAATAGAATGTAAGAAATTTTTTTTTTTTAATATTATGCTTGTCTATTTGTTTATAAACAATTTCTCAACAAATGACGTAAAAAAATGTTCTCCTACGTTCATTGATGCCAGTGTTAGATGCAAAAACAGCTGTATGATAACATTTGTCAACAAAACAATTTTTTCAATATTTCATTTTTTGTTAATTTAAAAAAATTATAACAAACAAAATATATAACTTTAATGAACTTTCATCACGTGATCTTGTTAAGTATGTATATAAGAAGGGTTCCAAGAAGCCGAAAATGTATAGGTCAATTATTTAAATTTTTTTTAAAAACAGAGATTGATTAAAAATTAGTTAATTAACAATCGTAAAACTTTTTGAAAAATCGACATAATTTTCCTTTTCCAACTGTGCTTCATTCTTTCAAGTGTTCTGATGACACCACAATTTTTTCAAATTTTTAAATTGATATTCAATACTTGAAGAAACAATTTTGTGTGATATACTGTCTCCAGCGGTGTAAATAATGGAGATAAATAAATGAATGCTCTAGATACGTTTTTATAGACGACATTCCGAATCGAATGGGCTATCGCACATATTTTTAGGACCGGGGACAAGAATTAACCCGTTTTTTAACTTGTTAATCAGACTAATAAACGAACAAGTAATAACTGTTGCTCGGAATATGACTTTCCGTTAGTAAGGGAAAAAGGCCTTGAATTAATTTTGTGTAAAAAAACCGACGTTTTCATTACCTCTCCATAGGAAATTTAGGCAGGCATTATTACTACAATATTGTACATGTTTTATTGTATTTGCTTTGTCGAAAACTGTTCATAGAAATATTCATTGATTTTTTCGTTTATATTTTGAAGATTTAAATTTTCATCTATATCTCTAAGCCAATCTATATCTCTAAGCCATTGAAGTCACTTTGGACCTCGAATATTTCGATGGAGACCTAATTTTTCATTAAGTTAATTAAAAACTCGGTTTTATTTTTTCGGCAAAAGAATACCTGAATCATCAGATTAGTACCACGTTTGTAGTTAGACTTGCAAATATTAGGTCACCTATTACTGGACTGAGATCGAAATCCCATTTGGTTTTACATTTGGAATTTTGGCACACCCAGCAACCCAGCCCGGCAACTCAATCTTCAATTTTAAACGACGACTCGGTTCCATTTCGACCAATCCATATTCGTTAATGGTTATTTAATGTGGCTATTGTTCCGACCTATTTCCCAGAGACGTGATCGGGAGATAAATTACGGGAGCGTATTGAACTAGAAACAATTTCAGTATATAAAAATTGTCGATCTCTTCTGGGAATCTTATATCGTCATGTCGGCTGAATCGTATTCAGCGAATATTTGCAGTGATTCTACATCGTCCAGTACTTTGTAGATATTGTTCTGATACAATAGGAGAGAGTATTAGGAAAAAATATATGGATAATAATACTGTTGCTGTATTGGTTTAACGAATCTAAGTATATATTGTCAGAAATAAAATTTAACATTGGACATCACTAGTTGAAAAGTTCAGCAACAATATAAAAAAAATATTTTTCAATATATATTATTATATGTATATTCTTTCACTAATGTAAGACAGCAAAATGTTTCAATTTCATTTTACATTTCATTTATCCGTAATTTTTCAGAATATTCGGTAAATGGCGAAGTGGACAATAAATCATTGGTGAGACCTGACATATACGTCTAAGCCCTTTTTACTTGTTTGAGATATACTTAAGGCACGCCCCATTTGGGTGGCCCGACCTCTTCACTCATTTTTATGACCAAAAGCAGATAAAGTTTAAATTAAATAACTATATATTTCATCTCACCACTGATTTATTGCCTACTTGGCACTCCGAAAACGTTTTACCTTTAGTATTTGATACCAGTACAATAAACTGATCGTTGTCCTATATCAGTATTGATTTTCATTGTTACCCAATTATTTGAATATATGGTTGTGTTGAACACTGTAGGTTTTGAAAATTAGATCGAAGAATGTTCCATATTATTTCTTACTGGGTGAATAAGTATAGTTGTTTTCTGTTAGACATTCACAAAAAATTACCTCATTTTTATCGTGGATTTTTCAATTCACAGAAAAAAATAAATTTTTCCTGGATGTTCCGATAATACTCAATAATAAGTCAACTTCTACTTCAAAATTCCTCAAAATACACTGGGCGATGTAATAAACAAATGGAAAAAATCTATTAAAACTTGTTTTAGTAATAGGACGCTGTGATTTCATATTTGTGGAATTTTACTTCAATTATAAGTCTCTTCTTCGAATAACTTTTTTGTGAATTTTGAAAAGATACTTTACTCTTGTGCCATTTATCTAATTTTCAACCTTCCTCGTATATGGAAGACAATTGAAGTTTGAATAGTGCATTTCGAGTTTAAGGAAATGCAGACACTATCATGAAGAGTTCAAGTTTTCATTAACTTCTGAGGGTTAGTAAAACAATTAAGGAAGCGGTTGAAAACAAACAAAATACAAAACAATCTGAGTACGTCAAAACTTCAAGGATTTTTTATTCATTATATTGATTACCTACACTGTTGTTAACTTGTCCATTATCAAATATGAAAGAATCACCTGCTGGGATTATCCTTTCAAACATCCCCATTTCCAATTTTATTTCTCAACACTTCTCTTCTTTCGCTCTGATATGGATTCATTGCAATGTTGTAGTATATTTGGATTGTATTTGTTTTTTATTAACATTATTTCATAGTTATTCCCTCGTGGTGGTGAAAAACAGTTTGGACTATGATTATTGATTCTTCCAATTAATTTCGAATATTCTTTATAGAAAAATTTATTTACTTGAGCCAGGTTTCATCTATACACTGATTTTGAATGTTCTGGTTCATCTAAATATAATAAAGTTTTCACACAACCTTCATATAGTTTTACTATTTTCCTTATATAATGTATATATTTTATTCAAAAGTTTAACCAGATACGTTCAGACAATATATTCCTTATTTTCAGAAAAATGAAAATGCCCAAACAATTCAGTGAACCCAGTTCTAGACATAAGCATCGTCGTAGGCAGCATTTATTGGGAGCCTCTTCGAAAAAAGTGAATGTTAATTTGATTTTTTTGTGAATGTTAATTTGTTTTTTTTGTGAATTATGTTTGTTTTTTTCAGTTTAGATTAAATTGTTATTTAATATATGAAACATCATTATTATCATAGCCATCAAATCTGGTAACAGGCTTTAAAAATCAATTTTTAAAATGATATAAGTATAATTGATGTTTCTAGAACGAGTTTGTTGCTGACCCATCATTTGTAAGTTATGGCTAATATGTGTGCTCTGTGCCTTTCAAATATGTCTTATGTTTGGCACGTAACGTATTTATGAAAGCAGAAAGCTCAGCTATGGCTCAGGATTCTATAACTTAGCCATCAGTAGTCCATTTGTTGAATAATAAAGTCCCAATAAGAAATCTAATACACAGTGGTTCCAAATTTTTTGAACATATTTCTACAGGAGATTCTTCTCACTGTTCAAATGATATTTCATATTGGTACCCATGTCCGAATCCCAACGATACAAGGTATTTGAAGAAGGAAAAAATATAAATTTCCTTTTATATTACCCGTATTTTTCGATATTTCTTGATGATAACTCTTAACATTCGTAGAGCTCAAAAATATGCTCATATTGATGAATGAACTATAGCAACCACTCCTTCCAATGGCACGCGAAATTTTTACACTAATGGACAAAACACAAAAATTATTTGAGTATTTATCAATGAATTTCACAATATAATCTCAAAGTATTACTGAATTCAATTGAATTGTTTTCAAGATAATTAAAGATGTATAGATTTATGTTTAGTTATCATGAAAACGATGCGAATGAATTGAGGAAAACTTAAGATTCTATGGGAGAAATTGATTAATAAATACAAAAATAAAGAAATTTTTGAGATTTGGCCAACAGCAGACAATCCCTGTCACGCGTCCATGGACGTAGTGGTTCTTGAGTTCATTCATCAAAATGAGCATATTTCTGTGAGCTATGCGAATGTTTCAGAAATGAAGTGATATTGGAAATTATTAGTGACAATTATATTTTTTGTCTCATAAGACCTGCGGACATGGTTTCTTCATCAAATATTATTTATTCAATGAGTAGAATATCCTGTAGAAATTTGGAAACATACTGGATGTGCCAAAGGGACTCCTCAATATCACATAGTATACCAAAAGTTACGTTTTATTTAGTTCATAATTGAATCTAATATAGAAGTTGGTATATGTACTCTATGTGTGGTGAAGAAAGGAATGAAACTGAGAAGTCTCAAAGAAACCTCGCCTGAAAAAGCTGAATGTGGATATCGATAGGATTACTGAGCTGAATATTTCAATAATAACACAGAAATGATACCTTAATGAAATCATAATTTAACTTCCTATTGAAATTGGAATAATGTTCTCTATGTGTGGTGGAAGAGGGAATGGATTAAGGAAGTCTCGAAGAAACCTCGCATGAAACGACCCAATGTGGTTATTAAAAATATAATTATTTACTCAATAACTTCCACAAAAGTGACTACAGATAGATGTTTTTTGGGGCTATTTTTTTCAAATCTCAATTTGAATGGTAATTGGATTTCTTTTCTCTGAGTTTGGAATCCTTCAAAAGCCGTGTGAAAAAGATCAAATTTGGTTGAACTGTCACAGATATCAAATAACATAAGGCTTCCTTTTTCCATCTATTTTTCACTCCTCTGTAACATATAGTATCTGCATTTTATTCATTTATATGTACATCTGTATTGTATTTATACGTATGTATTGTATAGTTTCGTATTCTTCATAATTAAATTTAGTATATTATATTCCAACTGTAAACTCTAAATGTAATGGTTTATCCGTAAATAAATAAATGAATATAAATAAATGAATATATATATATATATATATATATATATATATATATATATATATATACAGTACGTCTCACTGAGTTGGAACCTTATGGAAAACTTTTTTATTATTGATTTTAGGAGAAAAAGTTATTCTTCATAAAAAATTCTGCATATTCTAAAATCTAAAATACAATCATCAGATATCAATTTTTTTCAGTCGTATACGCGGTATGTCAAAATATATGAATTTTACTCAGGAGTAAAGTACCTTTATATTTGAAAATATCGAAAATTGTTAATGAAAAAAGTTGTTCAGAACTAAAAACTACGTTCAAATATGCAATTACATCCATTTACATGGAAAATTATTTTTTTCTTATTTTGTCTACAATAACAATGCAAATTTAACTGTAGTTACGTGTAATCTAGGATGCACTGACAAAGAAATGATTTGTTGATTTGTTAATAGCAAGATATGTTGACAGTGAATGTCAAAACGCGTTAGAATTAATAAGACACATAAAAATGGTAACTTGTGAAGAGAAAATAGAAATTGTTTTGATTGTGGGAGGAAACTATAAAACGCATAGAGAAGCAGCAACTATTTTTAATAACAAACATCGCAATAAAAATATCAATTATTCAACTGTTACGAAAATAGTAAATAAATTCAAGAATACTGGAAGTATTAACAATCATTTTAATGGAAAACGCCGAAAACTGGTTGCCGATGAGAATAGGCAGTTTGGAGTAATGCTGTCAGTTGTAGAAAATCCAAAAATGTCATTTCGCAAAAAGAAGTCGTCGATGCAACAAAATGTGAGTGAAGATACAGTGACAAGAATTTTAAAACTGAATAAATTCAGACCATTCAAACCAAAAATCGTTCACACATTGAAAAAAAGGGATTATGATAGGCGCTTTGATTTTTGCCATCTCATCCAAGGAAAATTAGAAGAGGACCCTTATTTTACGAGGTGTATAATTTTTTCCGATGAGTCAACATTTTCATCAACTGGAACTGTCTCGTCATAACATTGTCGCTGGTGGTCTGATGAAAATCCCAATTTTGTAATAAAGTCTCATGACCAATATTCATTTTAGACGAACGTGTGGTGTGGCATTTATAAGAACAGATTAATAGGACCTTTTTTTTCCGCCAATCTAAAAATGCCGAACGTTTTCTACAGTTTTTACAAACTCACATCAATGACTTCTTGAACGAACTACCCTTACAAGAACGTCAATGTATTTGGTTCCAACAAGATGGTGCCGCATGCCACAGTATATCAAATGTTAGGGAATATCAAACATACATTCCATGGAAAAGTTATTCACAGATATTCTGATCTTTTTTGGCCTGCTAGATCCCCTGACTCAACCCCCCTTGATTACTTCTCATGGGGTTGCTTGAAACAAAAAGTTTATCAGAAAGGACCGTTTCAAGATGTTGACCATTTGAAGAGGATAATTTTAGAAACATGCCAGGAAATTTCTCCAGAAATGATAAGGAATGTATTACGTGAATTTGCCAAAAGAACGATTATATGCATTGAACGAGAAGGTGGATATGTCGAGGCATCAGTGGAATGAGGGAACATTGAATTTTTTTTCATTTCCAGAATTAATATGAGGTTAGTTACACAACTTAGTATTTGTATGTATTTTCTTATTTGCACAATATATGCATATGCATTCATTATGTGTTTAAATTGCAAAATTGATAGAAAACATCAAGAAACGAAAAGGTGATCATGTGTTTCATAATCAAAAGAGATAAATGTTCATTGAAAATAGAAAAAACAGTAAAATGTAACATAACCTAATTTTTCAATGTCTATGAATTTAATTGCATATTTGAACGTAGTTTTCAGTTCTGAACAACTTTTTTCATTAAGAATTTTCGATATTGTCGAATATAAAGGTAATTTACTCTAGAGTACAATTAATATTTTTTGACAAACCGCGTATACGACTGAAAAAATTTGATATCTGATGATTGTATTTAATATTTTAGAACATGCAAAACTTTTTATGAAGAATAACTTTTTTTCCTAAAATGAATAATAAAAAAGTTTTCCATATTGTTCCATCTTAGTGAGACATACTGTATATATATATATATATAAATATTTATGTACTACACGTTCTAACCTCGTATTCGTTCAGGAACATCTGCAGTTGCATAACGCTTATTCTCAAATCGGTTTCGTTAAATTCGTAGGGAATATTCCAACCTAGGGGTCCGAACTTCCGCCTTTCCTGCACACAGGCGTGGAAGAAGCACAAGCTGTAGAGGAGTTTTTTGAAAACAATCGCTTGTTTGCAGTTTTCGAACCATTCTGGATCGCAAATAGGGTCGCTCAGATATGATCTGTAATGGAAAGCATAATATTGACAATCGTGAACAGAATATTTGAAGTAATCATGGAATTAATATTTGTAGTGGGGCACAGTAAGATTCCGGTTATTTGGATTGTTTCCCCAATGGATAAAATCAAGGAAATGAGAATTAAGTAATTTATAAAGGTTGAGAAGAGTACCTACTAATATATATAGTCCCAGCGCTTAGTTGAAGATCGAGGCACGGGCTATAATAGTCCTCTTAACATGGTTTATGTAATAGTTTTCTGGCTACAAACCTCTTTTGAAAGTCAAAATATGATTCGACTCTTAGTATCAGATACGTTTGATTTTTTCGCTGGATTGTATAAGGCATATCGAAAAGGTCTGGGTTTTTGGCTATACAATACGTACCGCAGCGTATTGCTGAAATACCTACTTTATGGTCACAGATAAGTTCAAAAGTAAGTAGTTCATAGAAATATATCTTGAGAAAAAAAACATGTTTAGGACTAGCGACACTTTTTGAGGTGAGAATAATTCACTTTATGATGTTTAGAAACGTAGTCGATAGATTTGATAGGATTCCCAAATATGGGATAAATACAATATATATATATATATAGAGAGAGAGAGAGAGAGAGTAGTATTGAGATTCTTGAACCAGGAATACACAATGGAGTTTCAGTTTTTTGGGGTTTTGGTTCTTTTTGTGAAATTAGGTAAGTCCATTTCATCATCAATATTGTATCTTTGTGTCAAGGAAAAATATATTCGTAGTCCCTGAAGAAGACACGGTCGAAACGTCATGTTTATCTCCTAAAAGAAGACTGTCATTCACAAAAAGAGCCAAAACCCCAAGAAACTCAAACTCCATTTTATATATATATATATTATATATATATATATATATATATATATTTCAAGTTATCCAAAGGTTGAATTTTTATTCATGATATAATTGTAAAAAAAATTTACATGATTTTATTGTAGTTTACTACATAAAGAACCAGAATACTAGTAAATCATATGATTCGCCATGAAAAAAATTCTCATTTTATGCAATTTTTGGATAACTGAACAAACCTGACGATGTTATTCTTCAGACCCTTCGGGGGTTCGTTGGTCATCTTTACTCCATTTTGTAGCACCAAAACAGGAAAATGATCTGCGGGGTAAGAGGTCAGCCACAAGCGAAAATCTGGATGGGTGGAATCTGGTGTCAAATTCTCGCAAATCTACAATAAACCATTGATTGAGAGAAATTTTTTGTGGAGTATTAATTATTGACGATTGGACATTTCAAAATTGTCTTTCTCACGCGAAATAAGCTTTTTTTCGAAAAGGAAAAAAATAAAAAACAAGGCTTTGGCTCATCAATATAGTTTGACACCTTAGTGTCGTTTCCAAACTTCCATCAGTTGGTGTGCTCCCTCAGCTTTGCATGTAATGCTTGCTTTTCCAAGGAGATTCAATTCGACTTTCCTCATTATAATAATCTCGGGAAGACTAGGGTCCCTGTATTCAATTGGAATTTTGATAATATATTGGAGTCCACACTTTTGGATTGTGTTTACGAAGTTTTACCGAAAACATACCATTTTAAAATAGGATGATCAGGACAAGAACAAAAGATCTATATCTGTACCGCTATAGTCTTAGCATATTTATATTGAAAAGGGAAACATTATCACATTGCTATTTGTTTCACTGATACATTTTTGTTGTTTTCTGTTAGATATTAACAAAAAATTACTTAATTTTTATCGCTGATTTTTCAATTTTCAGAAAAATCTTTATTTTTATAATTCAATTGAGAATGTTTCCCTTTTCAACAAGTGATTTTATGAACATATTTTCAAACATATCAATTTAGCATATTTCTGCCTCTTGTATCGGTAGCTTGTTGCTATAAGGGCCATAAACTGATACTGTGAAATCCAATGATTCATATTTCGAAAATGGATAAGATAATTCTATTAGCTAGCCAGCTAGTTAATAGTTTATTATTGTCTGGGAGATGGGGGTACTTTGTTCATATAATAGTGCTCAACAAATCAATTCATTTGGTAGTGGAAATGATAAAGCCTTTCAAAGGTTAGCGAGAGAATAAAAATCCATTACACATATGTTACTACTCCTACTGCTTCAAGTTTATCGGAGTGTATAATATTGAAGGCTATACAACTCTCTATAACTTTGGCAAACTCAATCAGAATGATGGAGTAGTAGTTTTCATTAAATCGAATTTATACCACTCTCACCAAGAAATTGAAATGAATGGTAGAAATCTACTCCAATTGACAGTAACTATTGGCGAAGAAGTTATTATTATTAATGCATTTTACAGATCATTTTGTAATACCCAAATCGAACCGTTTATTGTATACCTGGATAATATATTGAAAAATCACCCAAAGAATTTCACATATAGTGTATTTATTGGCGATATAAACATCGACTCAAATGAAAATACAGACAACTCACAGCTTTACCTAGACACATTAGGAGAGCATGGATATAATTCAGCAATGAACACTACCACTAGACCACAGTCAGGTAAATGCATAGACCATATTTTCATTAAGTCGAAGAAAGGAAACCTAGAATCGATTATTCCATTGACTATAGAAACTTGTTGTATTGCCGATCATTACACAATACTAGTGCAAATGATATTCAACAATAAGTACGCAAAAGGAAGCACAACCAACTCAGAATTTTAAAAACAAATAAATGAAAAAACATTGATACAAACCATTGAAAACACTGATTTGGAAAGATCGGTTACTGAATTTGTTATACTACTCCAAACTGCAATAGATAGATCCTCGAAATTCATAAAAGTAAAGAACAAAGATATAAAGAGGAAACCATGGGTCACTGGGTCATCACTAAAATCCATTGATAAAAAAATGCAATGTATGCCAGGTTAAAGGAAAATCCACAAAATAAAATTTAAAAAAATGAATATAATACCTACAAAATAATACTTGAGAAAGCAATAAAAGACACAAAAATACTACAAAAACAAGATAGAACAGGAAGGGGCAGATTCAAAACAATTATGGCAAGTAGTAAATGAATTAACCAAAGCAAGACAACATGCAGAAATATCATTGATACAGACCGAAGATGGAAATATAACTTGCGATCCAATAATAATCTCTGGAAAATTCAACGCATACTTTAGCAATGTAGGTGCAAATCTAGCAAAAAATATTA
The DNA here is from genome assembly GCA_018342105.1 of Gonioctena quinquepunctata. NCBI lineage: Eukaryota > Metazoa > Arthropoda > Insecta > Coleoptera > Chrysomelidae > Gonioctena > Gonioctena quinquepunctata. Next base: position 56,508 of record JAFIRS010000784.1, on the reverse strand, counting down.
AGCAGGATAGAAATTATACGGAAACTGAAATCAAATCAGATCATACCATATTCCTCTTTCCCACTGATGCATATGAAATACAAGAAACCATTTCACAGTTAAAAAATTAAAAATCACCAGGACCTGATGGCTTGAAAGCAGAAACACTGAAACTCATATCAAGTTACATAGCCAAACCTCTCAGTTGTATTATCAATAAATCTTTGTCAAGTGGTCACTTTCCTTCTGCTTTCAAAATGTCAACTGACAACAAAAACAGAAGTGTCAAATTATCGACCTATAACACTTATATCAAATTTGCGTAAAATTATAGAAAATATTATAAAAAAAGACTAAATTCCTTTCTGAAGAAACACAAACTGTTGTCAGAAGCGCAGTATGAATTCACAGAAAAAAAGCCCACCAACGATGCGATAAAAGAACTCACGAGCAAAATATATAATTCTATAGATAAAAAACACCGGCCATTGGAATTTTTCCAGACTTAGCAAAGGCATTCGATACCGTAGACCACAATATACTTTTATCAAGCCTTGACGATCTGGGAGTAAAGGGTAAAGCACACGACCTTTTCAACTCATACTTAACTGACAGGAAACAACAAACAAAAATACAAAACATACTTACCAAAAAAGAAATTATATCATGTGGTGTACCCCAAGAAACGGTACTGGGGCCCTTGCTCTTCAATATTTATTTGTATAATTTATTCTCCATACGAACACAAGGCAGCATCATAAGTTATGCAGATGATATGGTAATATTTTATGAAAGTAACACGTGGGATGACATAAAATAGAAACTAATTTTGGTAACATCAAAAAATGGTTCGATAATAGGCTCCTATCAATGAATCTCAAAAAAACTCTCTACTTGCCGTTCTGTAACTTATCTACAAGCCTCCCAGCATTTGACAAAATATCACTAGAAGATGACCTCGAAATCTTACGATGAAAAAGCGCTAAATACTTGGGTATTATGATAGACAGCCACCTCATATGGGACATACATATAAACTATTTAGTAAAAAAATTACGTAGTGTTCTATATAGAATCAAACAATTCTTAAATATACTCGACTTCAAACAAACAAAAATTCTTTATCATAGTTTAGTTGAATCGCATCTAGACTATGGTATTATAGATGGGGTGGAGTATCCAAAACTTACCTGAAATCACTAGAAATCATACAAGAGCGGTTTTTGAAACAAATAATGTGTAGAAATAACCGATATCCAAGCGAATCGCTATTTGAAGAGACACAAATTTATGATTTGAGGACACTCTATTTTCTAAATTAGGAAAAACACAATATTTGCACTATCATGAGACGCGACAAAAAAATAAATATATACCCCATTTTATGAATAAATCATTCGGTCAGAGATGCTACCAATATATGGGACCGAAAGTATTCAACTGCTCACCTGATGATATTAAAAACGAACCCACAATCCAACGCTTCGCTAAAACGCTAAAAGACTATCAAAGAGTAACCAACCACATACGTAAAATCAATAATAGAAAACTGAAAGAATAAAAAATAGTCATTAAAACTATTTATATTACTAACAATCAATATGATGTTAGAGTACTATTTTTACTATTTTTACTGATTTTACTATTTTTACTATTTTTACTATTTTACTATTTTTATATATTTTGATTATGTTCATATTTAGGTACTATATATATATATATATATATATATATATATATTTATAACTATTTTAGATATTTATATATTCTCGCTCTACATACAGGTATATATGTGTATCCTGATATACATATTATACCTAGTAGATTAGGCTCTATTTTATCCACACATTACCTTCATACAATTTGTAATTTTTTATCTCTATCCTGTGAAAAAATGATTATTATATTATTATTATACACTGAGAAATCATCGTAAACAATTTAAACATGAATTACAATTTTTACTTGATTTACAGGCAAGTGGTTGCTATTGTTGGTATTTTGGAAGTTGCTATTGTTGGAATTTTGGCGGTGATTTATTGTTTGTCAAAATCGAAAAATTACTCAATATTCTCTTTCTTTTCATTTTGGTTTTTGATGCGTGACATAATGGACAATGAAAAGTATTCAAGATCACCGCGTTTTCACATCCGAATTGTGTTCAGGAAGTAATTATGGCAAATTCACGTTTTATGTTCATAGGTTTCGTTTATAGCCAAAGTCACCACTCATTTGAGTGCGCTTTTGACAGCGGTATCAACGAGTTTTTTGAACAAATTCATTTCGAAGAGAAATTGAAGTCATTCAGGTTATGTATGCCCACAATTGAGATGTTCAGAAACTCTGCTGTGTGTATGATTCGATATCGTTTAGAATTTTAATGGGAAGATGTTTTGACAGCGGTATCAACGAGTTTTTTGAACAAATTCATTTCGAAGAGAAATTGAAGTCATTCAGGTTACGTATGCCCACAATTGAGATGTTCAGAAACTCTGCTGTGTGTATGATTCGAAATTGTTCAGAATGTTAATGGGAAGATGTTTGTCTTATTGCTTTAAAATGCCCAAAATTCCTTGTACTTGCACTTATACCTGTGAATATTTGGGATAAACTTGGCGATACCTCCCTGCTTGATAATAACACATCACTAGCGATTCAGATGGCGCCACCGTCGTGTTTAGCTATAATTTACTAGTTAAATTCTGATCGGAGCGATCTACACCCAGGAATGAAATTTCTGTTGATCCACCACCAGCCCCTTGAAGTCCAACCTCACCTCCAGGTGGTTTGGGGTGAACAGGCCGTGGCCAAGCGGTCATTCGTGTGGTGTGGAAGGCGGCCGCCACTTCACTAACGAGGCTCTGGCAAAAAAACCTGAATCCAAGCTGTGAGTGCCGTGGTAACGGATGTGCGGCAAAGGGGTCTCAAAAGAAACGGTACCACAACAGAGCCTCCGAGAAACAGCGCGAAATCTCGGAGTAATTGGTCTGTGCAGGGGGCACCAAAGGGCTGGACCAACCCCTTCTCCCTCCCTCGCTCGTGGAAACAAATGACCATTGAGCCGAAATATCGAAATGAGGCCAACTCTTGGACTTCTCGTTATTTTTTTGTTAGAAGAGGAATCTTCAGGGTGCTGAACAAACGATAGGGGCCATCCAGATGAACCTCCAGCACTTTAAGATAGCCACGGCAGTACTTTCAGTTGCTAGGAGGTACCTCAAAGTTGCCATCAATCGGAAACCATGGATATGACATGGTGGAACAGAACGTCTGGGAGGGCTATTGTGTAGCAGATCAACTGTGATCTCCTAGATCTGTGCTCTTATCAGGTAGGATACAATGCTACAAAAGGCTCGAGTGTCATCGGAGGCCACTGCCAGACGAGCCTGCGGGTGGGGGTTTCAGTAGGGTAAATCTGAGTCAGGCAGTCCCACACTACCGTAAGGCGTCTTATAAAGGATTTCCTCCACCTTGAAAAAAATTACATTCACCAAGTTTTCTAGACATCATACTCGCGTGATGTCAAATGAGTTATTTATTGAATATAACCTTCATTTTATTCTCCTTTTATATTCGTAATGTGAAATAGTCATCATTTTTCAAGACTGTATCATGGCTTTTTGAATAAACGTATAATTGGTATATTTATCATTCGTTTCTAGTATGGAACTCACCCTCTCCAATGTTGGCATGAAACTCTTCGCCAGATGGCAGTTCTGCAACACTACCCAGGTGCCATTCTTAACGCCTTCGTCGATTAGTTTTACAGCTATTGGCCCTTGCCCTTGCCCCAAAGACAAAGCATAAAGCCTAGCTGCGCCGAAGCCCTGATCGTCGGCAAATTTCAATAGAATTGCCGTCGGATCTGCTCCTGGAGTCAGAATGAATATCAACGGAATACAACAGTGAGAGTCTGCGTAAGAGGACGTTAGATCAAATGGTGGTGGTTCGACGTATACCTTGCCGAGATGTGCTGAAATTATAAATCAATGCTTCTAATCTAAGTTATAATAGAAAACAATACTAATATAATAATTCCTGTGATTATTATATTAGGTGCAATAACGGTAAATTATATAATTGATGGAAGATAAATCAATACCGACCTTTATTAAAAATTATATTTCTGATTTATTTTCACTTTTCTGTGGTGATGGTCTAGTAAGCCAACTCAACTTCTCAAGTAAGAAGTCTCTGGAAGAGGATAGGCACACCGCCCGTTATCAGTACCCAGCTCTCCTTTTTTACTTGTTACACACAGCCTTGTATAGAAAGGTCCCCTAAATGGAGATCCCACTGATTTTCCCACAATTTTCTTGTGATATTTCAGGCTACAAAGTTATGTTCAACTGAAAAATGATGAAAAACGAGATGATTCCAGATTATAGATACAGAAACTAAAAATTGCTCAGAATGAGTATCCCCCTTCTTGTCTATTAGAATCCTAATAGGATAATTTGTTTTATTTTTAATAAAGTTCATCTATTTTCCCAGAATGAAATGGAGTACAATAAACTTTACACAGAATACAATAGTGTATATGGAATTTTTACAACTACAAATTGCAGAACAGATGAATAAATGAATAGAAACTCTAATCTTCAGAAACTATTCTGATCTGAATTATGGATTGTGACAGTCTTCTATTACAATAGCAATTTGTTTGAAAACAAAAAGATTCCAATTGTTTCATTTTATCCTGAAAAGACTACCTTATTTAAGGAATGTATCTGGTGACTAATAATCTCCAAATATATTGCCAGAACATTTCCAATTCAGTGAATGGAACGTCTTATACATGCACACCACCACAACCAAGAAGTTGTCCACGTTCCGTGTCTTTGATATTTATATTTTTTTTTTAGACAAAATCAACATAACTTTCGAAGAGAAACATTGGGACAATGTAAACATACTCAGTTTCACTACTTTACAGTTGCACAATGCCTTTAGACTCACTCATTTACTACAATCAATAAGATACATGTTGAAGAATTGATAATTGATTGAAGCAAAGTTTCATTCAATATTTTATTTCTCATGGAAAGTCATTTATATATTATTATAAAATTCTTCGACCCACTGATTGATTTCAGTAATTCTTAGAAAAAGTTGTACACAAATGCTTTTTGCGGGTGATTTTACTTTAAGTAGTATAATAATCATTTTTCAATTGACAACAGTTAGCTCATGAATGCTTCATTCAGTTATTGATTGCACCATCAACTAATATATACTTTGGGATGTGTTGAAAGTTTTCTTAAAACTCTTTTCCCTAATGATAAAACTATAGTAATTGTAAATTCTTGTATTTTTCAGTCGATGGGAATCTCAAAATGTCTAATAAACGGCATTCGCCGTTTTTGAGTAGTAAAATTCATATTTCAAGAGGTGTTAATAAGGCTGGATCCTTGATCCTTGATTCCTTTTTACTACAATGTTCCAAAATATCTGTGGCTATATTACTATGATTCAGTTTACTCTCCACGCGGGTTCCTCAGTGCTGATTTTTTATCAATCTTTTCAACTTATTCACCAGAAAATAAAATCACAAACTTGAAAAAACAAGTCCCAATTTGCCCACTTCTCCGACATAACTGATAGTTCAAATGATGTGTCGTTTCCTAAGAAGTAGGCGCATTGGGCCATCATCGTGAAAATCACTTTTTTCAGGAACCAGAACATAGAAAACCAATTCTGTTTACCAGTTTAATTTAGTTATAATATATATATTATATATACAGGGTGTTCCCAAATAGCACTAAGAATGTCTGCCTGTAGATACCTCTCGTAAAATTGGACAAAATGATATAAGGAATGAGGGGGCCAACCTGATTACTTTATAACTTCAAAACGAATTAATATATTAATTTGAAATTTAGCAGGTCGTTTGTAAAAAGACATATTTTGGTGAAAAATCATGTTTCATATCTAGATCCAGTGGTGTGCAGTTAGAAGAGTATGTCCCCTTTTTCCCACAATTTCTTACGCCCGTGGTATTTGAAGCAATTTTTATAATTTTTTGTATTGCTTAACAGTATTCTCGTAAAAAACGAATGACCTTTACATACCGAAAATCTTGTGGTTTTTAAGATATTTAATGTTCTTATGAAGTCTGCAACATCGCTTTCTATTAATGAAATAACCAACAATATTCTTCTTAGATTTCTTTAATAATGTTTTCTTAATTTTTTATAACTACTAGACTTTTAATGATTAGAAAATGTAATTTTGGAGACGCTTCTGAAATATTGAGAAAAAATTGTTAAAAAATATTTTTTCCAAACCATTGTTTTTATTAACAAAACAATTAATGACAATAAAAATAACATAAATTTACAAAATTAAATAATACCCGATACAAACTTAATTTTATACTAAACAGCCACCAATTTACAAAAGATATTCAACATTTCGTCCATTTACATTACATACATAATATGCAACGTTTTCTCATTGAAAATAGCATACCTTGGAAAAACTCGCGTTTGCCAGAAATAATTTCTGTAGCCGCATGGATTCTTGCTATCAGTTCCTCCTCCGTTTCTACCATGGTATAGTACACAAAGGACTTCATGTGAACCCACAGAAAAAATCGATTGCATTCAAATCCGGTGACCTCGCAGGCCACATATTGGGTCCACCTCGCCCTATCCAGTTATTTCCGAGTTGTTGGGTTAGAAGTTGTCTGACTGCTAGAGAATAATGTACAGATGCCCCATCGTGCTGAAACTATACATTACCCATATTTGCTCTAAGATGCAATGGTGCAACGTCGTTCAATAAGTCAGGCAGGATTCCTCTCAAAAAATTACAGTAAATATCGCCATTGAGTTTATTAGGTGATAAATATGGGCCCACTATACAATCTCCAAGAATGCCTGCCCACACGTTGAACGAGAATTTTTCCTGAAATCCCCGTTCTCGAATAACATATAAATTTTCTTCAGCCCAGACGTGGCTTCATGTGTGAATTTGGCTTCATCAGTATATAAAACAAATTCCGTAAATTGCATACCTTCTAAACATTTTCGCCTGTACCAATTTGCAAAGGCCACTCTTTGAGGATAATCCGTTGGTTTTAGGGCATGAACTCGGGTATACTTATAAGGATACAACGGTTGTTCATTCACAACTTTCCACACAGTTTTGTTACTTACATTTAAAGATTTGGCAATGGTACGTGTGCTTAACTCTGGTCTGTTTTCAATGCGATTGAGAATATCCTCCTCATACTGCACAGTTCTTACATTTAGTTTTCTACCGGTACCATCTAAGTATTTTCAAACTGAATTCTCCAAATTCACACAATCTCCTGTCAATTTGAGCAAACGTTGTGTGACATGGAAATCTAAGTCAATTTGGGTATTTTTCTCTATACAAGCGCTCGGAACGTATTCTTCAAAAGTATAATCCATCATACCAAAAGGTGTCTTAAAGTTGCGCAAACAAATTCAATTGCAAATAATTTATTTTGGATTTGACTATAAACAGAATGACACTTACCATTTCATCTTTGACATCCACAGCTTACTATGTAACTACTATTATCAAAAGTGTCAAAACACTGGTCTTTGGTTAACAGGAATTTATGTTCACACTGGATATTATTAATTCTTTTTATTATTTGTTGTTCCATGTTCTAATCATTAGTAGTGAAGTAGTTATTCAAGAAACCCAAGAAAATATTAGTGGTTATTTCATTAATAAAAAGCTACCTTGCAGACTTCATAAAAACATTAAATATCTTAAAAACCATAAGATTTTCGGTATGTGAAGGTTTTTCGTATTTTACGTGAAAACTCTTAAGCAACACAAAAAAAATTAAAAATAGCATAATAATTTATTATACAAATGAAAAGTTAAACAGAAGATAACAAGTTAACTAAAGAGTAACATTTATAAATTCTACTTACCGTTTTACGTTTGCTATTCAGTGAATCCTAGATTAAATGTCAACGTGCTAATACAGAGAAGAGTTAGTAAAAATAACAAAATCTGTTTTTTCATGGTAGATGGATAATATTGGATATCTGACCGTAGTTTTCAATTAGGATCAAGTTTTCTCGATGAAGATTGTCGTTATTGTGAAAAATAAAGGTACTTTACTCCTAAGCAAAATTTACATTTTTCGACAAACCTCGTATTCAAATGCAAAAAATTGATATCTGATTTTGGGTTATAGGCTATGCAGAACTTTTCATCAGAAATAACTATTTTTGATGAAACAATAAAAAAGTTTTTCATATGGTGCCGAGTTAATTGGACACACCATATATATATATATATATATATATATATATATATATAACTGAAAAATTGTTTTTAACCGCTTTCTTAGTTGTTTGACCAACCCTCAGAAGTTAATGAAAACTTGTACGAGTTAAGATCACGGGTGCCTTACCTTTTATAGTGGGATCCGAAACCACTCTTGGGGCCTTGAACCCGCGCGGGATGGAAACATGTTTGTTGAAAAATGTACTGGAACTCATTAGGTTATTGATGAACACTAATTTCTTATATTATTATCAGTATTATTTCCAAGCCACATTTTTCATTTCAAAAGTGTTTACCAAACAATGAGAATACTGTGATGAGAATGGGAATAAATCTGAAAAAGTGAGTGAGTTTCCGAAACTGAATAGACCTACTTGGAGATGTTTACGAAATCGAAAAATGTATAATATAAAGCGTTTCATCAAGAATTTCTAAAACTGATTGAGTTTGAATATTGATTTACTCGAAAAATTATTATGCCTTTCGTATTGATCGTAAAATCGAAGTTGAGAATCTGGTCTCGTTCAATTTTGTATCCACAGCATACATCCTGAGCGGTACACCCCAACTTCCTCATTATTTTTCGAAAAATAATTGGGATTGTTATTCATCCGATTTTCGATTTGAAACCATCAATGGATTCGTCGTAAACATTAGAATCTGTGTAAGTAAATTATGTTGTCATTTGAAAAAATTGCCTTTTTTTATTAGAGGCTTTAGAAATATCAAACCGTCATAGGTACTCAACTAGGTGGGAAAAACTGTAATATAATATTTTTCTCTCATCATTCATGCCCATCAGATTGGTTGAAGTGGGTCCAACTCACTCTAGATGCAAAATTGCTTCTGAAAAATCAAATATACCAATTTTTCGTCTCAAAATTGATCGTACTCAGAATCGTCCCTAGAATTAAACAAAGTTAAAATATCCAGGGTAATTCCCAAGTTGGGGTCGTTTCCGTTAAAACGGAAAATGATGGTAGAGTATGAAATATTGAAAAAAAAATAATCTGAATCCAACACCCCTGCCAAGTTTGAATCTCATACCCTAAGAACTCTGGAAACCATGGTTTGTCCAAAGAATACGTTGACACCCGGTACACGGTTGTGTACCAGAGAGAAAATAAAAATAATTTTATTTCTGGTGACAATCTGCGTTCCTTTTTTATGTAGAATCCTAACAGCTGACGACTGAAGTTGGCTGACTAGACGATCACCACCAAAAATCAAATGAGTAAAGTATACAAGAATAATCATCACAAATATCATCAAACAATCCGACTGGTACTCACATGTTACGAAATTTTGTACGGCGGGTACAACTTTGTCGCTCCGCAAACATCTCAACACCAGCAAATTCTGCAAGTCGTTCAGTGTATTGTCCCAAGGAGGTGGTAACGGGCAATCTTGCGGCTCTCCGGAATCGAATATCTCTTTCCACGTACTTGCATTCTTCACGAAATGCTGTATAATTCCTCTGGTACAGATAAAGAGATAATAGTATTAGTTATTGAGGTATTGGGAAAAAAGTCATTTTGTGGCGAGTATGGATATTGACAAGCGTCCCGTTGGGAAGTTCGCAAACCATGCGAGCCACAGAAATTCATTTTTTTCGACGTACAGCATGTGGTATTTCTTCTGATGGCCCAAAAATGTACAAGGAAAAAACATACATACAATATTTTCCCCGCGAAGTGAAAGTGGTCATTTTGAAACCAGCGGAGTTGAAGTGATATATGTAACCATGGTAATAACGATCAAATTTAAGGATATTGCAAACGTCAACTTCAACATCAAAACATCAGTCATACATGCCATTCATTTATGAGGCTTGCAGAGAAACGTCAGTGGCAAAGAGAAATATGTTTTCAGCTCCCTTCTACTTCGTTGCAGTGGAAGTATCCAATTTTACCACAGCACCAGAATTGCGTATTTATATTTGAAGGAAAAATCGAAAAGGAAAAAGTTGATATTCACATGACATCTGTCACAACAGAGTGTAAAATACTTTTTTCGGCAACCGTCGGGGATGTACCCACATTCCGGACGCTTTTTCTTTGAGAAAGTAGCATTTTCCGGCCTAGTCCGGGAAGTAGGTACTTCCCGGACTAGGCCGGGAAGAATCACGTCGTTGTTGTCATTGTAAATATGAAAATCTTGGTAGGTATGGTTTTGATAAATGCAGTTGATCATTACCATAGCAACGAAATAACGGCTGACAGTTCATATGAAATTAGTTGTCAAAAGTTTGCATGTTTAATTCAAATAAGAATTAAAATGTATAATAAAGAAATATGTCGTCTCATTGATTTGTTATTCTACACGGTTGCCGAAAAAATATTGTACGCAACACGCCCGAAAATAGTTTTTTTCGGCAACAGTCCGGGATGTACCCACTTCCCGGACGCTGTTTCTTTGAGAAAGTAGCATTTTCCGGCCTAGTCCGGGAAGTACGTACTTCCCGGACTAGGCCGGGAAGAATCACGTCGTTGTTGTCATTGTAAATATGAAAATCTTGGTAGGTATGGTTTTGATAAATGCAGTTGATCATTACCATAGCAACGAAATAACGGCTGACAGTTCATATGAAATTAGTTGTCAAAAGTTTGCATGTTTTTTTATCACAATTCGCAATAAAATATGGAAAGCAGCAGCGATAGTGACTTTAAAAATGTGTCTTGGGAAATTTCCAATTAATATAAATGAGAATAAGAATGTTTCTGTTAATATGTAGTATTTTCTGTTCTGTTCTGTTTAATTCAAATAAGAATTAAAATGTATAATAAAGAAACAAAGAAATATGTCGTCTCATTGATTTGTTATCCTACACGGTTGCCGAAAAAATATTGTACGCAACACGCCCGAAAATAGTTTTTTGGACTCACAGACTTCCAGAATTTTGTCTATTCGTCCAAAAAAAAACTATTTTCCGGACTTGTTACGTAAATTACTATTTTGGACTCACAGACCTTGATACCGAATGGACCAGTATAGTCAACTCCACAGTTGGTGAAAGGCCGACTAGGAGTTATGCGAGATCTCGGAAGATCTCCCATTAAATGTTTGAAAACTGTAGGCTTGACTCTGAAGCATATTAAACACCCGCGTAAAACATTTCTAATAGTACTTCGCCCAGATAATAGCCAATATTTCAAACGAATTATAGCAAGTTATGCTTGCGGTCCCGAATGTAGATTTTTGTGATGTTCGTATGGAATAATGAGCTTTGTTGAAATGTGATTGCTGGGCAACAAAATCGGATGCCTCTGATCGTAAGGAATATCCGCCTTCCGTAAACGACCACGCACCCTAATGAGTCCCTTGTCATCCGAAAATTGGTTGAAAGATATAAGTTTGCTAGAACTAGACAATGGTTTGCATATTTGCAAAGCGTGTATTTCCATGCTAAAATCCTGGGCCTGAGCTAACCGAATCAAAACCGTTAAAGAATTCCACATTTCCTCGATCGTTAATTGCCCCAAAGATCTTGTTGATGAACTTGATTTGCAATTCTTGATGAATCTTAAGCAAAATGCTGTTACCCTCTGCAGCCTATTGAGACTCAAAAATCTTTGAAATATATCCGTTGTGATGTGAGAATTGAACGTATGGTGAACTACTCTACTTTCGGGAATGTTTTCCGGAACCCCATACCTAGGATTGGCCAGGTTTTCTCGTCGTGGCTCAACCATTTCGGCCCATCCCACCACAATGTACAAGATTTCAAGGTGCCAGAATCCACCCCTCTTGATATAATATCAGCTGGATTGTCTTGAGACACAACGTGCTTCCACTGATAACCTTCAGTTAATTGCTGAATTTCTGCGGTTCGGTTCGCCACGAAAGTTTGCCAATGACATGGCTCTGCGCTCAGCCATGCTAGTACAATGGTAGAGTCACTCCAAAATTGAACCGTATCGAATTCTACCTGTAAGGAGTCTAGTACCTCTCTTGCTAATTTTGCTGTTATTAAAGCCTCGGAAGATTTATTGTTTAAACCGGAGCAACCTTTGATTTTGCACAAATCAACCGAACTTGATGACAGTTATTTTGATCTATCGATCTTATGTAAATTGCTGAGTCATATGCTCTTTCAGAGGCGTCCGAAAAGCAGTGAAATTGAATTTTACGTGAATGAGGACAAATCGTTTGCCTGGATATTTCTAGTGATTCCAACGATTTGATTTGTTGTTTGAATTTTAGCCAAGATGTGTGAATATCAAGTGGAAGAGATTCATCCCAACCCACTCTCAATTTCCAAATCTCTTTCATGATGAGTTTAGCCCTTATGACAGCAGGACCCACCAACCCTAGAGGGTCGAATATTTGTGAAGTAATAGACAAAATTGTTCGTTTCGTTACTCTTGTTTGTGTCATATCGATTTGTATTTTATATTGTAAAATATCCCGATCCGAATTCCATAATAACCCTAACGCCTTTGTTGTTGTGCCATCTGACAGATAATGCTCAATTTCTGAATTGTTCCTATCACCAACTAAGACCTCCGCTCGATTTGAAATCCATTTCCATAATATGAATCCAGCTTGATTTGTTGAAAATATAAACAGGATGTTCATAAAATCAGATGTGGAATCATCTGCGACTGAAAGATAAACTTTAGTCACTATCTTCCATCGTCAAGAAAACCTCTTGTGGGGTATTCATGTTGAAAAGGAAACATTTTTTTTTTCTTTTGAGTTGCTTCCGGTTTTCCTGATGATCGTGGAAGCGTGAAATAGATTTTCGTCGACAAAAATGTATTGAAGACCTAGTGAATGCGATGTCTCTCCTGCGTCAATGTTACGAATGATTTCTAGTGAGTACTCTCTTTTGGAAAACATTCCTCTTTGCCTCATTCATCTTTATGAGTTCTTAATTAAGACTGGAAGAGAAAATCAAATAACTATCTGAATGAAAATGCAAATTTTCAATTTCAGATTTTTTCCTTTGAGTTAGGGCCTTTTCAGAATATCTATCAGATGTAGTTCAATGTCCAGCGTGGCTTTAGCCGGGGAAGTAGTTGTTTTCTGTTAGACATTCACTAAAAAATAACTTCATTTTAATCGTGGATTTTTCAATTCACAGAAAAATCTTTCTATCAATATTTAATTGAGAATGTTTCCCTTTTCAACATGAATCCAGCTGTTTCAAGAATGTGGCTAACTTGATCTTAGAGAGTTTTTGCCTCAGCTACTGTCTTCGTGCTAACCAATAAATAATCCATGTGAAAATCGCGTAATATAGTTTGACTAGCTATAGGACAACTTTCAGTATTATCCCAGCCTAGCTGTTACAAACATTTTACTGCCAAAAATTATGCCGGTGCCGTCCCTGTTATAAGGACTTCATATCTTCGAAAGCGCAATAAAATATTTTGTCTATTCGTTCAAAAAAAACTCAACCGTCCGGGATGTACCCACTTCCCGGACGATTTTTCTTTGGGAAAGTAGCATTTTCCGGCCTAGTCCGGGAAGTACGTACTTCCCGGACTAGGCCGGGAAGAATTACGTCGTTGTTGTCATTGTAAATATGAAAATCTTGGTAGGTATGGTTTTGATAAATGCAATTGATCATTACCATAGCAACGAAATAACGGCTGACAGTTCATATGGAATTAGTTGTCAAAAGTTTGCATGTTTAATTTAAATAAGAATTAAAATGTATAATAAAAAAATAAAGAAATATGTCGTCTCATTGATTTGTTATTCTACACGGTTGCCGAAAAAATATTGTACGCAACACGCCCGAAAATAGTTTTTTTGGACTCACAGACTTCCAGGACTCGCCTACGGCTCGTCCTAGAATTTTGTCTATTCGTCCAAAAAAAAAATATTTTCCGGACTCGTTACGTAGATTACTAGTTCGTGCAATCGCACGCAAATTGAGTATTTCGCGTTCTCAACACAATCCGCCAAATTTAATTCCGCGGCCGCTACCCATAGCAACGACCGCCAAACCAAACGTCAGTTCCAAATTTGACATTTCTAAAACACGTCAATGACAAGGATTATTTTTTATTGAATACAGCATTAATCTTCAAATTCACAACAAATACATACTTATATAATTTTTCAGGTATTAAAACAAAAAGCGCCGAGTTTACAATAGTTTTTAACTCTGGAAAGGTGCCGACTGTTCCAACTCACGGAGCCAGGCCGACCATAGACAGGACCATGGACAGGCGACAGTCTAGAACCTAGAACGATCGGCAGTAATGAATGGCGTATTGATTTACTATTGAATTGAAAGTGTAATTTTTGCAATTTAATAAACGGCGATTTAGTTAAAAACGAGTTTTAACATATGCATTAAAAAAGAAATTGAAGGTTAACATGGGTCATTAACGATTAATTTGGTATAGATTAAACAGACTCGTTAATACGAGGCCGCCGGAAAAATATGTTTGATTCCCGCACTATGGGCAACATTTTGAGTTTCAACTATATCCACTACCCGCAGTGAAAGGGTTAATGGACAGTCTAATGAAAACGAAATTTTCATATTTTGAAGATTTCTGAAAGAACTGTATATCACCGGATATCAGTTCGGCTTATAAGTCGAGTGACAAATGATCGGTAAAATTACTTGAAGGCTGGCAATTCGTCCAATCGGCAGAGTTCATCCCAGGACTTGGAAACGAGCCAATCCGTTGGATTGACATTGGGATTATCCAAACCAACGCCGCCTGTCAACAGAAACATCCATTCCGCCGCATCGATTTCGTCCCGACTCTTCATCAGGTTTATCGTCAGCAACAACGAATACAGCAGTTTATCCTGCAAATACAAAATTTAATCGCCCTTCGATGTTTGATATTCAATCGATGGGATATTTCGATACATGTGGAACTAACGGAAATTAACAGCTGATCAGGGTGTAATCAACATCGTTGGCAGATCAAGAGGGGTGTTTGGAAAAAAGTGCTGACGAAAATATTGATAAATCGTTCCAGAGACAAAAAAGCACATAATTTCGGATAACTATATTTTTGAAATTATTTTCGTCTCGTTTGGTTCAACATTGGCATTTGTTCCAATGACCTTCTAAGTCTCTTCTGGTCTGTATTGCTTTTTACACGCTTTATATTAGCTTCACTTGTATGTTTGTAACCGACTCCTTTGGGCGCGATTTTGACCCACTTCCAGACGTACGAATGATTTGAAATTTGGCAGGTGTACATAATTCCAGTGACAATGCATCAAGAAATTTTTGATTGAAAAAAAAACAGAATGGTGGCTCCAATATGGCGTACGAGTTTTGTGATTATGGTCCGATTCACTTCAAAATTGGTATCTGAGGGTTTTCAAGGTCAGAGATTACGATTATTTTGTCAAAACTAAAAAATTCAAGATGGCGGATCCAAAATGGTAGACGAGTTTTGTGATTATGGTACGATTCTATTCAAAATTGGTATGTGGGGTTTTTGGGGTCCAATATTATGATTCTTTTGTGAAAATTGAAAAATTCTAGATGGCGGCTCCAAAATGGCGGACGAGTTTTGTGATTATGGTCCAATTCTATTCAAAATTGGTATGTGGGGGTTTTTGGGGTCGGAGATTATGATTATTTTATCAAAATTGAAGGAGTCAAGATGGCGGCTCTAAAATGGCGGACGAGTTTTGTGATTATGGTCCGATTCCATTCAAAATTGGAGAATAATAGTTAAAAAAATTGAATAATAATAATAATAGTTTGAAAAACTAAAAAACACGCTTTAATAGAAAACAAAACTAAAAAGTTGAAAATAAATGATAGTTTAAAAACTAAAGAACACGCTTTGATAGAAAACTAAACTAAAAAGTAAAAAATAATTTTGAATGAGTTTGAAATAAGAATACAGTGATTAACAACAAATTTATTTCATCGTAAAAAAGCGTGGGGTGCTTTTTAAGATATTTTCGTAATGATTCAACTTTTACCAATATCTATCCATGAAATATTAACAACAATTGACATCAAGTACCCCACGCTTTTTTACGATGAAATAAATTTGTTGTTAATCACTGTATCCTTATGTCAAACTCATTTAAAATTATTTTCTACTTTTTAGTTTAGTTTTCTATTAAAGCGTGTTCTTTAGTTTTTAAACTATCATTTATTCCAACAATGAACAACTTCTATGCGGCATGATTTCTCATACAATGATACTGTTATTCGAAATGCAAATCTTTCGTCGCGTCATCACAAATTGAGGGAGAATTCATGACTTTGCTCATTAGCAGTTGAGAATATTTGATGATATATTGTGTTATTTGATGATATACAGTGCTAGTCAAAAGTCCCCTCCCCCCCTCGTATCTTTTGAACGGGTATACTTATAATAATGAAATTTGGAGGGTGGAAATAAACGGATGTAGGCTTCTCAACTGGTCATAACAGATGACGCAATAGTCATAAATGACGTCACAAGGCCACTGTGACCAATAATTTTAAATGGGACCCTATGGCAAGTGACAGCTCGTTTGAAAGGTATTGAAAATACCTATTCAGTCATACCAATTTTGTTTGGGTTTCGGCTGATTTTGAGCACCATCTTGTTGAAACGTTATTTCCAAGTTGTCGAATTCATCTGGATTATCTTCTAGAATTTCAAGAATCAACGACTCAATATCATTTTGTAACATCTCCAGATACAATTCACCGGTTGAGTTAGCATTGAGGAAAAGAGGCCCAACTATGTGGTTTCCCAAAATACCTGCCCAAACATTTACTTTTTCTGGAAATTGAGTATGTTTTTCACGAAAGATGTGAGGATTTGTGTCACTCCAATACCTCACATTTTGAGTGTTAACATTTCCATTGAGAAAGAAAGTACTTTCGTCACTAAAACAAATTGTCTGTATGTAGCCTGGTTGTTGGTTCATTTTATTGGACATAGTTTCACAGAATTCTAGTCTTCGGTCGGGTCATCATCTGAAAGTTGGTGCACCATTTTAATTTGTATGGATGAAATTTGTTTTAGCCAACACCCTATGTACTGTCCTTTGACTGACTTCACAGATAGACGCAACTTGGGCTGTGGAAGAAGTAGGGTTTACTACCATTTCTCCAATTATGTCAATTTTTTTGTCATCACTAATTGTTGGTCGACCAGATCGTTTGGCATCTTGAACACTACCTGATGCTTCAAACTTCCGAAGAAGCTCCCTCAAATAAACCCTCGATATAGGGCGATCGGGGTACCTCTCATTAAACAGTCGTTCCGCTGCATGGAAATTGTTTCTACATTCACCAATTATTAAGATAGCTGCTACTTTGTCGACTACAGTACGTACCATTTTGCCTATGTAAACACTTAAACGTCTCGTTAAACAATAGCTTAGGTAAATTTTCAAGGTATAAACACTTTTGACAAGTAGAGGATTCAAAAACGTCAACCTTTTTGACAATTAACCAGAGGCGT
The DNA here is from genome assembly GCA_018342105.1 of Gonioctena quinquepunctata. Classification (NCBI taxonomy): domain Eukaryota; kingdom Metazoa; phylum Arthropoda; class Insecta; order Coleoptera; family Chrysomelidae; genus Gonioctena; species Gonioctena quinquepunctata. The sequence continues at coordinate 38,848 of JAFIRS010000784.1, read as the reverse complement.
ACTTTAAAATCTTTATTAATTAAATGCGAAACTATAATTTTCGTATTTCTTCAATTTATCAATAAAAATCAGCCGAAACCCAAACAAAATTGGTATGACTGAATAGGTATTTTCAATACCTTTCAAACGAGCTGTCACTTGCCATAGGGTCCCATTTAAAATTATTGGTCACAGTGGCCTTGTGACGTCATTTATGACTATTGCGTCACCTGTTATGACCAGTTGAGAAGCCTACATCCGTTTATTTCCACCCTCCAAATTTCATTATTATAAGTATACCCGTTCAAAAGATACGAGGGGGGGAGGGGACTTTTGACTAGCACTGTATGTTAATTCTAGTATTTCGTAGCTAGGATTCTCTTATTTTATCACAGAAGAAAAATAATAAAATTTATATACGACGGCGAGATGAGAAGTAATCATCCCAGACAAGTGATGCCGTCACCAGTATCAACGAAATTTCTGTCGGCTGCGTCATTCAGTTTGTGTATGAAAATAATTGGAAACGAACAACCTTTGTATTTTTACAAAACTGAATTGAATAGGATATCGTGCAGGGATAAGATATTCATTTATGAAAAAACTCAAACGATTAGATCAACTCCGAATTGATGTTTATGGAAATTCTGCTGAATTCAAGCGCGAACAAGATTTTTTTCCGATGAGCGTCTATGGTATGGTAATTGACTGACGATCGATAGAAATGCGCGAGATTGCTGAGGCTCTGGGCAATTGACGTGAACGAGTGGATAATATATTTGTATGAATACTTAGGAATTATGAGGCCAAATGGGAGCCGCATTTGGTCTCTATTGAGAACAAGCGCGACTATATGGCGATGTTCAGGCGCAGCAAAAAAAAATTTCCGAGCCGTTTTGTGACCGAGGACGCAACATCAACATCAACAAAAAGAAATATATGCAGTGCTTCTCAAAAGTCCGCTCCCCCCCCCTATTATTTTTTGAACGATTATACATAAACGAGTGAAATTTGGAAACTGAATATTAAAGGTTGTAAACTTCCCTACTAGTGATAATAGATGACAAAATCGTCAAAGATGACGTCACAAGGCCTTTGTGACCAATACTTTTGAATGGAACCCTACGGCAAGCGACACCTCTTTTAAAAGGTATCGAAAAAACCTATTCAATGATACTAATTTTGTTTGTGTTTATTGCACTTTTAATGGCTCATTAGTAAACATTAAAATGTCAATTCCATTCAGTATGATATTAGTTACAGATTTGAGAATCAGTATCTACTTGAAGAAATTGCTCGAAATGACCTCCATTTACCTCCTGACAGTGAAATATCCTATTTTTAAACTCTTCTCGTACTTTTGCGAATGTGTCTGCGGAAACAGCCTCACATTCTGCAACAATACGTTGTTTTAAAACGTCAATATTGTCAGATTCAGTGGCGTAAACCTTCGATTTAGTGTGAGGTCCGGTGATCGAGCTGGCCATTCCGTTGAACCTCGTCATCCAATCCATCTACCACGATACTCCTCATCCAAATACCGTCTTACTGCACCGTAATAGTGTGGAGGAGCACCATCCTGTTGGAATATTATTTCCAAATTGCCGAATTCATCTGGATTATCTTCCAAAATTCCAAGGATTAACGGTTCTATTGCGTTTTGCAACAGCTCCAGATAAACCTCACCAGTTAAATTAGTATTTAAAAAAAGAGGCCCAACGATGTGGTTTCCCAGGATACCTGCCCAAACATTCACCTTCTGGGGAAATTGGGTATGTGTTTCACGAAACAGGTGAGGATTTGCGTCACTCCAATACCTCACATTCTCTGTATTTACATTTCCATTTAGATAGAAAGTACTTTCGTCACTAACACAAATTGTTTTGAGATAGTCTGGCTGTTGGTTAATTTTAGTTTCCAGATTTTCACAAAATTCTAGTCTTTGGTCTGGGTCGTCGTCTGAGAGTTGATGAACCATTTTTAATTTTTATTGATGGAATTTGTTTTTTTTTCAACACCCTGTGTACTGTACTTCAACTGACTTCACAGGTAGATGCAACGTGAGTTGTTGAAGAAGTAGGATTAACTATTACTTCTGCTAGTATATCAATTTTTACTCATCAGAAATTTGTGGTCTGCCAGATCGTTTCGCATCATTGATACTACCCGTTGTTTCAAAATTACGAAGAAGCTCCCTAAAATAAGTCCTCGAAACGGCGCCATCGGGAAACTTCTCATTAAAAATGCGTTCTGCTGCATGAATATTTTGTCCTGTTTCACCAAGAATTAGGATCGCTGCTACTTTATCACCTAAAGCACGTACCATTTCGCTTCTTGAAGCACTTAAACGTTCGGCTCACAACAGTTTAACAAATTATTAAAATGTACAAAAATACTTAAAGTATCGAAAGCTGCTAAAACAGTTAAACGTTCGATCAACATTACACAAATTATTAAATGTACAAAAACTTGGACAATTACAAAAACGTCGAATTAGGGAGACTAACAAAAACGTCAGCTTATTTGACAACTATCCAGACGCGGAGCTTCAATTTGGAATTTTAGTATTAACCGATTCAATTCATCACAGCTTTGCATTTTTCAAAAGCGAGTTGCCAAAACTGCCATAAACACAAACGAAATTAGTATCATTGAATAGGTCTTTTCGACACCTTTTAAAAGAGGTGTCGCTTGCCGTAGGGTTCCATTCAAAATTATTGGTCACAATGACCTTGTGACGTCATCTTTGACGATTTCGTCATCTATCATCACTAGTAGGGAAGTTTACAACCTTTAATATTCAGTTCCCAAATTTCACTTGTTTATGTATAATCGTTCCAAAAATAAGAGGGGGGGAGGGGACTTTTGAGAAGCACTGTATGATAACATTTAAATGTCCGCTAAATGAAATCTCAATAGACGATGATATCTTGGAAAACAAATTGAACACAAAATGTCTTGATGTAGTTATTGATAATAGGCTTAAATCTGACGAACACGTCAGACAACTTAAGAGTAAAATTGCCTCCAGATGTTATGCAGTGAGGGTGGTTTCTAATGAGTTGGGTTTTCACACAGCAAAAACGGTTTACTACGCTTCAATTGACTCCCAAATAAGATATGGAATACCTTATTGGGGAACATGCAGTGCAACCCTTCTCACTCCTGTGTTGATATTGCAGAAAAGGGGTGTAAGGTGTCTCTGTAAAGTCAAACCTAGGGAATCATGCAGAAATTATTTTGCGGTCAATAAGAGTTTAACTGTCGTTGCACTGTTTATTCTTGGAACTGTATGCTTGGTGTACAAACATAAAACGGAGTTTGACTTTGTTTCTTCTCCTTATGCTACTCGTAATAGCATATTTAATATCAGACTTCCCATACCCAACTCATCATTAATCAAGGATTCCATTTTTTATAATGGTGGGAAGTTATTCAATCACTTACCAGTAGATATAAGGTCTGCAAATCTGACCAACGTACAATTCAAGAAAGCAGTGGGAAACTTGCTAGCTGATAGACCCTATTATAGCCTACATGAGTATTATAATGAATCATTTTGAAAATACGTGTATCCCATTTAATTTTTAGTGTATCTGTAATTGTTTATTCAAATATTTGGTCATTTATCAGTTTTTCTCTATACACTCTTAGTTATGTTATATTTATGCCTACAAATCTTCGTCAATGGGATGCAAAATCTTCTGACAATAAAGTATATTTTGATTTGACATCACAACACCCAGAGACCGATGGACAGTCGAAACAGTGGACTGTACCTGGCCAAGTGAAGCCGACATGTGCCAAGGTGGGTCTGTCGGCCAACAAGATCATAGCCACAGTTTTTGGGATGCGCACGGTATTATTCACATAGATTATCCTGAGAGAAGAGGTGTTGGATCGATTCGACGCCGATTCGAAGTGACAGTGGCCGCATTTGGCGAAGAAAAGAGTGCTCTTCCACTAGGACAATGCACCGGTACAGAACTATGCAGTCGCAATAGCAAAATTATATGAATTGCCCTACGAATTACTTCATCATCCATCATACTTTTTAGATTTGCCCGGCGGCGACTATTATCTATTTCGAAACCTGAAGAAATGGCTAAATTTGGGTCAAATGAGGAAGTCTCTGAAACGCAGGCCAGAAATCCTATTATTCGGAGAGTATCGAAAAATTGGAGAATCGTTGGACAGAGTTTGAGTGTAATCATTCAAAAGGAGAGAATGTTGCGAAATAAAATGGAGTTTGGCAATAAAGTTGTTTTCTTTCCTAGTTCAATTACTTCTCAGCCTGCCCTCGTAAGTCTACAGAAAATTTTGACTCATAAGATTTCCACTGAATTGGGTTTTCAAAACCACGGCACGATTATACAGAGTGGGCCATTGAAAACGAAACAGCGGCTCTGTAGGTAGGCAGAACCGAATTATATAAAAACGCTCGGACACGTCAACTACATTTTCGAGGGGGACATCGTTCGCGATGAAATTCACCCGAAATACATTCCATCCTTCGGAGCTGTGACCGCCACTCCTAAATTTCCAAATGGCAACATATGGCGAGTGATACCTCATTTGAAAGGTATTTCCCTCCTTAATATCAAACAACAAAAATTAATTAATTCTATCAATTCGTTTTCGAGATATATGAACTTGAAGTTGGGAAATAACTTTTTATTCGCTCAATCAATAAAAATAACATCTAACAATGCAACTGTTTAAAGATAATCATCATTGTCAAGGAATCAAATGTAACTGTACACCAACAAATAACATGCGATTCTGTTTCAAATTTTTATTTCATCCTCATTTAATTGATCGAAAAAAATTTAAGGTTCTTAAGAATCGATAAAAAGACGTTTTCTCGAATTCGACTCAAATGCGAGTACAACAAAAACATGTATGAGATAATTTTTTTCGCCAAATCGCAATTGTGGACGTCTATCAGTGTCAAACTGATCTTTGATTGAACGACATAAGAGTGAATTACTTGACTAAAGCTGCTGAATATATTTCGCAATAATGGTATATACGATCGCGGAAAGAGTTGAAATAATAACAATTTTTTTTAAGAATGATGAGTGCAGTAACCGTTCAGCTAATTTGTTCAATGAAACGCATCCAGATAAACTTGTTGCTAGAAAATACGTTCTAGAATTAGTGCAAAAATTTCGTCAAACTGGATCAGTAGCCAACAATAAACGAGACCCAGAACGTGAATTTCCGTTGAGAAATGAAGCTGTTGAAGTTGCACTTATAGGACAAATTCATGCAGACCCAACATTAAGCACAAGGAAATTGGCTAGTGTTACCAATATCAGTAGAACCAGTATCCGCCGAATCCTGAATCATCATAAATTCCACCCCTACAGAATACATTTTGTGAAATTATGACTAAGCGAATAGATGCTGATGAGAATTTCCTTTTCAACATCTGCTTTTCTGATGAGTCTACATTCTTTTTGAATTCGACTGTGAATCGTCATAATTGTCGTTATTGGTCAGATGCCAAACCACATGTTTTCCACGAAGTCCATACTCAAACTCCCCAAAAACTCAATGTCTGGGCCGGTATTCTTGGAGACCGTTTGATTGGACCAGTATTTGTCGACGGTAACCTGACAGGAGAAACTTATTTGGTATTATTGAATGAATTTGTTTATCCACAATTAGTAGACATCATTGGAAATGATGATCGTTACCATGACGACCACTTGATATTTCAACAAGACGGGGTACCTCCACATTACGCACAGCCTGTTAGGGCGATTTTGAATAGAATGTTTCCTGGAAGTTGGATTGGAAGAAGAGGCTCTATAGAGTGGCCAGCCAGATCTCCAGATTTAACCCCACTCGACTTTTTCCTGTGGGGTCACTTGAAAAACAAAATCTTCGCAACCGAACCAGTATCTCTGGAAGATTTACGAAGGAAAATTATTGAAGAATACCGTCGAATAACGCCGGAAATGCTACGAAATATAAGGCCTCGTTTTGAACAGAACTTGTACTATTGTATGGAAATGGGTGGTAGACAGTTCGAACATTTAGTTCATTGACAAAAATAATTATTGCGACCCTTGCTTTATCAGATATTGTTTTTATTGATTGAGTGAATAAAAAGTGATTTCCCAACTTCAAGTTACTATATCTCGAAAACGAATCGATAGAATTGATTTATTTTTGTTGTTTGATATCAAGGAGTGAAATATCTTTCAAATGAGGTATCACTTGCCATATGTTGCCATTTAAAAATTTAGAGGTGGCTGTCACAGCTCCGAGGGATGGAATGTATTTCGGGTGAATTTTATCGCGAACGATGTCCCCCTCGAAAATGTAGTTGATGTGTCCGAGCGTTTTCATATAATTCGGTTCTGCCGACCTACAGAGCCGCTGTTTCGTTTTCAATGGCCCACTCCATATAATAGCTTCTTCAGGTGGAGATAAATTAAATTTCAGAAGCAATGTTTCGTTATAAATGGGTATAGCCTGTAGTTAGAGGTATAAAAGGTAATAAATGGGTTAAGCGGTAACGGTGGGAGATCTTTCGTCATCGGGTTCAACAAAAATTTATATGGGTGTTCGCATGAGTAGGCTTTTCAATATTTGTCTGGAAAATACATCACTTCCGGTTGTTTGTGCGAATAACTTTGAAAATACCCATTTTCAGAGTAAAATGCAGAAATAACTTTTTGTAGATATCAACATTTTCTACAAAGGAATCCTCATGTCATTTCCATGAAAAATGTGTCCAGAGATATAAACAAAATGAAAAATGACGGAAGAGTTTGAGGATATGCTCCATGTTTTTCGAAAATAAGATATAGAATTGAATCTCAATTCGATATTACAAAAAAACTGTTTTTCTGGAAAATAACCTACAATTTTCTACATCCATTTCAAGCGGTGATATCTTCTGAAAATGTTGAATAGGTCATTGGTGTCGCATATTGGAACCAAAAGTAATAAATTATGGATTTCATTTGCAGAAATAACGGATGTTTACGCAATCAATTTTCGGAAAAAGTGGAGCACATCAGTGGCATCAGAAGCCTCTTACGTTTATTATTTATTATATATTTCTAGTCAAATTCCTACCTGAATATTATTTGTGTTAATAGCTGCCTTCGACATAACGAACCAAAGCTCGTATATCATGCGAAAATGAAATTAATTTCGTTGAAGGACATATAAAAACAGCGCGACTATGTTTCCAGATCAAATACATGCATACAATCAGCAAATGTCCGGGTGTATACTATGAGTCGGAAATAATAGTCAGTGACGTCAGTCCCTAGTTCAGAAACAGCACAATGGGAGCGGCAAAATAATATTATATTTTACAATAACAATCTATTGAATCGCGAATCTATAATCGCGATATGCCGCATGTTTCAAATGGGGGCACAGCGCAACGGTGTCAAATTTATTTCGGCCCGTGCAATGGATGTTACGGATTATTTGAAGCAGCCTCTATTTCAACGAAAAATCTTGGTCGAGGTTAGCAATTGTACTGATATTTATCGACGGCGGCGCGGAGGTTGTAACACTGAACGATCGAGCTAAGATGAGTCACTGACTATTATTTCCGACTCATGGTATAGTAATAAAGGGAAAAGCATACGCCACGAAGGTAGGAGAGGAATACGTGGATGAATGTGTACAAAACAAAATAGCAATCGCTTAGCAGTGTGGCATATACCTAGATCATTTTCCACCCATTTGTACCTAGTATTTTCATCAGAACTGAAAATGTATGTGACTCATTCATAACGATGAAAATGAAGTAAATAGAGATCACATTTTCATATACAGTGCTTCTCAAAAGTCCCCTTCCCACCTCTTATTTTTGGAACGATGATACATAAACAAGTGAAATTTGGAAACTGAATATTAAAGGTTGTAAACTTCTCTACTAGTGATGAAAGATGACGAAATCGTCAAAGATGACTCACAAGGCCATTGTGACCATTAATTTTGAATGGAACCCTACGGCAAGCGACACCTCTTTCGAAAGGTATCGAAAAAACCTATTCAATGATACTAATTTTGTTTGTGTTCATGGCAGTTTTGGCAACACACTTTTAAAAAACGCAAAGCTGTGATGAATTAAATCAGTTAATAATAAAATTCCAAATTCAAGCTCCGCCTCTGGATAGTTGTCAAATAAGCTGACGTTTTTGTTAGTCTCCCTAATTCGACGTTTTTGTAATTGTCCAAGTTTTTGTATATTTAATAATTTGTGTATTGTTGATCGAACGTTTAACTGTTTTACTTGGTACTTTTAATATTTTTGTACATTTTAATAATTTGTTAAACTGTTGTGAGCCGAACGTTTGAGTGCTTAAAGAAGCGAAATGGTACGTGCTTTAGGTGATAAAGTAGCAACGATCCTAATTATTGGTGAAACTGGACAAAATATTCATGCAGCAGAACGCATTTTTAATGAGAGGTTTCCCGACCGCCCCGTTTCGAGGACTTATTTGAGGAAGCTTCTCCGTAAGTTTGGAACAACGGGTAGTATTAATGATGCGAAACGATCTGGCAGGCCACAAATTTCTGATTAGAAAAAAATTGATATACTAACAGAAGTAATATTCAATCCTACTTCCTCAACAACTCGTTGCATCTACCTGTGAAATCAGTCGAAGTACAGTACACAGAGTGTTGAAAAAAAAACAAATTTCATCCATACAAATTAAAAATGGTTCATCAACACTCAGACGACGACCCAGACCAAATACTATAATTTTGGGAAAATATGGAAACTAAAATCAACCAACAGCCAAACTATGTCAAAACAATTTGTTTTAGTGACTTTCTATCTAAATGGAAATGTAAATACACAGAATGTGAGGTATTGGAGTGACGCAGATCCTCACCTGTTTCGTGAAACACATACCCAATTTCCCCAGAAGGTGAATGTTTGGGCAGGTATCCTGGGAAACCACATCGTTGGGCCTCTTTTTTCAAATACTAATTTAACTGGTGAGGTTTTTCTGGAGCTGTTGCAAAACGCAATAGAACCGTTAATCCTTGAAATTTTGCAAGATAATCCAGATGAATTCGGCAATTTGGAAATAATATCCCAACAGGATGGTGCTCCTCCACACTATTACGGTGCAGTGAGACGGTATTTGGATGAGGAGTATCGTGGTAGATGGATTGGACGACGAGGTTCAACGGAATGGCCAGCTCGATCACCGGACCTCACACCTTTGGATTTTTTTCTGTGGGGGTACCTTGAATCGAAGGTTTACGCCACTGAACCTGACAATATTGACGTTTTAAGACAACGTATTGTTGCAGAATGTGAGGCTGTTTCCGCAGACACATTTGCAAAAGTACGAGAAGAGTTTAAAAATAGGATATTTCACTGTCAGGAAGTAAATGGAGGTCACTTCGAGCAATTTCTTTGAGTAGATACTGATTCTTAAATCTGTAATTAATATCATACTGAATGGAATTTAAATTTTAATGTTTACTAATGAGCCATTAAAACTGCCATAAACACAAACAAAATTAGTATCATTGAATAGGTGTTTTCGATACCTTTTAAAAGAGGTGTCGCTTGCCGTAGGGTTCCATTTAAAATTATTGGTCATAATGGCCTTGTGACGTCATATTTGACGATTTTGTCATCTATCATCACTAGTAGGGAAGTTTACAACCTTTTATATCAAGTTTCCAGATTGCACTTGTTTATGTATAATCGTTCCAAAAATAAGAGGGGGGAGCGGACTTTTGAGAAGCACTGTATATTATTGTCGCATTTCAGTTTTGTTTTTCATGGAATTTTGTGTGAAGAACATCTGTATTTCGCATTGTTTGCATTATACTTCGATTACAGGACACCATGCGGTAGATTAACCACACGGTTCTAGATTTGAATTGTACTGCTAGATTGTTCCATATGCTAACCAGACTCATCGACGAAACCTTCTCCATTAAATGATAAAAAATCAGATAAATCATTATTTTTACTTTTTATCACGCATGTAAAAAGTATATAAGAATTGAAAGAATATCATTAATAATTCGACCAGGGAGTTGGAATTGGGAGGTGTTGGAGTTCGAAAGAGTTTCTAGATATTATATGATCGAAGTAATCTCCGTATTTCAAAGTATATAATTTGAAATTATTCCCTCAGGAAGCCAACCAACTAGAAGAAATTAATTTTTCCATCTATAAACTGAAATACAAATTCCTCCAAAATAGATTTAATCAATAAGGAAAACAACCCCAATTCAAAACAATATTCACAAATGATATAAATAATGACAAATGAAGTTGAGACTCAAATTCTCGAACTCACCTTCTCAAAAAGGCTTCTACAAATATTAACGTAGAGCGAGTAGGTGAAAAATTTCTGGAGATCTTCCAACCTCATGGTGACATCTTCCACTTTGTCGGTGTTGTCGATAGCAGACTTAAAGAGATTGATAAACCAGACCAAGGAGTACTGATACATGGGATCAATATTCGCCAAATCAGCTGAAAAATTATGAATAATAATGAAAATACGAAATTTATACATCGAAAACTAATTTATAATGTTTTTTAATTGATTAAACGGTTGTATTCAAATTGAAAGCCGACCATTTGGAAATTTTGTAACTCAATTCCCATCTACTTAAAAGTATCCGACCTGACGTACAGATGGCGGTTGTTGTTTGAAAATAATGACTATGGTAGAAAGTACCAACCATATACAGGGTGTCCCACTACGATTAAGACGGGGAATATCTCGGAATTCGAGAGTAGTAGAGAATTGTAATTCTGGGGGTGGAAATTGAAGCGTTTGGTGCAGCTGTTTTTGATATTTTGTTACCCAATGAGTTTTTTGTTTTCGGTCACGCGACATCAGATTCACAATTATTAATGGGACATCTATATATTTGGGCATTTCTATGTCCCTCCCGATAAAACTATTCCAACAAACTATCATACTTGTGGTCTAAAACGATTAATTTAAGAACTACAGGTACTTTAATATCCTTGGTCCCACGATTACGACAAACGTCTGAAACGAGCAATTGCCAAATTATTTAAGTGTAGGGTCACCCTGTATAGTTGGGCATTCCTATATTTTTTGTGATGAGTAAAACAAGGCAAAATTATAATAATCATTCATATTTCATTACGAAATCGTCGTGGGCCCAAGGATTTTGAAGTACCTGTAGTTCTTAAATTATTCGTTCTAGACCACAAATGTGATAGTTTGTTGGAAGGAATCGTTTTATCGTTAGGAACATAGAAATGCCTAAATATACAGGTTGTCCCATTAATAATTGTGAATCTTATGTCACGTGACCGAAAACAAAAATCTCATTGGGTAACATAATATCAAAAACAGCTGCACCAATTGCTTTAATTTACAACCCCAAAATTACAGTTCTTCACTACTCTCGAGCTCCGAAATTTTCCCTGTCTTAATCGTCTTGAGACACCCTGTATAGCTTGGGTTTGAAGTTTGACGACGCTATGTTGTTCATTATTTGTTTGGTAGTCATCAATAATAAACTCTCTGTGAATTTGAAAAACATGGAGAAAATTGGTGAACGATGCCGTACGATCTGCCAAAACGAACATCGCAGTGGTCTGCCAAATGTAGTGAACTACACCAGAAATGGTTGAAAAATCCATAAAATGGTATTGGACCATCGTCAACTGAAAGTAGGCAAAAAGTATTGTACATCTCATATTGACTGAAAATTTGGAGATGTGGAATGTGTGCGCAAGATGGGAGTGTTTGGTGGAGTTCCTCGGCCATAAAGCCAAGTTTTTGCGTTGATTCATAACCATGGATGGAACATGGGCCCATCACCTTAGATAAAAAAATTCACTGCACTTCCATCAGTAGGCAAAATCATGGCATCAGTTTTCTGAAATGTGCGTGGAATGATTTTGATTGACTATCTTCAGGAAAGAAAAACAATTTTCTTCTTTGCACACGGAAGGCTGGTTCCGGAACTCCATGCACGTGGGCCTCTTTACTTGGGCTCGTTGTGCGCCCACGGGATCTGAGAATCAACCGTTTTCTCTGACAAAACTCAGCAGTTTCCTCAGCTGAATCTCTCATACATCTGGGTTCAGAATTATGCTCCCAAGGCTGATCTCTCTATGGTGCACCAAAGCGGGGCACTAAGTAAGAATGTGCGACGATGTTTCGTCATCTTCCAGGCACCATCTGCATAAAGTGATGTGATGTGATGAGTGATGCCTGTTCAAGTGATTGTGTCCCGTTAGGAGCCCAGTCACAGTCCTGATATTCTGTCTGTTGAGTGACAGGATCTCTTTTGACAGTTTCTTCGAAGAAAAACAACCAACGGCGAGTATTATGCAAACTCATTGCAGCATTTGAGTGATAAAATCAAGTAAAAACTTCCATATTTGGCCAAAAAGAGAGTTTCGTATCATCAAGATAATGCACCAGTTCGAACATCCGTTATCGCTTGATTTAGCCATCTCGGATATTTTTCTGTTTCCAAATTTGGAAACATGGCTCCATGGTGAAAGATTTTCCAACAATGAAGAGGTTAAGTCCGCTGTTGATGGCTATTTCAAGGCACAATTCTCACTACAAACAGAATTGAAGGTAATGTTCATCGCTGAGAAAAGTGTATCGAGCTGAAAAAATGTAGAGAAATGAAGATATTTCATTCCAAATTTTCTGTGTTTTCCTTGTAAGGTTAGGTACTTCTGGGACTACCCTCGAATCTACCGAGAAAAGGAGCGAGCCTGAGGGTGAACATTTTCAAAATATTTGTACTCGTTTTTTCATTCATGGAATAGTTCGATTACTCCTCTAGATTTTGTTTAAACTTAGTGGAAGATATGCGAATGATTTCAGGTATAGATGAATTTAGACTATCTTCATCTCTTCACTTTCCTGAAACTACCTTCCCGGTTGAATTGTACTTCGAAATACATTGAACATTTTTGAGTTGCATCAGTAGCATAGATTTTCTGAATACCCTAAACACTGAAGTAAGTATTCTTAACACATTTTTCACTTCACTGCATCCTCATCTTCAAGGAGAGTGAAAAAAAATATATTGATATGAGTAAAAGAGGGAAGTGATCTCCAACCGAGGTCGCAATCTGCCTACTCCTAGGTTGTAGTCACTGAGGTAGGAATGTGGTGATTTCCTCTGAGGTCTCAATCTGCCTATTCCTCAGGTGTTGTCACTAAGGAAAAAAAAATATTTCCAACCGAGATCTCAATCTGCCTACTCCTAGGTTGAGTCACTAGATGGGAGTTCAGGATTTTGTAACTCGATACCGGGGTCTCAATCTGCCTACTCCCAGGGTTTCGCCCCTCTAGGTCTCAATCTGCCCACTCGTGGCGAAACCTGGGGAGTAGACAAATTGAGACCCCGGTGCCGACTCACAAAATCCTGAACCTCACCTAAGGGACTACAGATTGAGACCTCAGGGGAAATCACATTCCTACCTCAGTGACTACTATATATATATATATACATATATTATATATATATATTATATATATATATATATATATATATATATATATATATTGTAATGGAATGATGAATTGTATGAATAAAGGATTCTGTTATTATTATTATTATTAATATATTTTTGCCCCACGTTGGGCGCCACTTGTAATGGAATGATGAATTGTATAAATAAAGAATTCTGTTATTATTATTAATATATTTTTGCACCGCGTTGGGCGCTATTTGTTATGTAATGATAATTTTTTTTTTAACAAATTATTTTGTTATTATTTCGCCCCACACTTTGGGTGCCAATAGTTATGGTTTGATGATTTGAAAAATATATAAATTGTTTTTGTATATTGAGATAGCTAATTATTTTTGGTATTCTTTGTGAGCCAAATTGATATGATATAAATAGATATTTCTGCCCCTGTATTGTATGCTGTAATAATAATTGCCAGCGAACGTCACTGTTCTCTCGTCACGCTACCAACAATTATTATTTTCCTCACCACGGCTGAGCAACAGTTGGTACGCCCTTATCTCAAGGTGGCCGGTTCAAGGCAATAGAGACACTGCCACTGCTGGCTAACTTCAGTTTATTGAATGGTCTTTGGTATGTTATTGATCATTGTAAGAAAACAGAACAACAAAATATCATAAAGCAATTATCTCCTTTATTCAGGAAGACTTAAAATACCTGGCCTACGAGAAATAACTTATACTAGGGTGAATCAAACAAATATTCACGGATAATAATGATAAATCAGATCATGGATAGATAAACAGAACCTCACTTTTTCCGTGAGAGTAGTTTTCTGTTATTGTTCAAAATAGGGTGACATAAAGTTCTTCGAATGTGAAATATGTTATTTGTGAAATAGTTCAGGACCGGAAGAGCACTACTAAAGTTTTATACCTGGTTGGAACTGTTGGTGTTCTAATTATTTCATTAATCAGGATGTCTCCTCTCTCCAATCGCTGTCAGGACTGCAATACCATGAATCAGGAACCATATAGATGCGGAAATCAGCATTTGGATCCGTGGATATGTTATCATTAAGGTAATATTGGTTTTGTTTACCAAATGATGGGATTATTCCAATTTTCAGGACCGGAAGAGCACTATTAAAGTTTTATACCTGGTTGGAACTGTTGGTGTTCTAATTATTTCATTAATCAGGATGTCTCCTCTCTCCAATCGCTGTCAGGACTGCAATTCCATGAATCAGGAACTATATAGATGCGGAAATCAGCATTTGGATCCGTGGATATGTTATCATTAAGGTAATATTGGTTTTGTTTACCAAATGATGGGATTATTCCAATTTTCTTTTAGTAAAATTTTTGAGTGGCATCCGCTTGGAAATTTATTTTCGATCTCCTTGAAGCTTTGTTTTCTATCGCCTAGATACATCTTTTTCTCCTTGTTTTTTCATTTGAATTTTGAATTGGTGCACTAAATTGTCACTTTTCACTGTTTATATTTATATTGCATAATTTATATATACAATTATTTTTCCACTCTTATCATTATTTACAAATTTCAATAATAATTGCTTCTGATACCATCTCATTGCTACTCTCCCACAATTTCCAATTTTACACCTGACCATCTATTCTCCCTGATTGGCTATTTTTATTAAGACATTTGCTGTTCTATCATTGGCTACTTTTAGTTAGCTACAATTTCATATACTGTATGTTTCAAATTTATAAATGTGTTGATTACTGTTTATTCCTGAAATTTTTTTAAATTTAGACTTTTTGTTGTTTTTTGAGCAATTAAGGGTTATAATAATTTTGACAGTGTATGAAATTGATTGTTTTATAGTATTTTGACATTTTTATCTATCCATATTCTACCTAGGCTCACAATATACATAGAATTTCAAAAGTTATTCACAAACAAACTCTTGAAACCATTAACCATCTAGAAATTATTCTTTTTGTGGGTTTTCAGTCTTTTAAAATTTGGATTTAAATCCGGAGACTGAGGTGGCCATGAATATGGCCCAACTCTACCAATCCATCCATTGGGGAAAATCTGGTTCAGATGGTGCCGCACAATCGAACTAAAATGAGGAGGAGCGCCATCATGCATAAACCACATATCTCTTCGGGTTTGCAATGGAACATGTTTCAAAAGTGCATTCAAATCGTTCTGAATGAACTCCAAATAACGTTCTTCATTCAATCGTTCATGTATAACGAATGGTCCTATGAGATGGTTTCCTATGATACCAGCCCAAACATTCACGTTGAATTTCCATTGGTGTTTGGTTAGCAATATTCCATGGGGATTTTCTTCGGCCCATATATGGAGATTATGAGAGTTGATTACTCCATCTCTACTGAAACCTGCTTGATCAGTGAATAAAACTCGAGTAATAAAAGTGATATCCTCTCTTTGCTTATCCAGGAACCAATTGGCATATTCCAGTCGTGCTGGAAAATCTTCAGGTGTCATGGCATGTACCTTCTGGATGAGATATGGGTGGAGGAAATATTTTCCTCCAATACAACGGTACGCACAGCCCTAGGAGTGCCCTCACCACCTCGTTTTGGCAAAACTGAACCTACAATAATATCGAAATCAAACAACAGGCTCCAATTGATTATCCATTAGACATACCTGTCTCCCTCAAGCTGCGATCGACACGCTCGTACGTTTCTCTTGCCGGTAACGTTCGATTGGGAAAATGTTCGGCATACAGACGACGGGCTTCTGCAGCATTACCAAATGCTCATCCATACAATGCATGCATATCTGCATATTCGTTGAATGTAAACTGTTCGGCCATATCAAAACACTTCAGACTGTCCTATTAGAATATTGACAATACAATGACAACGCACCACTCAACAAAACAAAATCGCATCTCAGTTGTCATTTTTCATCCACACTAATTTTATATTTTTCTACAACATCTGTGGAAGAAATGGAACATAAATTTATTCACCGGATATTTTTCACCTATTCATGTGCAGCCGTTTTTGTAGTTTATTCGTTTGCTTTTTATTAGTTATGTCTTCCGATGTGCGTTTTTCCAGCTGAATTTATCTTCGGGTTGAAGATTTTCTCCCATGAAATCATACTTTTTGTTTACTACTTTATTTTAGCATATTTTGTATTATCCCCGTTATAAATGGTGGACGATCGGGTTTGATGTCGTCGAGTTAAACTGCATTTTTATTAAGAATCGTTGGTCTGATCGACTTTCCACACGAGCACTTTTATTCAGAAAATTGTCTACGTAACCTTATTGTTGAAAACTATTGAAAAATGATCTGTCATTTCAAAGTTTTGGGGTGTTGACCATCGGGGGTAGTCAGTTCCTGACTTTGTAGCAAAACAACTGACTCCTGCATGCAAGCTCATCGAAGGAATCCATTTGTTTAGTCAATCACCGAAATTTAGATGATTTTGAATATTCACTTTGAGAATTATCAAAGAAAAACATTTTTCATTTTGTAACTTTGGGGGCCCGTAACTTGGTAACGAAGGCTCTTAGGAACAAAAGTTATATGAAGTACTGGTGATATTTTGACCCCATCTATACATTCCCGAGAGGAAAAGAGGAAGTCCAGGAACACCCTGTATATAAAAGTATTCATTTCAATCATTCTGTTTAAAGAACAGCTCTTCATTACACTACCATCTGGAATTATCTCGTGTGCAGTGTGTGCATACAAAAAATATATTTAGCATCTACTACTGCTAGTAACACAATGCAAAAATTATGTTCCCCTGTTGAAAGGGGCCTGAATCACAAATGTTTTTCCTATATTTCCCCAATTGCTTGAGGAGAATTCCACAATTTCATGAAATTATTATCTATCATCATCCATTCTTCTAAACTGGTTGCTATCTGGAAAATAGAAAAAAAAGTTGATTATGCTTGCAAGCGCAATGGTTTTGAGCACCAGTACGCCTGATTCTCTTGACTTCACTTCGTTTACGAGGAGTTCTATAGGGTAGTTGGTGAATATATGCCAATACAGTGGCACCATAACCCATGAAATCGAAGTCGGATCCCAAAATATAGATGTTCAAAGAAGTGTTTGGTATGAAGTCTGCAGCCCACAAGCATGCACCAACCAAACAATTGAAAAATGAGAATACCGAACTAAGGTGATTTTGATTTAATTTTTCAAAAAATTAAAAGCTATAATAAGCAAACAATGAATTCAGACCGAAAATAAATAATGTAGATCATTTTTCGTGCTGACCAAACGAGTTATGGTTATGCAAACCTCTTCCGTGTACTAACAGACATCAACATGGAACCTAACATTATCAGTGGTGACTGATTACAATCGAAGATCATACGTCCTGGTAGTTCTATTCATCCACAACCAGAAACTACAGCCATTTCCACCACCATCAGCCATCTCGTCTTCAGTTCATCAGCATTCACCATCAAATGCATCTCTATCTCCTCAAAATATTGATAATGACAATATGGAAGACCTTATCTGACTTATTTGTCGTCAAAATATATCATAATGAATATAGTTGTATATAATAGTTAATAAATATATTGAAAGTAGCTTACCTCGACTGCACTCTCATTCACAAGGGAATGAAAGGCAATGAGGAAGGGCATGGTTTTGCCAAGGAAGGGGCAAACGCTTTATTTTCTGGCACAGAACCCTCCTATATGGTCTCTCTGAAGTCCACATGCAGGAAGAGTTTCGACGAAATTCCAGGACGAAGACAAGCGAAAAGGCTCCCAAACCCATCGCCAAAAAAGGCCAAGTTGGACAAGAAAGACTTGAAACTGGTAATGGGACTGAAGTATCATCTCAAAAAAATAATAGATCGGACAGTGACCTTCGCTGAAACTGCAGAACAGCGATTAAAAGTCGCTAAGCAGGTTCCTCGAAGGGGTTTCATTAACACCGTCAGATATTAGGAACTCAACTTTCAGGAAAATGATACAGTTAGCAAAGAGACTCGGAATCCCAAGTCTTGGACAGATGAAGGGTAATGTGAGGAAGATATTATAGGTAGAGGTAAGGAGAGGCTGAAGAGCCTCGACAAGTTATTACGGGACGATTCTCTCGCATTCCTCCGGAATCATATTGCTGAAAATATATGAAAGTGATACTGCAAACTTGTGAAAGAGTACCAACTAGCTGAATATCCCATTTTCATCATCGTAGATGAGAATTGTGTATTGAAATGAAGCAGCACTGGCAATCATTTCACTTGCAACCGACATATTGGTCGTACGAACTGTACACGGACACTGTGAACGAAAAACTTACTTAAAAAATATGTTGCAGTAACCGTTGCAGTTGTAGTTACATCTCACCAGTGAGTACCCGCCACAAGATTTAGCGATTGAAAATTGGTAGAAATGCTAAATAATCACACTTGATTCCAATTCCATACAAGAATTACATTAAAACGAGCTGTGTCAGCATGATATATGCAATAGATTGACATAGCATACAGAATTATTCCTCATATACCATATACCGAAACCTTTTCAGTGAAACATTATTTCGTTATTACCAATAGTGAAGAAAAGGATGGTAGAATGCACAGCGATTGGTGTATATTCCATTCTCGCCTTGTCGATTTGTTTCTCTGTCACTTCTGCTACAGCTTGCTTTGCAGTTATTTCATTCGATAAAACTTTCGAAGAACTCAGGATCTGTACTGCCGTTTCGTCTTCCAGAATATTTCCTTGAGATGTACTGAGAACTTCTAGGATTTTGTCTTCAATTTCTTTCAGGGCTCTGCAAAAAATATTTTGAACGATTTTAACAAGAATCGCCTTCATCATTTTCAATAATGGATAAAAAACAACATTGGAAATAAATGCCGAGCTTCAATCCATGCTTCCTAATTCCGTAAATCTTCAATTCAAACTCTTTGTATTTTGGTACTGCGATTGTTGTTCAGATTGAGATGAAGGAGAACGTCTGAATAACTGGAAATAGAGAGACCAATTTTTTTTAATCAAAGGTGGGGAAATATAAAGTGCTTTCTTCAATGTCCCCCCCCTTTTATTTTTTGAACGGGTCAGCTCAAAAAATTGAAACTTGGGATAATGAAATTGATGCATGAATACTATATTTTGGAGTAAAATTGACAGATGAAACTTTCAAGATGGAGACTGGGCGCCATCTGGGAAAAAGAAATTGAATTGTCTTGTGACGCATCCTCTCAAAGCTCCTGACGAATTCTTCACAACCCCAGAATATAAAGTCAATATCATCACCTACTGCAAAATGGCGGAAAATTTAATAATTGCCTGAATACATCGACGTTCAGTTCAGAAGATGCTCGAAATGATGCCTTGAACTACTTGACATTATAACAGCCTATCTGATATTCCACGGCGAACATTTTCGAACACAGTAACGTCGATATTTCTACAAATATTTATTATTCTCTGCCGTATATCCAATATTGAAGCAGGTTCAGTTTCGTACACCTTTTTCTCCATATATCCCCATAAAAAAAAGTCTACAGGTGTCAGATCTGGCGAGCAGGCTGGCTATTACGTAGGACCTCGACGGCCAATCCAAATAGTTTCTTACTTGTCCGTAGTAATGTGGTGGTGCTCCATCTTGTTGGAATACAATATCCTTATCGAATTCATTAGGATTCGCTTCGAAGATTTCGGTGCTTAGAGGGTCAACAGTATTTTCCAGCATATTCAAATACAGTTCCCCTGTTAAGTTTTGTTCAATAAATAGAGGTCCTACAATATGGTTTCCCAATATTCCTACCCAGACGTTAATTTTTCCTGGATATTGAGTATGAGTTTCCCGGAAAATGTGAGGGTTGGTGTCATTCCAATAACGGCAATTTTGTCTGTGAACCCTGCCGTTGAGATAAAATGTAGATTCGTCACTGAAACAAATATTGTGGAGATAGGTAGGATGCCTTGCAATGGTTGCCGTCATAATTTCGCAGAATTATGTTCTTCGATCAGGGTCATCTTCAGTTAACTGGTGTACCATTTTGATTTTGTATGGATGATACTCATTCCTCTCCAAAAGTCTCCACACAGAAGAAGGACACACCTCACAAACATTCGCGACGGAGGAAGTAGACTGTTGAGGATTAACTATCATCTCACCAATTATTTAAACTTGCTGTTCTTCCGGAATGGACGGATGACCTGAGGGCTTTTTGTTCTGTACACTACCGGTAGTTGTAAATTTGGTTACAAGTTCTCTTAAATATTTTCTACAGATAGGACGATTCGGGAAACGATCATTAAAAATTCTTTCGGTTTCGTGAAAGTTACGCACCGTAAATAAAAATCGATTCGATTTTTTCTTCCAATGGACGAGAATTGAACATTTTAGAGATAGTTCACGTGGTACCTATTTACTGTTACATCCCACACTATTTATTTAGGAATACTCATTTTCTCCACCCCGGCTAAACGACGTTCAGGCCGTTGTTTCGTTATCAAAAGATTAGCCCTCTTGTAACGCCACTGGGTTGAGTCAAATCGTTATTCCATATAATTAGCCTAAGACGCTAAGGACGCTTCTAGTATATAAGGCCTATACTCGATTAGTCCTTTGTTGAAAAGTTGCTCGAAAAACTACAATTTTGTTGGGTATTAGCAGCAATTTATAAAAGAATTTATTTGCACTGAAGTTAACGGACACGAGCGGCTGTATCCATTACCCTCTTTCTAACACCCAGGGAACATAGGTTGTTTATTGGGGAGTATATACCGTTCGCTTGAACTCTATATCAATAAAAAGGCACTGGGAATCAAAGAAACCTTATATTCATAAATGAAATTATACATAAGATAAGACAAGAAAACAAATAATACACTGTTATTTTTAGAATGCCACTTTTGTGGTAACTTTCAAGAAATTATAAAAAAAAAACAAAAGCTGTTAATAATGGAGATAAAAAAAATAAAATAACTAAAGAACTGCACTCTCTACAAACATCTTCCTTTCAATCCTGCATAATCCATTCCTATCTTTATAGACTGAGTCACCTTTTTACCAAAAGTAAATTGACAAAATTAGTGAATAGGACATAGATAAACAAACAAATAAGAACACAAAGAAAACATTTGATATAGGTAACAACATGCCCACTTTTACTGGTGATTTCTCAATACTATGGATTGTGAACTTAAAGGCAATTGATCCTGTCTTAGTACCTCTCGACAATGTTTCTTTTTATGGGAGATATATGTATGCATAACATGTATATTAAGAAAAGCATATAATATGAATAGGAAACCAAAACATTAATTTCAATAATAGGAATTCATTACCTAGGTCGAAATGTCCATTTGCCCTCCTTGGATCGCACTCGAATAGTTTCCCGATTAACCGGATTTATTATCTCCGACGCTTGTCATGGGTCGTTACCGGATCATGTTACAGGATGAATTATTTGTTCATTTTTATGGACATCAACAAAGAAACGTCATTCGATCGAGAGAACGCACAACACTGGAAAAGTAATTTCAACGGGATGTACTTTCGTGTTTACAACACATGAATTGAACTATTATTAGAGTGATTAGAATTGTCCGTATTTATGCGGTGAAACCATGTTTTACACTGACTCTAGTCAAAAGAATGTCATGTTAGTATTTCGTTAATCGATATGGTGTTTATCCGTGGAAAGATTTTATTTCTCGTGACAGTTTGTTTTTTTATACTGGTATTAATACGAATGCATACTGAGTTTCTCCACGTATGATAGACGTCATTATTCTACGGACTACTGTTCGGAACTAACATCACCCTTTGCGCTCCCGTTGGCTTTTATAATATTCTTCGATCGGAAGCTGGGGCGGGACTTAGTGTGTTTTATGAGTTCTTTTAATGAGGGGACATTTGTAAACATGATAAGGCTTCTGTTTGTCTAACTCGTTCTCGCGTATCTTCTGTTATAATTGGATAATATTTTACTGCCTGACAGGTAGTGGTCGGCTAGTCTGGGAAATAATGACCAACAAGGATGTTTAAACATTTATCGGTAGCGATAACCTTTGATTTATGAGTCGGATACGGCTCTTAATGATGTGGGCTGGTGTGACTGTCGCTTATCGGGATTTTTTAATGGTTTTGTTTGTGCTCGGACGGGTGTTAGAATTATGGATTCGTTTTCGGTAGTGAAATAAAACTGATTGTCTTATCTATCAGTGACGTTGAATAGTGGATGATATCCCGTGGCAAGTTTGAATTCTCTTTTGTAAAAGGATTGATCATAACAAATCGTCCCTGCCCGTTAAAAAGGTCTCTACTCTGAATAATAGGACCTTTTTGTTCATTATTGAATGAAAATATTTGGTTCCATGTTTTATGGTATGAAATCATCTTTGTTGTTACCTATAGAAATGATAGTCTGTGCTGAGTATGGTATTCATCATCTCAGAGGTTTATTATAAAAAATAAAATAAGTAAACAAAATGCTGTACACATAAAACACAAGTTGGCATGTATGAAGAAAGAGAAATAATGTCTGTTCACTGTATAAGAGTTCATAAAACTAAAAATAATAGTAAAATGTGACAAGTACACACAAAAGAAAATTTTACAACTGGCACTGCATCAAACTTGAATAGAAAGTTCTGTCTCGTCACCATTTGAGAGTTCAGGGGATCCTGAGGACCGGTATCTGTCACTCGGTCGGGAGTGACATGGCGATGTTGAACGCCTGAGTGATTATGCTCGAACTGGCAGCTAGGGCATCACTGGGGTTGTCATCAGAATCATCGTCCGGGGAGGTGTAGTCGGCTACAGTTCTTGAGACATAGCTGGCGACTCGGTTGGGGTTAGTTGAGTCCAGGCTATTCTTCCTTCGGGGTGGTGCGTGTCGGTTTCGATCGTCGGTGCAAACCTGACAATTGCATACGGGCTTCGTAGGTGTGTTTTCAGTGTTTGTCGTCGGACCAGGGTTTTCGGTGTGGGTCTGCAAATGCCGGGTACTCTCGGTGGTGCAGTGGAAACAATCACACTGGGTAATGTTTCTGGTGTCCAGTAGTCTCATGTATTCCGCATGATGGCGATTAAAGTGCAAAATTGAAAATGCGATGTAGGTGCGCACGTGCTCGGATGGCGGTTTCTGCATCCACGTATTCACGTCGTAGAGCAGATTGTTTACGGATGCCTTCAGGATGCTTCGCTTCGTGTCGAAACTGGCAATTTCTTTAACGGAGTCTAGCAGCATCTCCATGGGGTAGCGGGTGTTGGTAACGTTTTGAGCACGACTGATTTTATAAACAAAAGATTTGTTGGCTGATTTACGTGGTGTTTCGTGTAAAAGTTCGGAGCACAATAATGTTCAATCTAGTCCCACGCACGTATTTATATAGACTCGATATCTCCTTATTTTAATTCTCACTAGGGGTTAATTGTTTATGGGGTCAGCTTTACCGTCCTTTCGGAGTTATCTTATCTTAGGAATGAGGCACTTATTTTTAATATTCATTGGAAAAGGGTCCCTTTTCTTAGCTTCACTATCGCGAACTGGGAAAAGATCATTTTATTTGTGACGGGACGTGAAGATCACATTATTTATAGTAATTTTAGGTCAAGCGTCGCGTAGAGGTAATAAAATGTCCTTATTTATTGTGATTATATATTTTTCGTTTCTTGGGTCCAAGATAGGCCTTTGAATGGATGTGAGTTTATCGTCGCATAAATTGTTTCTTTCGGCTGAGGGGGTGGTATCTCAATGCCAGTTTGGGTAGGTTGAGATTCAATAACCGTGAGATTGTTATCCGTCGACATTTCTGCAGGAACTTGTCGGGGTAATTTATGGTTGAGTACAAGTAGCGTCAACGTATCCCAGAAAGCTGCGATTACATGGTAGGTACATCCAGTGATTCTGTGTATGGCTATCATGTTTATGGCTGTTTCCATACAGAATTTTATTATCCTTATGCAAAAATATATCCCTAAGAAACTGCTGGTTACGTCTCCAATGAAAGTGAATACTCCATATAGTTTTTTCATAGTGCTGTTGGCTAGTTTTTCTATCTCCTCGGGGTTGAACAGGTTTAACGTAGAGAAACCCTGATCTGATACGGGCTTATTGGCCATTTTGTTTATCAGAATATTATTTACTGCTTGTCTTTCGGACGAAAAAAGTATTATTTCTTGGGCTTGTCTCATTTCTTCGGTTGTGTATATCCCACCATCACCAATAGGTTGTATTCTGGCTAGTTGCATTTGTTGTTCTTCACTTATGGATAATTCTACAGGGGGATTTCCTGCTATGGGATAGGGGTCGTAGGCTAACCAAGTACCTTCTATATAATATTTGGCTGGAATGATTGAAGAACATTCGATCTGTTGTCCTATTTCCTGTATAGTTCGTGTTAATGGCGCCATAAAATATGTTTTGTTTAAATATGTCACAGGCAACTCTTGATAACAGTTTTTCTCTCTCCTGATTTGAACTATAACCGGTGTGCATTTCAACAAATATAGTACTTCTCCATTTATTTTTGCAATATACCCTGGGTCTTGGGATAGTAACTGTGATATGAGATTCGGAGATTGTTGTGCCATCAATAATCTATTCTTGAGAATTTCTCTTTTAATATACACCTTCTGTGAATAGTGTCGGCGAGCATCGTGTTCATACTCCTCTTAAACGATTGCTCGATATATAAAAATTTCGAATTTACATAAGTTATTATATCGGCAGTTGGCTCCCCTGAGGTAATAGCGAAGTTTACTTGAGATGGGGTCATATTGCTGGGTAGTTCGATGATTAATATTCGGGGATGTTCTGTCAACCACATTTCAAAATCACAAATTCGCTTCTTTTTAATTAACTGCACGGCAAATAGTTTCGTCCTGTCTTCAATAACCATGTATTGGTTTATGTCCGTCTGACTTAGTTTCTCTATTATTTTAGTTGCTTTTCCTTCGTAGAGTTGTCGGTACCTTCTACATTCATGAGGTTTTATAGGGTCCCAGGCTATTTCTCCTTGGAACGCATCCATACAATATCCTGTACTAAATTCGCAAGAGAGTTGGTTCTCCAAACTAATTGTATTGGTATCCAGGTGTGCTATTGCGGAATAATCTTTCAAGATGATCTTTGCGGTTGCAGTAACCACAACATCTTTATATACCTTACCTTGGAAGGTATAGGTGGCACCTTGGCATTTACCATTTTCCTCTAATTCTCCGGCTATCACGATTCTCGCGGTTTGGGTGGTGTTGGGCTGTAATTTAATTATATCTCTAGAAAAACCTCTGTATTCCAAATACTGATGTATCTTTAAGCATTCTGCTTTTCCTACGGTTTGCATAAATGTAATTAGGCTATCCGGTATAATAGCTGAGTGTGAGAACATGCCACAATGAACCATCAGTTGAGTAATTTCTACTAAACAGGACTTAACATGAATGGTTTCAAATTTCTGTTTCTCAACCGCGTATACACGAAGATCCTGTACGGTGTATGCATTGGATAATTCGGGACATTTTTGTACATCTCTTAACGATATCGCAGTAATATTGGCGGTTGGATTTCGACAGTCGTAGGCTATTAATCCAACTGTACCGGAATTTCATAATTAAAAATAACAGTCCCCAGTATCAAGATTATTTTTAACTGCGACTTTGACCTGTTAATTCTTATCGTTTCATTTTCGGTCGATACGGAATCGTCTGAACCCTCTGGTATAATTCCATCGTTGGCCCATTTCCTACACTTGTTCCTTAATTTCGAGTTTTTGACCTGCGTATCTTGCCCTTTTTGAAAGATTACTTCCTATCTTGTTGTAAAACAGATGTCTCGGAGATTTGTGAAGGAAGGGACTAGGGAGCTTCGGAGGGTGTGACCGCGCTGCAGGTAGAATGGTTCAATGTTTATAATCACGGCTATTAACTTCACTTATCGTTCAGCTGACCGGGTTAGGTTAGCGGTATAGTCTCGTATTTTCTCCGCACTGGTTCACTTGGTAGGGTTGTCTCTATTAACGTCCCAGGATAATAGACCAATTGGAAACTATGTTTTGGCAAGGAAAGCAAAAAAAAAAAATTTTTTTTTTTTTTTAAATTTAGGTCACGGTTAGACTGTATCCTATACATACATACATCTCCTAGATTTTCTCAATTAATTAAAACTATATATACATACATATCTTTGTTGCATTCCCAGTGCATTTCAATTTACATGAAGTATTGTTTTTACTGATGTTTGCCGTTTTTTGTCAAAATCCAAGGTTCCTCAGGTACCTGTCCCCGCGACCTTGTTTGGTAACCATGATTTACTTCAGGGACGCTTTCCCGATCTTCGTCCGATGTTTCACTGGGGTTACGACTTTCGAAACTGTCCACATTTTCTAGGGGTAGTTCGTCTGGCCTAGGCGTTAGCGCCATTTCTGAAACAGGTTCAGTTCCTACACTATTTTCGTTTCCTACGCGTGTTTCGTGGCTGTTATTTAAATTACGATATTTTTCCAACTCTTCGGGAGTGATGCAATAATTCATGTCCAACATTTCGGGTTCTTTGTTGTATACACTGGGGCGATTTTCTCCACTTTCCTTAGGGATTTCTTCTTTGACGGAATTTCTACAGTCTTCGAGGATTTCTATATTCTTATAAACTTTCAGTCGATTTGCGTGTACAACTTGGCTTTTGGTTTTTCCTACCTGTTGTATTTCAAAATTGACAGGTGATAATTTTCTTAAAATTCTCCACGGTCCGGTATATCGTGGTAACAATTTTCGAGCTAGTTTTTGACCGGCTCTGACATTGGGAGGCGTCTTTAAATATGCTAACGATCCTATGGGAAACTCTTTTAATTTAGCCTTTTTATTGAAATTTCGGTGTGATTTTTCCGCGGCAGTTTCTACGGATTTTCGGGCTTTTTGATGGGCAACTTGCAATCTCTGGACCATTTCTGAGGCGTAGTTTTCTAAGGTATCATACCTTATACGGGGTGCTCTTAATGTTAGATGATGTGGTAGTAGCATGTCTCGGCCAAACATTAAGAAAAAGGGGCTTTCCTGTGTGGATGAATGAATCTGATTTCTTATAGCCACAAGAGCATACGGTAACTGTTCGTCCCAATCGGATTGTTGTTCAGTCACTAGGTGTGATAAGGTAGTTTTCAAGTGTCCATGGAATCGTTCTACGATGCCGTTCGTGGCGGGATGATATGCTGTAGTATTCAGTTTCTTGATTTTTAGTCGTTGGCAAATTTCCAGAAATAGAGCAGATAAAAATTGAGATCCTCTGTCACTCAATAAATATCTTGGTGCTCCATAACGTAAGATGATATGTTCTACAAATACTTTCGCTACCGTCTCGACAGTAATATTAGGTATTGGAATGGCTTCGGCATATCGAGTCAGGTGATCAATTGCTGTAAATATATACTTGTTTCCATTTCTGGTGGTGTTTAGTGGTCCGACTATATCGATGGCTACAATTTCGAATACTGCTTCCGGAATAGGCATTCTCTGCATTTCCGTTGGTTTTTGGTTCGTAGTTTTATGAATGTTGCAGGAATGACATTTCTGTATGTATTCATTGATATCTTTCTTCATGCTAGGCCAGTAAAATTCTCGTTGGATGGTGGTTAGAGTTTTCTTTTGTCCTCCATGACCAGAAAATATGTTATCATGGTACAAACTTATAATTTGTTTTCTAATGACCTTGGGAGCATAGATTTTGTCCCGACGCTCGTCTACTCGTCGTTTCACGTATAAAATTTCTTCGTGAATATAAAAATTGTCATCTTCGTCGGTCAATGTAGGTACTAATGCAGAAATTTGGGGGTCTGTCTTCTGCATTTGCGGATGTCGTCCAAGTGCCATAACGTTTCAACTACAGGTTCTATGTTTTCACTGGATTTACTAAGCACACGTACTTGGCAGTCTTCTGTTATTCTTTGAGTCATTTCCGCACTATGTTCGTCTGTTTTTATCCTGGATAAGGTATCGGCATTTATATTATCTCGGCCTGGTCTGTATTTGATAGTAAATGAGAATTCCAGGAGTGCCATGGCCCATTTGGCTAGCCTGCTACTTGGATCTTTGATAGACAATAAATAAGTCAATGGCCGGTGATCGGTAATGATGGTAAAGTGCGTACCAGTCAGATAGCACCTGTATTTCTTTACAGCCCAAATCACTGCGAGACATTCTCTTTCTATCGTAGAGTACCTAGTTTCAGCGGCATTCAAAGTTCTGCTCGAGTAACAAATGGGATGTTCGAATCCAGAATATTCTTGACTCAAAATTCCACTTATGGCGGTCGCGCTGGCATCTGTGGTAACCACAAAAGGTCGAGAAAAATCGGGGTATTTTAAGATCGGAGGGGAAATTAAAGCTTCTTTTAGTGTATCGAAAGATTTTTGTTGTTCTTGTCCCCACTGGAATTTTACCTCTTTTTTGGTGAGTGCTGTAAGCGGTTGGGATATACTCGAGAAGTTTGGTACAAACTTTCGGTAAAATCCGCATAATCCCAAAAATGCTCGGATGTCTTTCACTCTTCTTGGTGGTGGATAATCCTTGATAATTTTAGTTTTTTCGGGATCTGTTTGGCAACCTTTCTCGGAGATAATATGTCCAAGGTATTTTGCTTCTTTTTGCATAAAATTACACTTAGTTGCTTTGAATTTCAAATTACTGCTCCTCATTTGTTCGAAAACATTGCGTAATCTGTCTAAATGTTCTGAGATGTTGGGTCCACTAAAAACGATGATATCGTCCAAGTATACTAAGCACTCCTTACCTATATATTTCGCAAAAATGTTCTCCATCTGCCGGCACCAAGTGCTAGGGGAGTTCTTCATCCCCATAGGCATACGGAGAAATTCGTAGTGTCCGTTTGGTGTGGAGAAGGCACTCTTCTCTCTGTCTCTTTCATCCAATTCAATTTGAAAATATCCACTAGCTAGATCCATCACACTGTATAAGCTAGTACCTTGCAACTTTTCGATCGTATCCTGTATATGTGGTAATGGGAAAAATCTGTCTTCGTGATGGCATTCAATTCCCTGTAATCAATGCACAGTCTGAACTGGGGATCTTCTCCGGGTGCAATTTTTTTCAACCAGGATCGCGGGAAAACTCCAAGGGCTACAGGATTCTTTTATTATTTCGTTATCCAACAATTCCTTAATTTCTTGGTGCATTATCTTCTGCCGCTGGTAAGGAATTCGATAAGGTCGTTTCGAAATAGGCGGAACATCCTCAGTGTGTATCCTGTGCTTTACTAGATGGGTACAAGTTAATTTTTGACTAGGGGCCTTAAATACATCAATGTACTCCTTGATGAGGGTGGCCAATTTAATTTGAGCTTCTTCCGTTGGATTCTCGAGATGTAATTGTTGTAAAATTTTCTGTTCATCTTGTAGGTTTATGCTACGGATCATGAGTCCATTAGTCGTAGTTTCCACTTTATTTTCTGTATCGGCCTCGAAACCATGAGCTATAATATGTTTCCGGGGTATGATCAGTTCCTGTTCCAAAATGTTTATTATTTTGATGGGTATTTCGGTATCATTTTTTCCTATCGATCTCGCGATCATCAGCCCTTTTATAGCTGCTTTATCTTCAACTATAATATTTTCCGACAATAATTTTCTTTTTGTTCTAACCATACATATTGTCATTGCTCTAGGGGGTAAAATCATATCTTTTGGCAAGTACAGTCCTGTCCCATAATTTTCTTCAGTCACTTTTTCACCTCCCTGTATAACTATTTTTTGTTTACTTCTGGAAGATTCGGCGTCCCGAGTTTCTATCCTTCCGATAAGTAGTTCATTCTCTGTTTGACTGGCTTTATTTTCATAAAATTTTCTATACCTTGTTTTCATCCGTTCCTGGCTCTTATTTGCCTCCTCGTATCGGTGGTCTGTCTGTTTAGTGCGTATATTCTCATACCCAGACTTTTCTTCCTGCTCACTGTTGAGTTTTCGGGATAATTTAGATTTTCCTTTCCACTTCCCTGTTTCTTTAGGAGAGAAATTGTCGCCCTTAGACGGACATATTTCTGCTTTTCGGCTGTCCTGTGCGAACGGCGGGATGTCTTCCACGATTTTCGTTTTCAGAGTTTGGAGTTTTTCCATGTCTCTGGCATTAAAAGAGTCATCCTTGGATGAACTGGCTTTTTCAGTACGAATGTCGTTCAGGCTTCCCGTGCCATATCGCCTAACTAACCTTCCTAATATACAGGGTGTCTCGGCTGTCCCAATATTCCCGATGGATGGTGGAGTTTTCTCATCCTCTCGTGGTGAGATTTTCTTTTCTCTATTGTTCGTCGTTCTGTCAGTGAACAAGGTCTCTCTTAAATCCTTATTCCTGTTCTGCTTCTGTAAACGCTTATCTCTATCTTTCCTTTTCCTTTTCGACTTTTTTGGTTTTTCAGTGGACGTGGCTTTCTCTTGATACCGTGTCTCCTTTAAATCACGTTCTTCTGCCTGTCCTGGATTTTCTACTCGATTTCTGTTTGAGTCGGCCGACCTCATTTCTGGATGTGAAAATTTAGTTCCAAATACTTCGCAGTCTGATGCGGGCCGTTTTCGTCCAGCTATCTATCGTAGTAGTAAATTCTTTCAACTGTTGCTCTAAAATTTCTAGTCGTTTGTCCCATTGGTTTTCCTTCTCATTTTCCGTATGATAAATACGTTTTGGCTCGTGGTGGAGTTCAATTATTTCTTCCATCAAATACATTTTGTTTGCTCTCCAATCTAGCTTTACTTGATACTTTTGCAGAAAGTCTAGACCTAAAATTATTTCTGTGCTCAAATGTTTCGTTTCGATTAATATAAATTCGTGCTCGATTTGGGTTCTTTCATTCAGTTTTATTGGCAAAACTACGGTACCTATATATGGAATTCTATTTCCCTGTACGTCTTTTAAATTGAATTTTTCTTCGTAATTAACTTTCATACCGTGCGTAATGCTAACGTGGGCCAACGATACTTCGGCACCCGTGTCTACCAGGGTAGTGCGAAAAATTCCATCAATTTCTAGAACTATGACGTTTCGCTGGGCTTCTCCCGTGGTATAGGTTAGTATCGTGTGTGTTGGCCTCCTATTTACCGTGTTGCGTTTTAATGGCGGTTGTCTGCGGTTCCCAACGGAGGAGAATTGCGAACCGGGTGGCCATTTAAATTTCTTCTGTCCATATTTCTTTGTCCATTCCTGTTTTTACAGTTGTACGACATATGACCCGGCTGATTACAATTGAAACAAGTTCTGTTTTTTAACCTACAGTCCCTAATTTCATGTCCTCTTCTACGACAATACTGGCATGTCTTTATCGTTGCTGGTGGTCCATTTGCTGTGACATTTCTAAAACTTCTCTCTCCTGGCCTAGTTAGGTTTTCTATGAGCTCTTCTTTATCGGCTAGTTCGATAGCTTCGGTCAGTGTATCAGGACTAGCGGATAGTATGCGTTTCCTGATGGGGTCCAATAATCCCATAGCAAACTGCGTGATTACATCTTGCTCATGGCGTTGCAATAATATCCGATCTACGTCAGCTGTTCCGGTTAAGACTAAAATTTTGCAGCACAAACTTTCAGACGTGCCAAAATTGGCGGCAAGTTTCAGATCTACGTTGTCGGCATTCTAATAATTCCCTTTTGTCCTGCCCTGGTATTTTAGCTATACCAAACTGTTCCTGTAAACCTCTTTTCAATTCGTTCCATACTGCTGTATTTCTCAATTGATTGTCGGCGTCAATGAGTTGTTTCGCAATGCCTCTTAGTTTCAATCGAACGATAGATACTATTTGCAATTCTGTCCATCCAGCTAGAGCGGCTGTATCTTCAATTATCCTAATAAAATCTTTGATACTCGTCTGCCCGTTATAATAGGGTATATTATCTAATGTGATTGCTATTGTTGGCTCTGGATTTGGCAGAACCTGCACTACAGGAGTTGTTGTTGACGAAGGTCCCCCTGGAGGAGTCATATTGAGAACTTTCCTCCTTTTGGATGAATTATTTACTAAATAAAATCTTTCTTATACTTTTCTGATATTGAGTTCTGCGAATTGTTCGGTATGACCGTTTTATTTGTATATATGCGTTAATGTACTTCCTCAATTATTACTCGCACACCTGACATCAATGTTACATCCCACCTATTTATTTAGGAATACTCATTTTCTCCACCCCGGCTAAACGACGTTCAGGCCGTTGTTTCGTTATCAAAAGATTAACCCTCTTGTAACGCCACTGGGTTGAGTCAAATCGTTATTCCATATAATTAGCCTAAGACGCTAAGGACGCTTCTAGTATATAAGGCCTATACTCGATTAGTCCTTTGTTGAAAAGTTGCTCGAAAAACTACAATTTTGTTGGGTATTAGCAGCAATTTATAAAAGAATTTATTTGCACTGAAGTTAACGGACACGAGCGGCTGTATCCATTACCCTCTTTCTAACACCCAGGGAACATAGGTTGTTTATTGGGGAGTATATACCGTTCGCTTGAACTCTATATCAATAAAAAGGCACTGGGAATCAAAGAAACCTTATATTCATAAATGAAATTATACATAAGATAAGACAAGAAAACAAATAATACACTGTTATTTTTAGAATGCCACTTTTGTGGTAACTTTCAAGAAATTATAAAAAAAAAAAAAAGCTGTTAATAATGGAGATAAAAAAATAAAATAACTAAAGAACTGCACTCTCTACAAACATCTTCCTTTCAATCCTGCATAATCCATTCCTATCTTTATAGACTGAGTCACCTTTTTACCAAAAGTAAATTGACAAAATTAGTGAATAGGACATAGATAAACAAACAAATAAGAACACAAAGAAAACATTTGATATAGGTAACAACATGCCCACTTTTACTGGTGATTTCTCAATACTATGGATTGTGAACTTAAAGGCAATTGATCCTGTCTTAGTACCTCTCGACAATGTTTCTTTTTATGGGAGATATATGTATGCATAACATGTATATTAAGAAAAGCATATAATATGAATAGGAAACCAAAACATTAATTTCAATAATAGGAATTCATTACCTAGGTCGAAATGTCCATTTGCCCTCCTTGGATCGCACTCGAATAGTTTCCCGATTAACCGGATTTATTATCTCCGACGCTTGTCATGGGTCGTTACCGGATCATGTTACAGGATGAATTATTTGTTCATTTTTATGGACATCAACAAAGAAACGTCATTCGATCGAGAGAACGCACAACACTGGAAAAGTAATTTCAACGGGATGTACTTTCGTGTTTACAACACATGAATTGAACTATTATTAGAGTGATTAGAATTGTCCGTATTTATGCGGTGAAACCATGTTTTACACTGACTCTAGTCAAAAGAATGTCATGTTAGTATTTCGTTAATCGATATGGTGTTTATCCGTGGAAAGATTTTATTTCTCGTGACAGTTTGTTTTTTATACTGGTATTAATACGAATGCATACTGAGTTTCTCCACGTATGATAGACGTGATTATTCTACGGACTACTGTTCGGAACTAACATAACCCTTTGCGCTCCCGTTGGCTTTTATAATATTCTTCGATCGGAAGCTGGGGCGGGACTTAGTGTGTTTTATGAGTTCTTTTAATGAGGGGACATTTGTAAACATGATAAGGCTTCTGTTTGTCTAACTCGTTCTCGCGTATCTTCTGTTATAATTGGATAATATTTTACTGCCTGACAGGTAGTGGTCGGCTAGTCTGGGAAATAATGACCAACAAGGATGTTTAAACATTTATCGGTAGCGATAACCTTTGATTTATGAGTCGGATACGGCTCTTAATGATGTGGGCTGGTGTGACTGTCGCTTATCGGGATTTTTTAATGGTTTTGTTTGTGCTCGGACGGGTGTTAGAATTATGGATTCGTTTTCGGTAGTGAAATAAAACTGATTGTCTTATCTATCAGTGACGTTGAATAGTGGATGATATCCCGTGGCAAGTTTGAATTCTCTTTTGTAAAAGGATTGATCATAACATTACTAGTAAAACCGAAAACTAAATGAGAATATTTCAACTGAACAATGATGTTCGTTGTCGTACTGACATTTTTTGTCATTTTTTGTTTAAACAAAAAATAACCTATCAAACCTTATCAGGTTGTTGGGATTGCCATATGGCAGAGAAAAACTAATATTTCTAGATGTATCGATATTAATGTGTTTGTATGCAGGTAATTATTAAATATTCCGCCATTCTGTAGTAGGTGAAGATATTGACTTTATATTTCAGGGTTGTGAAGTATTCGTCAGGAGCTTCAAAATGATGTTTCACAAGCCCCCCTTTCAATCTAATTTTTTTTCCCAGGTGGCGCCCAGTTGCAATCTTGAAAGTTTCATCTGTCAATTTTACTCCAAAATATAGTATTCATGCATCAATTTCATAATCCCAAGTTTAAATTTTTTTAGTTGATCCGTTCAAAAAATAAAGGGGGGGGGGACATTAAAGAAAAGCACTGTACGTACCAATATATGATTTCTAGAAATCAGTAATTGCAATTATTCAATTAATAATCTTGAATGTACAACCCCTTATTTTTTCTTGGTGTGTAGGATATAATACTTGA
This sequence comes from Gonioctena quinquepunctata, assembly GCA_018342105.1. Taxonomy (NCBI): domain Eukaryota; kingdom Metazoa; phylum Arthropoda; class Insecta; order Coleoptera; family Chrysomelidae; genus Gonioctena; species Gonioctena quinquepunctata. The sequence goes on along the minus strand of JAFIRS010000784.1, from coordinate 3,884 downwards.
TTTACTTGGATTGATGAGAAGTCTGTTGTGGCTTTAACAAATGCGTGAAAAACGTACGATATTTATACATGCATCGGTAACTCCACATGGACGAAATCTGTGATAAAGTCTAAGTGTGCAGTGAATATTATGATAAATAAGGTGCCCAGTAAGGATCCCTGTTGAATTCCAGATTTCAGAGTAACCGAAAACAATTTTTATCAATGTTGATTCCACCAAGCAATCAACCGAAAAGTAATATCGTATCATATCTGATAGCTCTAAATAATGAAGGATGGTTAGCAACAAGTCATGGTTTATGTTATCAAACGCCCAACTGAAGTCAAGCAAGCCATATCCATTGTTGTTTCTAGGATTTTTGAAAGGGCTGGAAAAATACTGCATTCCCTCAAGTGCTTATATTCGACTTGTTCGTTTTTTCGGTACAATTCTCGAAATTATTTCATTCCATGCTTTTGGAATGATACTTTCTGATGGGTAACAATGGACAATACGTGTAATAAAAGTTATAGTGTGAGTATAGTTCGATGTCCATGTTAAAGTTGTTGCAACCAACAGCGTTGGTCTTGAACTAGTTTCATATACGAATAGGTCGTTGAGGAGATGATGGAATTGTGTTAATATAGTTAACTTCATCAAAATTGAGTTTTTCGTGTAAATCAATGGATTGATTAGGTAGCAATTTAATATTTCTCATGGTTCCTCTCTTTCATCGATTCCATTAAACTGTTGAGCAAAATTTTCCTCTTCTCCTTTTTTACAGTGAACTGAAGATGTTATTCAGATTAATTGGGTCCGTTTGAATTTTTTCAGTGCTTTTTCTCGTATTTTCATAATTTCTTAGAGATTTTAAGTAAATGAAGGCGCCTTAGGTCTGAATTCAATAATTGGTGTATGCCTGTGGAACAAGTTCGATGAAAGATCAACAAACAATTTTATTGATGCCATCCTGGTAGTTTATTACAAAAAGTGTAATTTCTATATGTACAGAATTTAGGTCCATGTTTCTTGGTGCATATTTCCATATCAGAGTAAATAAGCATGATAGTCCATTAGTATTCTAACCAGTTAAATAACGTCATAAAGAGAAGCCGTTTTATCAGTTATTCCTGTTGAACTATCCACCACTTGACACATCGAAAGATTCTAGACCAGATGAAAAGTGTTCCACATTCGTGGAGTTCACTTATATGTTACCCCACTGATACCTCAATGGTGTGGTCTGTGTACTACACCAATGGCAAACGACTGATTTTCGATTGATATCTCAATTCACAGTTGCTCTTAACTTTTTTGGCTTTCTGGAATGGTAATCAGCTGAATTTGATTTTAAGTCAGAACTCACAAAACAGTAGATCGGTCTAATATAAGTAGTTTGATATGGGTGTTTTTTTTTATTATCCAAATTAACTTTCAGGTATAACTTTTGAAAATTTTTACGAATCGGAAGAGTTTCATGCCAATTTTTTTCCTAGATTATTTATTCCGAAAATGTCTGATTTCATCGGAATAAATTGTTATTCCTGAACTGAAATTAATTATTACCGAAATGAAGATCAGAAATTTTTAAAAATATTTCCTAATTAATTTTACTACACATGTTTTTTGGGTAACCTTCCACAGTCTGAAAATGAAAATATAATCAGGAAAATATATACAAGTGTAGAAAGGGCAAACTAATTAGTTCACCCCGATAAGTTATTGCGTTCACCAAATTATAGGAAAAGCTAAAGAATATGAGATCACCCAGTATCTTCACGAAATTTTTACAGGTGCTTCAAAACATGGTAAAAACAGTATAGCAATCGAGAATTTTGCGCGGAAAAGAGAAGATTATGAGATATGGGCCCCCGAAGTTCCATAAAGAGAGGTTATAGGATATCACTTTTGGAAATTATAAACTGATATAAACAATTTCTATTTACACTAAAATAGTAACTGCACACACGTTTTACCTTTCAGTAATATTAAAATCACATAATTTTCGATAAAGACATGAAAAAACTCTTACTTTTCATATTATTTTACAGAAGAAATGCCAAAAATCAAATGTTATGATTATTCGAATCTTGAAGTTCATTGATATGCGACGTTGCCTATGTCTCCAAAAGGGGAAAAGAAAATACTGAAATTCAATGCGTCATACATATTGAGCATATAAATGATAAGTATTACAGCATGAAATAACGATCTGATATCTGTGTTTGAAATGCAAAGTATATTTCACCACGCTTCTTGATAGTGATTATAATTTTGAAAATTAAGCATGGAGTTGATGTGCCGCATTCAGAAAGTTACCAAACATATAAAATAATGTGACTTCAGATTATTTTGTTTTAAGTAATTTTAAACTGGACCAAGAAACGCATTTGGATTGGATCATCCAATTAATTTCTTACGTAAAAAGAAGGAAAATAACCTAACCTAACTTGGCTAACCTTGTTACCCAAGTTGAATGCAATCTAATCAATCTTACAAGGCGACGCTGCGCTCCGCTCGCGAAAATTTCGATCCAATTAATTGCGAAAATCCGGATTGGCCAAATCCACTTGAATAGTTGGCAACGTGGCATGTCCATAAAACGCCAAGATCAATGCACAATGCAACCACCAATATTTGATTTTTGACAGTTCATGTGAAAAATTTAATGAAACATAATCGGAGTTTTTTCATGTCTTTATTGATCATTGGGTGACTTTAATATTACTTAAACGTTAAATGAGTGTACAGTTAATAGTTTAGTGCAAAAAGCTATTCTTTATATCAGTTTGCAGTTGCCAAAAGTGATATTCCATAACCTCTATTGATGGACCTTCTGGAGCCCATATCTCCTAAAATTATTTTTTCTGCGCTAAATTTTCGATTGCTATACTGTTTTCATCGTCTTCTTAGGCTCCTGTGGAAATTTCGTGAAGATACTAGGTGATCTCATATACTTAACCTTTACCCAAATTATATTTCCTATAGAAAAATGATTCAATTAGTCAATAACCTGTCGTTTTCTGAATTTGCCTATAAAAAATTCTTTTTAAATTCAAAAGATACTTCTGTATATAGTTTTTGATTGACGTTTCGGGGACTATATCTGCTCCCGTTCTCAAAATCTTCTGAATCTCCTTTAATTGTTTTAATAATTTGGATTTTTTCTTGCAGAGTCTCTTTTCGCTTTTCAACTGACGGAGGTCAATTGAGATCTGCCAAAAAAGTTTGAGAGTGACGTATTGCTCATTTGATATATGGGGTGCTGTTCAGATCAGTTTATTAGCATTCTACCATATCTCACTTCCTCTCTGAGTAGAGGTAACCATATATGATCCATTTCAACAGAATTTGTTGAAAAGCAGTTGTTATTGGAAAAAAGAATACAGGCCGTTTCTTTCAATTTTCTCCTCTCTTGATGTGGTTCTTTCATCAAGATTTTTGTCCTATTCCATTCAATCGTATGATCGCCATTGGATGTGAGGATATGTTCTGCAATGTTTGATCCGGTAATTTGTCGATTTCTGATGTAACTCTGATGTTCACTTTGGCGCACTTCCAATGGTCTTGACGTTTCACCTATATAACTATCACCACACGAATAAGGTATGTTGTAAACACAGTTTTTGGTACTTTCTTCTGCGTTTTTTGGTTTTGTTTGTGTTAGTATAGATCTCGGTGTGTTTGTTGTTCTGAATGATGTTCTCACATCATGCCTATGTCCAATTCGTTTGATATTTTCAGATAATCCGGGGACATAAGGTATTATGTTGGTTGTGAAATGTGTAGGTGGTGGGAGTTGGTTGTGTTAATTGGTTGTTTGAGGGATTTTTGTTTTCAATGTCAGTGATTGTTTTTTCCACAAACTGATCCGGATATGCATTTTCCTTGAGAACAGATTTTAT